>JAWWMO010000121.1:86451453-86474420 GCA_035047845.1 Dendrocincla fuliginosa | reverse complement strand
TTAGAACTTGCTTTCCTTCCCCCCCCCCCCCCCCCAAGAACACTAGGATTCTTTTTCCCTTTTTTTTTTTGGCTAAGACTACCTACAACCAGCATATCACAAAGGACACTAATCAGAGCAGGAGCTGTCATATACATTATAAATGCTCTTCAGTTAATATTTATCTGAGTAGTAATTGAAGGAAAGGGACATCTGATTCTGCTCCTGCTCAGGTTTCATGCACAAGACAGTCAGCATGCCTAGCCATCTACAGACCTGCATCCATCCACACTCTCAAAGCATCTCCAGAACACAGCCTATCTATTGCACCACCACAGCACACAGCAGTTCATGCCTACTCTTCACGCACACTAAGCAAGAAATTTGACAAAAGCCTGGGCTGTTTTGCTGGGTCGACTACATGGTCAATGCAGCCTGAGGGTCACAGGAGTCATCAACAGAATGAGAAGCTTCCATGTCAAATAACTCCATTTACCTGTCATCACTGTGATGCAATACAGTGACTGAACAGAATACAAGTGCCAGTGCAGGGTTTTACAGCTGTAGTTGAGACTTTACGTAATGCAAGCAAACAAAGTGGCTGAGCTGTGATGTCTGGCATCTGATTGGAGTTCTGGACACAAATGAGAGTTAACTGCAGTAATTTTAAGAGTTTAAGCAAACAGCTATGCTGTTCAAAACACACCCTGGCTATATTACGATTAAGGTCTAGATCAATATCTAGGCTGCAGAATACGAAAAATAAATGCAAAACAAGCAGTTTAAAACTACTGATTTTTGGCAGGGCTAATAACATGCAGGTATAGATGGGTAAAAGTCTGATCCTTAAATCAAAGAGTATCATTAACCTTAGGAAATTATTTTCCCACACACTAAATAAACTCATTTCCTTAAAACTCCTTCCTCAGTTCTGATATAATTTGCATAACTAGTTATAGGTTAATTAGACATGTATTCATAGCTTTCTAAGAGTTAATGGTTCTAGAAAATTTAGGGTAATCAGTTTAATTCCAAACACTAACAGTCAGGGAAGCATACCTTTCACAACCGAACACAGCCTCACAAGCAAACATTTTATCTCACACCAGACTGCTGTATAAGTGTGTCTTAATGCAGATTGCACTGTCTCAAGCCACTTGACAAGCATGTGACATTTAGAGAAAATACAAGAAAAGCAGATAACTTATGAGAAGGGAAAGGAATTACGTGTAAAAACTAGTTCCGAGTATCCCTATATAAATTTGACTGATACTTTGCTCTTAATGGTACTCTTCATCAAGTCACTTGTGTGCAGAGCATTTAAGTGTTATAGACACGCACATTTTTGCCACAGCAAGAGACTAACAGAGAACTGAAGTAAGAGGTATAAACCCTACTCCTGATAAGAACGTAGACCATAACACCCGGCTCACTGAGCTGTGTTATCAATTTTGCAAAAACCTCCAAGGTCGTATCTGTTTTGTGCCACTTGTTTCCCAAAACAATCACAAAGATCTCCAGTGGAGCAAGGTCAACATGCTGCTAAGAATAAGAAATTCTTAAACTTTGAGTTCAATACAGCTTTCACAATTTCTTTGAGGAAAATTGACCGTGATAGAGGCAAGAACTTCTTATATAGACCTCTAAGGCTATTATTGACCTGTTTTAGTTAAACAGATTACTTGCTAAACCAATCAAAACAGAGGCTGGCTATGAGACATTAGTCATGTAAGCACAGGAAGACATACTACTTGCTAAGCATTTAACTGGAAGTATTTCAACCCCCCTCTCACTCTTGCAACCTGTGTGAATGAGTAATCTAGTCCATTAAGCACAGCCACCTAGAATCAAAGCTCCAGTCTGTTTTAATGTTGCTCTGATCCTGATCTCCTGTGAGAAAATCCCCTGCTACTGTCAGGTGTAGGCAGTACTGCAGGACGGGTCTGCACTACCACATTCAGTTGAATACCTTACATAGAAGCTTCAGCTCCAACACTTTTATCTCTTTCTTATCACACTGGGACTCCTAAGGCCACTCTTTGCCCTTGCCTTGAAAACAGCTGACTAACTCTAAGTGAGAAACTTCTCCAGAAAAAGCATGCAGACAAACACCAAGACACATGCTCTTTAAATATACATATATATATATAACTATACTAGAACTAGAGACCTCATTTTCCCTTAGTACAGTCATCTCAGTTGCTTCCAAAACTGACCCTTTCCCCCTGTAAGGGAGCCCTGCAGTCTCCCCTAAAGGGAAATACAAGAATTACAGTGTTCTCTAGCAGCATCTTATGTAGAAAGTGCACTTTATTCTTAGGGCATTAGGATGATGCTACTATTTTAGCATTAACCACCTTACAAACATGGTTAACATGTAACCTCCTATGTACAACAGCTTAAAACTGTTCCCATTAGAAACCAGAAGTACCAAAATCCCTGTCAGTATCTCAAGGAGTCCTGCCTCACTGCAGCAGATACCCCTGCTGTTTCTGTGGGTTTCCAGTCTGCACCTCTGGAGAAACAATGTTGAGTAACTTAGTCCAAGGCCAAATAATAGCGGGCTCTCTATGATGGTCTGCAAGTCAGTCTCACTGTCATATGGCACAGTATCAGAAGGGATGGTGTAAGCTCTTGTAATTTACAACTTGTGTAGACTTTAAAGAATAAGCCTAACTGTGCAGAGGACAATCAGGAAGTCAAGAACCAAGTTCTATCTTAGTAGGAGAGAGGAACAAACATGCTTACAGCTGAGGATTCTCCTGATACCTACTAGAAATACTACTAAATTTTCTTAATTGGATATATTATACAGTACATCTGTGTATGCCTATGATGCAAGCAAACAGTCAGAAATAGCTTTTTTCAGAAGTAATATTTCTAGATCATGATTAAGCTGATTCAAACCCCTTCAATCTCTTGTAACAGCAAATACTTTAAAAGGACAATAGACTTGTTAGAAACATACCTTTAATGTTTATCAAAACTAAAACATTATTCCAAAAGGACGGTATACAAATAGAAGCATGAATTTCACTCCAGTTTCCACTTCACCCTCCAGTAGTTTGACATGGATCATTTTAGCATACATTTCGTAATTTTTACCAATTTTATCGCTGCAGTCAAAATGTTAAAAAGCTTATGACACAGCAGACATTAGAAACATTCAATATCGGTGCCCATGTCATGCTTAGTGGTGATCTGAAATTAAATTTATGATACTGCTTGGAGTTTCAGAAAAACAGCACTTCCTGCAAACAAGTTATTCACTTCAATAATATTTGCCTTTTAAAAAAAGGCCAGCAAAACCTTTATCATACAAGGCACATTAACATCAAGTCTAGCTCCACACTATATTTACATTCCTTTAGAGAACACTTCCATTTAAAAAAATTAAGCACATAACTCCTAATCATAATCCTAAAAAACTGTTTTGCCATGTCCATGAAAGCATTTGATAGAGGCAGAAAACAGAACAAGCCCAGATTTTCTTACTCCCTGGTGTACACCAAGGTATCAATGTAGTTTTAAGTGTCACACCCATCATGTCCTTGATATACGTTCACACTGCACATCCAGTCACAACTTGCAAACACAAGTACCTCCACAATTGAGAAAACCATTTTAGCTTCCATTTCAACTCTTTTCAGAGCTCAATTCTTCGGATATTTAAGCCCAATTAGTGATTAAGCTACATAGTTCATTATACAGAGTAGATCATAATCTACCTGTTAGAAGCATAGAATAGAACTTTGTGAAATAGAAGTTGCACAGAACAATGTTCAATACAAATACTTACCCAATTAAGAGAAGAACTGCACAAATCGTGATGAATCCCAGAGTATATTTGAGTGCAGTTTTAACCTGCTGTGTATTAAAGAGAAAGTTCATACATTGACATAAATCCGAAGGGATTTGTCCAAACTATGAAACTGTATACTTAGCATAACTGGTATTCAACAAAAAAAAAACCTCTATAAAAAGCACGAGTAGTTTTAGATAAGTCAGAAATACACATTCTAGAAGAGTCTCATAGCTTGAGAACTACAAACAATAACATGGAATTATGCTTCTATCATAAGCTATGCACTTAAGCAAATGTGGCCAGAAGCCAGGGTACATTTATTCAGTACAAATACACTCAAAGGAAATACGTACTATCAATACTCTATATTATGGCTATGATTAGAACTCTTCCCATGCTAGGATTACAACTGAGTAGAGGGAAAACCAATCACGATCAATGACTGGAGGATTCTTCAGCAAAGTATTTTGAGTAGAAAGTTGGAACCTTACTGGCATGCATTTATTGCATTCCCTGGAAGGTCATTTCAAAAACCTTCAGTGCATTACAAATATAACCAAGTGTAAATTACAAGCAAATTACTACTGCCTACTTCAAGAAAAAAATGCAAACAGTTCAGTAAAAAGACACTAGATCTGAGTATTTATCTCAGAATCACTATAATCTTCCTGTCCTCTATTTTAAAACCTGTCCATACAGGTTTTCTAAAGTTTCACAGAACAAGTTTTAAATTCCTGTATAACACATTTAGCTCAAAAGAATTTCTAGAAAGTTTAAAGAATTCATGGAAATACAAATGTTAATTACTTAACTCACTAAAGTTTCATTTCATGCGAGACCACAGTACTTAATAGTAGACAATGTCAGCTCTTTCTAAGAGCTACTCCAGTATTTTTAAGGAACTGTTGTAATAGAATTGGAAATGGTATTAACACTGTAGTATTTAAGTCAGACAATCATTTTTGCTTTCATTTTTTGGCTGTATTCACTTCTCTTTCCACTGCTCAGTGCATTTGCTAGAGTGAACTTACTGAGCATGTGTTGCCATCATCTTCTTCCTTCTCCTCATAATAGAAATAGACAAAGGGAATCCACAGAAAGACGCAGAACAGTATGATCGAGTACAAGGCTAGAAAAAGATTTAATTAAGTGAACAGACAAAGTTACATTGGCACTTCATCTACTGCATAGTAATTCAAAGGAAAGAACAAAACATTAGTTTCTTCTCATTCTGTTATTAATTTCAAGCATTGAAAAGTTAATAAAAGTCACTGGCCAATATACGAACTATTACTGTTTTGTGAACTCCAAAGGACTTGATAGAGTTGACCCTTTTAGACAAAGGATTTCAGATCCATCTTCAATCCAGCAATAATAAAAAGACTAAAAGTAATCAACTTCCAGAATCATAAAACAGGCTGAGTTGCAAGGAACCCATGAGGATCACTGAGTCCAACTCCTGGCATTACACAAGAATCCACCACATACACAGGTGATATACACCACTAGCACACTGACAAAGCTAGTGTAGAGGACAGCGAATGAAAGCAACCTATGCCACCTAACAAGCTGTACACAGAAAAGACAGATTGAAAACCAAGTTTAAAGCTATTTTGATCACTGGGCTCTATTTCAGGAGATGTTCTACTATTAATATAACTACATTATAGGTGGAAGGAGTGGTTCTGTCACTGATGATCTCAATTCCCAAAACAAAACAAGCTGTAGCAATATAGTATCATCATTTCACATTCCTTGTTTAGAGGAAAGACTAGTTGGAAGTTGCAGCAGACATTTATCTAGGACATTTATCCCATTGTCATATTATTTTGATACACAGATGATCATAAGAAAATTTAAACCAGATAGTTTAACAGAAATGAAGAGTTTCACATCAATGTCTTCAAAAATACTAAGCGGCAAATTTTGAAGACATTAGGACAGCTGGTCAAAATCAACGGGACTGATTAGAGTGATATGAAAAGATCAATGTCAGATACAGAATTTCAGGCTGGAATCTTCAACTCCCTGAATTACATGTTACACATGTTTTAGGACATCATTATTTTGCCAAATCTTTCATTATTTTTAAGTACCTTCCAATATGAACACTTCAGAAGTCTATTAGCAAACTAAAAACCATCAAGCTATGTGGTACAGTCTTTGCACCACACAAGAAAGGTACCTTGGTGTAAATGTGGAAGACCCTTCCAGAAAGGTTATTACAAGTACATGAGGGTATTTTGTTTAAGAAAACTTTCCTGCCTAGAAAGAGGCATCTTTCCCAGACACAGCTTTAGATGTTTTCTCCTCCTGCATTCCAGAGAAGCTGACTCCCTGGTGTGAGAGAAGATAAGTTCTTGCAGACATGTCTGAAGGCTCCCACAGTGCAGAGGCGCTGGGGACAAAAAAACCTCAACAACAACACAGGGCACATCTTTTTCAAGTCCAGTGTTGCTTTATAATGAGATGCACTAAGTGTTCTCTACTTCGAAAATAAAATCTCCTAAATCCTTCCACTGCCTCATATTTTGGGGGTACCTGTGTGCATTTAACCCTTACATCTGAAATAGTTTACTGAGCCCTCAAAACATTAGAAGTACTACATGACGAAAGCTGCTTGTGAAAGCACAAAGATCACAACTTTGAAGAGGTAAGTCAAAATACCCAGGACCACAAAATCCTATAATCTTAGATTATTTTTCATCTTTGCCTCATTTTGCATAACTAATTAGCACCTTTCCACTACTAACTAATATGTTCATCCCTAACTTAAGTCTTTGACCTCTTATCTTGATTAGTATACTCCTTATCATACTCACGTGCTTCAAAGAAATCTACCTCAGCATTTTCACTAAAGGTGGTGTAGAAGCCAAATCAAGTATCACCACTCAAACTAAATACAAATCAGGATTTTTTTCTAAATATAGTTAATTCTTTGGAAATGTATTTTGAAGTGTTAAAGGTATCTGCTGTTTAGAGTGCTGAGTTAGTATGGCAATATAAGCTGAGAAACACAATCTTGATTATTTCATAAACTCACATTTGCCAAGTCTGTAACATTCAGGGCTCTAGAACACCTTAAAACTTCAGACTCTCAAATGTAGCCTCTTAAGGCATTCTAGAGCAGTAGTCATACTACTTCAATGTTCTGAATGTTTTCAGAAATCAAGCCACTCTCAAATCTGGTTTTTTTAGACTAGTCCTAGACCACAACATGCCAGTAAATTAGGCAAGTTAAATTCCTCATTAACGGGGGGAGTGAGTTGGCTCAGTTGGTTAGAGCATGGTGCTAATACCAAGGTCATGGGTTCAATCCCCATATGGGCCATTAAGAGCCGGACTCCATCTTTGTGGGTCCCTTCCATTTCAGAATATTCTGTGAATCAAGCATCAGAATAATCAGCCCACAGAGGTCACCACAAGCACAGAAACATCCTTGCTTCTAAGTTAGACTACATTGAATTCAGCACACCTTACTCATAAGGTATGCATATAGCTCATTACATAACAGGACTGATCCATGTTTCTTCCAACAGGAAAAAGAAAAAACACAGAAAATCAAGAAACTATCTTTAAATTGCGTGGGTAACTTTATTTACATAGAATTGTTAGGGTAACTTTGTTACCATAGTAATTTTATAGGACTGTGCCAGAAAAAAGGCAGCTTTGCATTTGCTTTTCCCAAGCAAAATAATTCCAACACAGACCTTTTCGTTGATGTATCAGATGAAGTCACAGAACTGCCTGTGAGAATTTCTTAGTTTGAACTGAAAATTAAATTTGTAATTCACGTAGTTAAAGAAGCAAAACATGGTTCTTGCTATTATATTACAAAGGTAACTGTAAAAGATCTGGCCCAGTTCCTGTAAACAAGACAGAAGACTGATCATCTGAGTTTTTAATTTTATTTTTCAGAACTTATGAAAAAGAAAAAGCAGCACCTTTCATAAGCTCATACAAGTTAATTACCTGAGGGCAAGCCTCCAATTTCCTACCATTCTCTCCCATAAAAACACTGTTTATTCCCTCAAAAAGTAACCTTCAAATACATAGGTCTTGCAGCAGCAGTCAGTCAACCAAGTGACAAAGATATTACCTTCCCCCCAACTCTCCTGTGCCCTGACACACTCTAGCCCTCCATTATCAGACTTCCACAAACTTCAGTTTTAAGTCAGGGACTGCTCTAGCTCTTTGGGGTATAAAGCAAACTGTGTTGTGCTGTTTCCAATTATAACACTGCCTGAAAGGTGTTTTCTTTCCCAACAAACTAGCATGCTTTTTTCAAGCATCTGCCAACCACGGATCATTCTTCAATCATTTGAGTACTGTTAGACATGCTCTATTACAGTTGTGTTTAGGAGAATTAACACACTAAGCTCCTGATTCAAAGCAATCAGTAGACTGGTTTCTTATGAAAAGCCTTTAGACTACTGGAATCCCACTTCAAAATACAGTTATTTCAATCTTCACTCTGAAAGCACCTCATTTATCATTCTACCAACACAAACTCATTCTATTTTATACCAGTTTAGCCAAGAAACTAGGTGGTTACCAGAGACAGAACACTTTTTGTGGGGGCTAACAACTATGGAAAAAATAAAAAACCTTTTCTGCATTTAGTTACAGCTTTATCAGTAAAGTGCACTACAAGTAACAAAGTAATCTTTAATATTCTAAAACATCAGTTAACCCACAGCCTTCAAATTCTTGTTACAATTGGAAGTGACTTGAAGGACAGTGACCAAAGTGCACCAATTGTTCATACTATAAGTTGACAATACAGCTGCAGGAGTCAAACAGGATCTATACAGTTACCACTGCACTGGTATTCATGTCCTTAATTACAAAAGCATACTTCAGTTCTGCTCATACTGCTTGTTAAAAAAAAAGCCAAGATCAAGTACTTTTACACAAAGACAGAAGTAGAAGAAATTCAACAGTATTAGAAGACTTGATGAATTGTTTAACTCAATCATTCTCAGCTTTTACGTCACTATGTGGTGCAACTATAGCAGAGTACTACATGAGGTAGGAGAGGCATTGAGTTTTTATATATTACTGATGGAGAGTTCTGAAAAATAAGTTACCTATTAGTGCTCATTTCAATGTAGCTCTAGTTATAAAAATGTTTATCAACTCCTCAAATTAAAATAATGGCAAAAATGTTTTTAAAAACTTCTTTAAATCTCTACCATGATCTGGAGAATATGCCATGGAATAAAACATTCCTCCTACAATATTTCAAGTAGACCTGCCAAGACAAACCAAAAACAAAAGCAGTTTTCCAAACTTCGTATCTATTCCATACCTTAGTTTTAGATTTACCAAGAGACTCAGCCCAAAACACCCTACAGAAATTCATGAATCAGTCCAACAAATCTATAGAAAATGGTTCACAAAAGAGTTTGAAGATTGTTCCACACTAGGAGTTGTGAAATGCTTGGGCTGTTAAACAACACCTAAAAAGAGTAGAAAGCAAATGCAAAGCCAATTCCACCAATATATAGTAAAGGATCTTTGTGGAATATAAACTAGTTTTTATAAGTTCCTTTTTGAAAACAGAAGTCTCTAAATACTTCAGGTTTCACTCAGCATGAAACTGGACATTTTAGTTTCTGTCACTGTCAGGCAAAAAATATTATGTAACGTAACAAAGAGTCCACTATTTGGAATAATTTCCTCATCTAAAAAATATATTCAAAAGAGTCAACCCAGTGTTTCAAGACTTCTGAACTTCAAATCTGAGGAAATGTGACCAAAGGCAGGCAACTACCTCCAAGTTTGTATCATTGACTGAAGCAGGCATTTCACTCAGTGATACAGCACTCTTCTATAGCTACCCCTTACAACTCATTAGTAGTAAAACTTCTCATAAGTTTTGCAAGGACAACTAAAAAACTGATCTAAGACTGTGCAGAGGTTTGGTGCACAATAATTTTATGATTAGATTTCATTTCAGCCTTTTTTTACTTCAGTTCTGTTTAGGATTACAACTCTTGAATCAACTCCTTTATGCTTCTTCACAGTAGCTGTTAACTTTGAACATTGCAGTTGCTGAATCTGAACACTTAAAATTGTCATACTCATGGTTCTATGAACTTCATACACAGTAGGCAAGTTTGACACTGTTGCATATGTTAAGTGCCATAAACTTTACCGCAAAACCACATTTCCCTTAAGGGACCACTAAATACACACGCAAGAAACATGCTAACCATGGATTATATAACAGAAGCTTCTTCACGGACCGGCCTACAGTATACCTGCATTTTTAGGGGGCACTTGAACATAAAAAGGTTCCCTGAAGGGTACCAAGTTAAGACTAACATTTAAACAAAAAGGGATAATCCAGTAAGACCTCTAAAAATTTCACTTAAAGGTCCTATTAACTGAAAAAAAACAAGTAAAAATACTTACTGTAATATCCATAAAGTACAGTGTCTTCAATCTGTCTTGAAACATTAGCATCAGCCCAGACCTAGCAATAAAGGATAGAAGCATTTATCATCATATGAAACAAAGGAACACTACAAGAGAGTCACTCATTAAAAAGCACAAATACATAGAGACTAAAAAAAAAAACTACATCTAAAAAAATTAAATGCTAGACTGCTAGCAACAGTGAAAATCACTGGGCAAACAGTAATAAGTGTAGAAAAGTTTATAAAGGGAAGATTGAGTAGTTTTGGCAGCTGCCAAGTATGTTCTGCTAATTCCCAAAGTATTTTTATAACAGTCTCTTAAGATCATCATAGAATGGTTTAGGTTGAAAGGGACCTTCAAAGACCATCTAGTCCATCCCTCCTGCCATGGGCAAGAACACCTTTCACTAGATCAAGTTGCTCAAAGCCCCATTCAACCTGATTTTTAACACTTTCAGTGATGGAGCATCCACAACTTCTCTGGGTAACCTGTTCAGAGACCCACTACCCTCATAATAAAAAATTTCTTCTTTATGTCCAACCTAAATCTATACATTTTCAGTTGGCTTTTGTTCAGTCTCTACCAGCCTTGGTCAAAAGTGTTTCTCCATCGTTCTTATAAGCCCTCTGTATACTGAAAAGCTGCAACACCTCCCCAAAGCCTTCGCTTCTTGAGCCTGAACAACCCTTTCAGACTGCCTTCATAGGAGAGGTGTTCCAGACCTCTGACCATTTTTGTGATCTAACAGTTTTTTGTGCTGTGGGCCACAGAGCTGGACATAGTACACACAATATTTCTATCACAGAATGTCTTTGGTTAAAATTTAAAGATGAATTAGATGACTACAGATGATTAAAATATACAGATGAAGCAGTACTTAGACTTAAGAATAACATAACTTTTTATTATGCTCAGTTATAGCTCACTAACTTCTGTTTTTATCAGTTATTCACCCCGTTTAAGCTACCATCTCCCTTTTCAAAAGTATGAGACTTCACTTTTTTTTGATTGACCAAGACTTGAGTTACATGAATATTCAATTTAGCAACTTAGATGCTACAACTCCAAACCCAACAGCACTGACACCCCTTATTTGAACAAGTGCAAAAGTAACTGTAGTAGTCCTGGGGAATGGTTCTGAGAATTGAAACAATGGAAGTGAAAATACAACTCAACTATGCTGGAAACAGCAGTCAGTCATATGGCTGAAGTCAAGTCCTTGCACCCACTGCCTTCTTCTTTTAGAGAGGAACTATTGGTTTAAGAAAGCTAAATGTTTTTTAACAATAGCTAACAGCCAAAGGACTGAAAACAGAGGTCCAAGTCTGCCAGTACAGCTTAAACATATTCCAGAATTGGTTTAGTCTTGTGGTATCTAATCTACGTGTGCTCAAGATTAAGAAAGTAGTCATCCAGCAGCAAAATTTTTTAAAAGCTAGAGAACATGCCAACACAACTGAATTGGTAAAAAACCAGAAGATACCCAGTACTGTCAAAGCTCCTTCCAATTTCTATATGTGGGCTTTTCAAACTGGTAAGATCAAGCCCTTTCAGTTTTGTAAAGATGCACCCACTAATACAGAGATATGAAAATGCTAGCAGGTATACTCCTTAACAACTGCTACCACAGGACCTGAAGACCTTTAGTACTTCTTTATCAGTTCTCTCAGTACTCAAACTCTCATAGAACATGGGCTTGATGACATACAATGAACACTTGATTTTTCTACTACATCAAAAAGTCAGCAGCACCTTCCTTTTTGTTACTATATTAAGATTTCTTATAGGTCACTTTACAATAAGCTGCTAAAATTCACTGTCTGAAGTAAATTAGATTATCATCCAACTGGAATTTGAGTAAAAAGTATACATGCATTTTGACATCTAACCAGCAAAAAGAAAGGATGAAAAATATTTTAGCAGAAGGGGACAGAAGCCACTGAAGTGTCTGTCAGGCACAAAATAAGTCAGATCTTTGAAGACTGTCTGGCTTGAGCCTAACAGTATTTCAACTAAAAAACTTCTAAGCATTTGTATTAAAATACACCCCAAAAGAATTTGACTGTAACAAGTTAATACATGCAGAACGCTAAAGCATTTAAATTGCCTAATGTTAAAAATTGCTTTAATTATGCCTAAGGGAAAACCAAGGTTGAACTGGACAGTCTGCATCATTTGCTTCCAACTAAGTATTCGAAAAAGGTCTCTCCTATGATCAAGGGAGACATTAAAGACACACACCAACCAAGAATAAGCAAGAAAATCAACAGTAAGACCCAAAGTGGCACAGCCACTGTACAAAAAGAGGTAGTTAGTAATGAAAATACAAAAGGGCTTAGCTGCAAAAGAACTGCTTCTCCCTCAACTACAGAAAAGCATTAACAACATTTATAATGCAATACAGAGGCAGAACTTGAAAACACTTTAATCTCTCTTCATTTTGTTTCTCAAATTAAGTTACATACAGTACCAGAGTAGTATACTAGGAAACATAACATCTCACTATTTTGTTTAGTGTATCTTAAACAATGTCAAGATGAAAAGATGTGTGCATGTAACCATTATTTACATCTGCCTCAACATACAAACTTCACACTAATCTGCACAAGAAAAAAATGTAACCCAATTTAATATTTATTATGTCAGATTTTAGTCAGCTGTTGAAGTACCACATTTACAAAAAACTAGAGGCAAAAAACCTTATTCTAACTGGCAAATTATCCATATGCACACACTATCAGTAACTCAAAAGCAGTAACCAGTTCATCTGAGCTGTTCCAAAAGCTAGTGACAACAGCACTGTTCTGTCAAAAGCAAGAAGCAGTGCTACCTAGCGAGTGTCAGAGCTGGCATTCTCAGCATCACTGGTGATATACCAAGCTGCTAGGTATATGAATTTACTGTACTAGGACATCCAGGACTCAGCTGAGAACTCATCTGGCCAGATTCTAGATCTAGGCTGTTTTTATTCTCCATCCATTATAACCTAAGCCTGCAATATATACAGCAAATACCTTAGAAGTACAACAGATGAGGAAGGTGAGAATTCATTACTGCCTTCAACAACAGCTTAAGATTGAAAATGTGACCACAAATTCTCTTAAGACCTGCAGAATTTAGGCACTCTGCACTGTTCTGCTGTACTTCATTCTGTTCCACACAGTTTAGCAAGCATATAACACATCACCTTGAAAATACCTGTAACAACGCATTGTAGTGATAGATAAGGGAAGTCACAAACTGCAAGGATATTGGCAATAAATATGATAACCTACATTAAGCTATTATGCTTAAGTATTCCTTAACATAAATCATGTTAAATACAGTTACAAATGTAAACAGCAAATACATTAGTAAAGTGTTGCTATGTAAGTAAGGATGTAAAAAAAGCAGTTTAAGACACCTACAATTTACCTAAATACTAAAGCTCCCTCAGAAGATTCACTTTACATTCACCGAAAATTAGTTATGAAGAACACTTGCTCCCCCAGAAATCACTGAGCAGAGTTTTCCTTCTCCAAGCAACCGTGTCCAGTTCGTGACTAATGTGAACATACTTCAACAGGACACTACTATTCAAAATGTACAGGTAATTTTCCCCAATGAAAACAGTACAAGTTAATCTGACAGTTTTGACCTTCCCCATTTTTAGGTGGGGGAACAGCCATGAAATTCATTCTTTCTTCCCTGTTAAATATAACCTTTCTACTGCCACTGCTGGACTCTACAAAAGTTTCATCAGCAACCAGTGAAGATAGTTCCCATTCTCAGCATATGTATCTTACCAGAGTTTAAACCTAAGTCACATTACAGTTTTCAGTATTTGTGATGCATCGTCAAATGCAGATAAAGCAGTCATTCTGCTGATTAGCCTCTCCCAAACCTTAGCCAACAAAAGGAAGACTACTAAAAATGCATTAATACCAGAAGATCTCATGTTATTTCTGCAAAGATAGAAACTCAATTCAGCCGACACTTAAAAGATGCAGAAGAACTCTTCTGCAAGGCAGTATGGAGGAATTGTATTTCACCAGGCCATCAGAAATACCTACAAGCATTAGGAACTAAGCAGCACCAAGTAGCTTGAGAAGCACAGGCAAAAACATACTTTACAGAAATAAAAGCTTTACTACAAGCATGAAAGCCTGCTCTCAGGTATAATTTTTAAAGAGAACCTACCCACATCATCATATCACAGTATTGGGCCATTGACAAGGAAATTTAGCTCAAGAAAACCAGTGTTTTAAGTACAGTAGTTTTCCTTCTAGTAATCATATTTCCTTAAATAAGACTGTTGTGACTGCATGACCACATTTGGCCTCCTGTTCTCACGGGTTTGTTTCTCAAATCAGAGAAAGCACACATTAGCAAAACAGGCTTCCTTTGCAACAGGACATTCTGCTTTTTGCAGCTTTCCCTCTTTCAAAAGGGTGCTTATTAATTCAGGTTTTAAATTACAGGTAGATTAACACAGTAAAACTTTACAAAGTCTTAATGATTCCATACCAAGTTCTCTGTTGGCAAATAAGAAAACGAAAGTAATCCTAATAAATGACAAACGAGCAGTACAGCCAGGTTTTGATCAAAGGTGCAACAAATTTTACTACACAATGCCCCATTATGATGTATTAAAAAATAAACACTTCAGTAATTTGTTTATCTCTTCAGGATGGTACACTCACTCTTTTTTGCACAGCAGAAGGAATGACCATTTGAAAATGAGCAGAATATCTAAGATGAATAACAGAAGCAAGAACTGAAATTCAGTTTAAATAACAGAGCTCAGTGTTGTATGCACAGTACTAGTACTCAGCTCTGAAAAAACTCAGTCACTAAAACAGGTATAAGCATTGCTTTTAAATACTTGGACAACCCAAGCACATCCCATCGCAACACAAGTGCTGCTCTTGAAGAGGCAATTAATGTTTTTAAAGTCCATACCTTAAATGTACCATTTTGGTTTTTCATATAAGAAACCAAGAAGATGTCCACCGGCAGCAGCGCTGACGTGATGAGAGCTACGGCCAAGGCAAAGATTGCTGTTATGGTAGAAATCACTTCACTTTCCCGCCGGCTCTGATACTTGCGCACGTAAACCCAGCAGAAAATTAGAATGGCCTGAAACACACACCGAAAGAGGCTTAAGAGTCGTAAAAAGAGAGTGTCAGCAAGTAGGGACTGATATTAGACCCTGTACTGACGACTGACATTGTACCAAGTCACTTGTCACCCGAACAAGTGACCAGCCCTACATTCACCCCACGCGAGTCACCCTTCTCGTTAAGACCGGCTTGAGCAACACCACCAGCGCCCAGGGCGCGGAGCGCAAACATGGGCGAAAACACAAACAAGCGGCGCGGGCGGGCCAGGCCGGGGGGCGAGGCATCCCCGGGGGGACCCCGGGGCTCCACGGGGCCCGAGGGCAGCGCCGAGCCGCCCGGGGAGCGCTCGGGGCCGGGGCAAGGCAGGGGCACTGCCGGGACGGCGGGCGGGGACCCAGCTCTGGAACCGCGAGAGGCCGGGCAGGGCAGGGCAGGGCGGGGTGGGCCGGGTGGCCCGGGCAGAGGAAGGACAGGGCCGGGAAGCGGAGGGGCCGGGGCGGGCGAGGCGCGTCTCACCAGCAGCGCCAGGCCGAAGAGGCACCATCCCGTCAGCAGGTCGGAGGCGGCCGCCGCCATGCTGGCTCCCGTCAGCGGCGGAGCGGCCCCTCCCGCCCCGGGGCGGTGCTTAAGGACGGGCGGCCATTGCGTCACCGCGGGCACCGGCCCGGCACGCGCTCTGACGTCACTGCCCGCGCCCGTGACGTCACTGCCCGCGGCCGTGGGCGCTGCCGCTCGGGTCGGCACGGCGGCGCTCCCGGCACGGCCGGACACGGCGCGGCGCGGGAGGGGCGAGAGGCAGCGGCCCCCCTGCCCTGCCCTGCCTCGACCCCTGGCAGAGCACAGGGGGCAAGAGCGGGAGGTCGGGGCGCGGCAGGGCACCTCCTGCTGCCGCACGGGGCATCCCTGACCTTCCCGCCCGGGCCCGGGGAGGCCCGTGCCTGAGGGGCAGCGGGACGGGGGACGGGGAACGGGGGATTGGGGAAAGGGAAGATGTGCTAGGAGGTGTCGGGCACTTTCAGTCCCTTTGTTGTTGCTTGTCTCCGTCAAAGTAGCTAAACCATGTCCCTACATCAGCTGCGGCCGGCCGGAGGTGTGCGGGCCGTGCCGGCTCCAGGGAGATTCCCGCAGGGATGTGCGGCGAGGGAACACGGCGCACCCGAGCCTTTGCCCCGCGCTCGGCTTCACCGGCGTGGGGCGAGACCGCGGGGCCCGATCGTGTCCTGGCCGGATCGTGTCCTGGTGGGCAGCCTCGCCTCCGGACGCCGTGCCCGGTGTGAGGGAGGCCGTGGGGCCGGAGTGGGTGTGGGTTTAGCAGGTGAGTTTCTCGTGCACCTGAGACTGCACTTGGCGGCTTGGGGAGTGGCAGAGGCTCACCTGAAAGGTGCTGGTGCTTCTCTTAATCTCTTATCATCAAGGTTGGAAGAGACCTTTAAGGTCATCAAGTCCGACCACCCACCCAACACTACCCCGATAATGCGTAAACCATATTACCCAGTCCCAGATCCAGACATGTCTTCAATGGTGACTCCACCACCCCCCTGGGCAACCTATTCCAGTGTCTGACCACCCTAATAGTGAAAAAAATAAAAATAATTCAGCTATCTAATCTGAATGCCCTGTGTCTCAGCTTCAGGCCATGGGGTTTGGTGCAGGGGGTCTGTGTGCAGGGGTGCCCCGGGGTAGCCGGGGCCCTGTTCGGAGCACAGGCTGCTGCTCACAGTGTCTGATGGGTGTGCAGGCAGCTCGGGCTGAAAATGTACACAAGCCTTGCTGGTTACTCAGCCTTAGTACAAGGGGCTCACAGGCCCGCCAGGGTGAGACCTGTTCTCATCTTGAAGCAGTGGATACCTTTGCTGTTTCCAATTGTGAGAGCAAAGGTCCTCATGAGCCAAGTAAAAGGACGTTGAAATTCAGCCTCTGGTTTGTAGCCTTGTGAGAAGAGACTTTGGGGCAGGGGGAGCTCAGCCCTGGAGGGGTGAGATTCCAGGTGCCTTGAGGCCTGGGGGGTGGTGGGAACTTGTGGTGTCAACAGTGTTCATGAAATAACTGTGGCCTTGAGAGAAGGGATCTGCTAGGGGAGGGTTTGTGAGACCTTCACCCCCTACTGTTTTGCCTCTGCTGAGCCTTAATATATTACAAGACCTGTACATCAGACAGTAGTTTATGGTGGTGCTCATGAGCTATGTCTGGAGCATCTGCTGTGTGTGCTCAGGTGAACAAGTTCTCTCTGGAAAACATATTTGGTGGTTTGTGTGGTGGAATAGCTTTGCCACACAGGGGTTGATATCTTTGCTGAGCTTCAATTTACTGTGAAAGTGTTGTGATAGCACTCACAAGCTGTTCTTGCTGTTGGAGGCAGCAAGAGTTCAGATATGCTTACAACTTTGCAAGAGGGAGCCTCTGTTTTGGAGGACAGGAGTATTGGAAGCTTCCCCTCAGAGCAGTGGTCACATGCTGTACTTCTCAGTGTGTTATCAAGGTACTTTGGAGGGCGCTGGCATGTGTCAGCATTCATGAACCAAGAGACTGGAGCTGAGGAGGGTTCTGGAAAGCTTGTAAACCTTGCAGGTAGGTACCTGCAGGGGCTGCGTTGGCTTGTGGAGGGAAATGTTACTTGCAGGGGCAAATACCTGTGTCATGTGTTAAATTACTGTGAGATCAGTGCAGATGGAAGCAAAATATAGTGCTTGGATCGTTGGTCATGGGTGCAGTTTTTTAGGTGAGCTTGTGTCATTGCAAGGAAGGCCCTGCTGGTGCTGAAGTGGTGGTATTTGGGAGGTGCATTCTGGATGGGCAGATGATTGTGCTGGGTTTCCATTTGGTGTAAGTACACAGGCAGCAGGCAGGTGGCTGTGCAGTGGCTCTGGTGCCCATGAGCTGCATTCATGACAATCCAGGGGGGCTCCCTGTCTCATGAGAAGCAGCAGATGCTATATAAATATAATTAGTTTTAGGACGGTCAGCAGATTGTGTATGTCCTCTTCTATTTTTGTTGTTGTTGTTGTTGTTGTTGTTGTCATTATATATTTTACTGTTAATGTGTATGTATTGTCTTCACCACAGAAAATATTTCCCTGGATGTCGTTACTATTAAATATGTATGTAATTCAAAATTGCCCTAGAACCCATGAAGAATTAAAAACTTTAAAGAACTGCATTAAAAATAAACTATTCCCTAGAGGGAAGGGAAGTCATTTGCCCTTAGAGTACATAAAGTTTTTATGTTTTGTACAGCACACCTTTATCAATAAAATACTGATCTACCAAACATCAGGAATCTGTAACTGGGTAAGGATTAAGCCTACTGTTAAAATAAAAAAAATCCTATAGCTATAGCTACCATAATTCTTTTTGTTTCGACTCAAATGGTGACATTAATATTTAACTTGCTATAGTAAATAAGCCTTTAGTCTAACTTCAGCATGATCAAAAAATCTTTTGCATTCTAACCAGTTAAGTTTTTTATGTAGTTTGACAAACAAAAAAAAGGTGAAACCCTCAAAGTTATATATTTTGCACTAACAGAAAAATCCAATCTTTGAGTATTTTGTTAAAATCTTCCTATATTTTTGCAGTAAATGGTGATATTGAAGAAATTCCCATTGCTCTGTCAGATCCATTACCATTTGGTAAATATTGTTGATAGCCTAGTTTTAATTGGGTAACAGGCAAGTTTTTCAATGTTTCAGTAAAAAATATCATGCCCCTGTGTGTAAAATTATTTTTGTAATTCATAATTTAAAGAAAGAACTTCAGTTTTTGTTGGATTGGAAGTAATGGTTTTATGTACAGTGCAGGCAAAATGGAAGTTTTTGTTATGTTATCACTATGCTATCTGAATGTTGTTTTTTAATGCCATGTTACCACTAGCTCTCTGAGTCTTTTTAATTTATTCCGTAAAATTCTGAGTTTATAAAATCAAAGCATTTTATCTCTTAGTTTAGTAAAATCTGCAAATCTTTATCTGAGGAATTATCTACAAAGAGACTTTAATTTATTTTTTTTTACCATTCGGTGGGACACTGCAGATGTCAAGTACACACAAAAATGTAAAAAAACAGCTTAATAGCAAAGCTAGTATTTTTAAATATTCAAATAGTGACCTTTGTCTATGCTTTGTGCCAAGAGAAGTCCTATAAACATAAGTCTAAAAAATGGTACTCGATGTGTTGTGTTTTGTGATGCAGACAGAAATATCCTTTGTTTACAATTCTGGGGAACCTAACACTAACATTTGTCATGACTGTATTCACAGCTCCCTCTATGAGGGGGCTCATGGATAAATTTGAGGTCATATTTCTGTGTATTCACGATGTTTATTTACAGTGCTACCCTTGAGGTAATGTTGGTATTGTGGTTTAAGAATGGTATTCTCTAATTTAGTACTCCCGGTAATACCACATGCCACTCCACCTCCCCCCTCCAACTGAAGGCGCAAAAGACAAAAATCATGGGTTGAGATAACAACAATTTCCTGGAAACAGCAATAACATAAGAAAATGAACAGTAACAACAACCATTTTAATAACAAAAGTGTATAAAAGACAGAGTGATTCACATGCCAAAATGCTCACCATGAAGCTCACAACCCAACTGCAGCCCCACCACCCCAACTACTAGAGAGCCCTTCCGTCCTTCTGTCTGAAAAGACTCCTTTTCCCCCCACCCTGGCAATGATGTGAGGTGGTAAAGAATAACCTTTGGGTCCTGGCCCTGCCCCCTCCTGGCTACTGCAAAAAGATAGTCCTGTCCTGGTTGGAACCAGGACAGTTCGATAGATGTTTCTGGACATACCAGGGCTGTGTTTGCATTTCTCAGTCACTGTAGACGACTTCTAGGGTGGCTACTGTTTGTAATGCCCCAAGTCCAGCTGTGCTTTACTCAATTGTAGTGTTATGTCATGGGGTGAAAATGAGCAACCAAAGAACAAATGGATCATTAAGACTAATCAATGAGAGATCATGGGTCAAGAAATAAGAGATGAGGTAACTGGTCAACACAGAAGAAACACTTCCACTCTGCATAAATGGGAGAGGAGATGAGAAGAACAACTGTCCTTTTTTTTGTAGAGGGTTAGTGCTTGAGAGACAGTGGGGGGCTGTAGCATGAGCCAGTCAGTGAAGTAACATTATTCATACCACAGCTATTGATCCCCTGCAAGCTGAAACATAGTGTGGTGCCACACAGTGCTTGGGATCCTCACGATCAGCAGTTCTAGTCTTGGCTGCCGTAGTGTACACCAGTGCTGTGTTTCCAACAGTCAAGTTAAGATAGCATGGCTTATAGGATGAGCTGAGTAGATATCCCTGTGATGCTGTTCTCTCCTACACTCCAGTAGTGGATGTGCCCCTTTTTCTGCCTAGATGCAGAGATTTGTCTTGTCCTCTTTTCACACTTCTTTGCTCTTGCTAGTAAAAGCTTGTCATCAAGATGCCATGATGTGTGGCAAGATCAGTGAAAGCACTAAAGAGTAGTAGTAGATACAAATACTTGTTTAGGGCATTGTGTATGGGGTCATGGGTGAAAAGAGTACGAAAAGTGAAATTATTTCTGTAAAGGTTTTGTTGAGCATGTTTGTAGCTAGAGTTGATAATTGCAAGCTAATAATTAACTGTCTCTATAAAAATTCTCATTGTACATACAAAAAAATGGGGGGGATTTTTGCAAGTCACTGAGATAATGTGTGAATGAAAATAGAATGAGTGAGTCTGAAGAGAGTGCTTGTGGGAGTCAGTCTCGGTTATGCGGCATGGACAAAGCCAGCTGGACATCGATCACTGAGTGCAGAATCTTACCTGTGAAGATGAAGGCCATCCTCTGATCTCCTATGATTTGGTTTCCCCGTGTTGGAGTTATATAGTTAGATAGTTCAAAGATTTGTATTAGCTAGAGTTAAGAGCTGTACCACAATTGTCATAATGACGATTGTGGTGATTGGCTAATGTACCCCAGTTCTCCCCAGTTACCCCCTGTAATTGGCCAGTTTATTCCCGGGTTTGGGGAATCCTCGTGATTGGCCAGCCGGTTGCCCATAACAACAACACGTTTCCCTTGTCTTTCATGGCTGGCCACTCCCCTGTTACCTCCCCTTTTTACCCTAGTTTGGAAAGTCCTTCCCAGTTATGTCCTTGTTTGTCGTGGACCTGTGATATCATCCCTTAAACTCCACCCCTTTCCAGAACCTTCCCTTGCTCCCCATATATAAACCGGGCTCCATTTTAATAAAGTGGCCATTTTGCACTTCTCCCTTAGCAGAGTGGTTCTTCCTAGTTTCCCGATCAGGTTTCCGCGACAATTGGCGCCCAACGTGGGGCAGTCTTAAGGGACTGCGATTTCTAGCACCGTTCCTCTTTGCGGCCAGACAGCATATTGTTGTTTGGCCGGAAGAGTTGAGGGCTTTCACCTGAAGGATAAAACCTTCAGTCCGGCGGACCGCTTCCGAGAGAGTCACCTCAGTGGCTGGAAAGGGACGCATCTGCTTTTCTTCTGCGACCCCGGCAGAAGAAGCCTCGGCGGAGTGGACCTTTTCTGCAGCAACCACCTGCTCGTCGGCTCGGCGCGTCACGGCGAGAGGAAGGTGAGGCTCGGGAGAACACACCTTTTTTCCTGTAATCCCAAAGCCCTTTCCCCGGACCTCAAGTTCTGTCTTCCCCAGTTTTACCGTTTTTCCAACATGGGGATCTGCGATTTTCTATGTTACCGTTCCCGAAAGTCGCAAGATATTTATAAGACTCTTCAATTACACCTTGCCCGTAATACTTATCCTGTTCGTAACTCGTCCCTAAAAGTTTTAGCTAAATGGCTAGTAAAAAACGATTTTGATGTGACTTTGCCCATCACCTTTAAAGACTGGGACGACATTGGTCATGAATTGTATGAACAATCTGAGATTCAGCGTAAAAAACTGGCTACAAATGCCGCGGTAGCTTGGAAATTAATTCTAAACACGATAAGTCGCCCCCCGTCAGTACATTCGTCTCCGGTGTCTGTTCGTCGGGACCCCCTCATTTCTTTTCACCGGGATTTTAGTGATAAAGATGCGCGACAAAATGGCGTCGGGTCTGTGAGGGAGACAGGGCATCCTTCTTCACAAAATGGTGGCGATGTCAGTTTTCCATCAAAAAAACGGCCTGCCCCTCTACCTCCCTCTGCACCGCCCGCAATTAACATATTAACAACCAAGGCGGAGTCCGATGCTCCACCCTCGATTAATATATGGGAGGAGTTGGATAAGGCTCTCACAAATCTAAATAACATGATGCATACTGTAACTAAAAGAGATACATCTCAAGATGGCGTCGCCCATAAACCAAAACATCCGGTTCAAGATGGCTGTCAGACCCCTTCATTTCCGGCCGCCTCATGTAAACATCCGGCCCAAAATGGCGGCGCCCATGATCAACTATCGGCAATACCATCCTATTATTATAATCAAACAACCTCCCAACCCAAACCGGTTGCAGAATCGCAAGCGAGTCATAACAGCGACCCTTCTCCTGACACCTCTCCTGTTCCCGACCCACCTGATCCCGCAGAAGCTAGGTGGGAAGCGGTTAGAAAACAGGCTGAAAATGACACTGATATAGAAATGCTCCGCATTTTTCCTGTCTTTTATGATCAAAACCGACCTCCCACCTGGGAGCCACTTAACTACC
>JAWWMO010000121.1:86430146-86451353 GCA_035047845.1 Dendrocincla fuliginosa | reverse complement strand
AAAATGGGGGGGATTTTTGCAAGTCACTGAGATAATGTGTGAATGAAAATAGAATGAGTGAGTCTGAAGAGAGTGCTGTTATTGTATTCCTCAACCAAACCTGACAGGCATTGTGGCGGTACATTGTGATAAAATAAAGAATTATGTTGGTGGACTTCCCTAAATACCACTGTCCTTTCCAGGCAACATAGCTGCACAATGCCAAAAAGAAAAGGACTACAAAAATTTTGTCTGATAGAGAAAATAAATTATTTTAAAATAAACTTTATTTATATTGTTTACAAAATAAAATCTTTGTCTAAAAGAACCATTATAGTAATTTTTATGTATAGTGAGAAATAAGTCCAAAATGATGCAAAATGTCTTAGATGCTACTTAATAACAAACTTGTGTAATTTACTTTTATTGAAGTATTCATGTGGTGAAAAGAGAAAGAAGGAGTGATATTATAGAAATTAAAGTATATGAAACAAGATACAGTCTTCATTCTGACCAGGACGAGGGATTAGAATTGTTCTTGAACTAGATAGTGTACATACCAAAGAGGAGCAGGTGTTCCTTCTCACTTGACTGAGCTGCTGTTGTCACCACTTGATAATCCCGCAAGTTTCAAGGGGGCTGAAAGCATGTGGGCTAATGGCAATGATGTATTTTTAAATTTTCTGATTAACTCTGCTTGTTCTATATTTTTTTTCTCATGTTAGAAGAAAAAGCACTGAAACTGCATTTAGCAGCATTTGATAAAACATGTAATGGTCTTACACTTGAAAGCCTAATTATTCTTTGTGTTATGTGGCTCAGAATCCAGTAAAACCTGTAAACCCAATGGCACAGAACACATTGGACCTCTGCAAGAGGTACTCTGCAAGAACACACAATTAATCATTGGCAGTAATATATTTTTTTTATTTTTAAAAAAAAGTCTTTAAACTTGTGTGAGGAAAATTGACTGTAACTTCTTGATTTTGTCTTTTTTTTTTTTTATTTGATGCTGTAGTTCATTTACCCCTACCGCAGCCCGAGGTAGATTTTTGAGTTTGGTGTGTTATACTGTATTATGTTTATTACATGCATATTCCTTCCGTCATGGTTCTTCAGTACTTACTTTGTCTTAGTTAACCAGTAGCACAGCTTTGGGTTTTTTCTTTAATTCTATTAATAGTTAATTTTCACTCTGTGCATCAGATTTTCTGCTGTATCCACAAATTGTACTTGGATGTCATTTATCACTAGGTTAATAGAGGTAGGACATCATAATGTGTCCTTTACATCTTTGTTCCTTGCATTGTTTCCTTATCCTAAAACATCTCCTTGTATCAAGCTCTTCAGTCATGACCATCTCTTCAGTGCTTGGATTTAGGGCATCCTACTGTTCCTTTTCACTGAGATTTTCTCTTTAAGCCTTATTCAATATCAGTAGTTTGTACTGTTGTATCAGTGGCTCAACATTTACATGAAAAATAGGGACAAGGCATAGTTTTTGAACCTCATGAAAATTTCGGGTTTAGATTAATTTGGTTTAAATCAGCTCAGTTCTGATTTTGGGTAAGTGTAGGGAAGAGAATGGTTTTGAAAAGAGGTAATGACATCACACTGAGGAAAAAGAAATCATCCCATTGGATTGGGAAAAATGTTTGTCTCTATATTTAGTGGAATTCAGAGAAAGCATATATGAAGCAGGTAATCATATAGTGGTGTTCCTTGCAGCATACCCATCAGTACTGGCACACTGTTCCTCAGGTAGCCTAAATCAAAGACTGAATCATCATTTTTGGAGGCTACAAATAGGCTTTCTGTGCCATCAGTTCACTTTTTGTGTCTATTTATCATGTCATTCTTAAGATTTTTATAATAAATTCCACAAAATAATTTATATAAATCAATTTGTATAATTGATATACACAATAATTTATGTACTTAAATTGGCTTATTGTCTTAGGCAAAGCATAGTCCCTAAAACATGAGAGTTTCTAACATGTGAAAACTTGGCACAGAACTGTCACAAGGTGGAGAGGAATAGCTAATCTGTGCATTAAGGTGTGTGTCTTCTCCTGCTGTGCTAGTATTGAAATAGGGGAAAAGTGGGGTTTTAAGGTTTTGGGGGGTTTTAATTTTGGAGCAGAGATAATATTCTAAATGGTTGTGACATGCAACTAAAAATAAGTAGTTAGGTTAGAAATTTAGAATTAGTCTATGGGAGAATTTAGAATGGTTGCTCTTTTCATAAATTGCTAACAACTGCATAGTAATGTTTATGCAGGTTCTTTACAATTCTGTTCCTTGGTTTGTGGACTTGAATAAAACCAGAATGTTATAAAAGGAATCTGAGGGCAGAAGAGGTGATTCTTTTCTCCAGGACATAGTGAGTGTAGGTCAGTAACATTTTCTTTAAGGAGGACTGTAAAAACAATTAAAGCCTTCAAGGTCAATTTCTTTCTAATTTTATTCCTAAAAAATAATAAAAAAAAGCAATAAAAATTAAAAGCTTTTCTGTATGTAAATTACAGTTCTGTGTGTGAGGGTGAATGATATATTCCCGTAAACTTTCTGCCTGGTGTTTTCAGTCAGAGTAAAAAAGAGATTTCCCCAGTATCTTTCTCATGCTACGAGTCAAATAATGAGCTGGCTCCTTGATCATATTAGAATGTCCAAAGTACTGTTTTCTGCATGTTTGTCCTAAATTATTAGAAATACTGCTAGTCTTTTGTACCTGGAAAAACTGCAACCAAGGCATAAACTTGGAGGGAAAATGTTTGGAAATCTTCCCAGAATGGACTGAAGAAACAAGATGGAGAGCAAGCAAAACAATAGATTAGATTCTTACCCCCTGAAGTTAATGGCAATACTACCAGTAAGTTTGGCTTTTGACAAAATTCATCTTCAAAGGTAGTCAAAAAGGCAAGTAATGATAGTAATAGGAAGGACATAGTGTAATTGTCATTACATTTCATGAACAGTGAGCTGTTTTGATGTCCATGTCAAAAAGTTGTATGGCATTTTAGATGTTTTTAGGGGAGGACAACCATGAACAAAGTAAGGAATAGGTTTCTCTGCACAGAAAAAAAAGTAATTTAGAATTGCCATCTTGGAAAAGATGCTACTCAAGGAAAAGTAACAGAATTTTAAAGGCTTTGACTGACACAGGGAACAGAGAATAGAGAACAATTAGTTATGCTCATATAAAAACAATTTGGCACAAAACAGATTAACAAGCAGAAGACCTAGAAAGAGACTGCCTCCTAAAATTTAAACAAAAATATACTCTTACCATAGGATGACTTGAATACCAAGTATGCATATGTTAAAAATTAATAGAGAAATCCATGGATGAGAGGTCTGTCAAGCAGTATTAAGCAATCAAAGAAAGAAGCAGCCTCCAGCTCAGGAGGTCCCTAAGCAGGGGAGTGCCAGAAACGGACAGGATTTGCAAGGGAAGCTTGTTCAGCTTTCCCTGTTTTCCAAAGGGTTTGGTGTTGGCATTCAAAGGTCAATACTCGAAGCTGCACAGCCTTTGAATCATTCCAGTTACTATCTTTCAGTTAGTCCAGCTTAGTATGCCTGTTCTTAAAATATCAACAGAGGCTGGTGTTGTGTTGATTTGGTAGTTAGAGGGTAGCCTTCATGGTAAAAGTGAATTTCTTCTGGTTCAGAAGACTGATTCAAAGCCTACATTATTTAAACCTAGCATATGGACTGCATAAAGAATTCTGAACATTAAGGGCTGTCTAGCAGCACAGGAGAGGTTATTTTTATATTATAATGAATAGTAAGAACAGTTGAGACTCATCTTTAGCCAACAAAATAGGCCTTAGACCCCATACCCAGGAGATCAGAAAGTTGCCTTTTATTTCAAAATGAGGGAAAAAGTAGGCTTACTGCTTCCATGTGAAAAGAGAGAGTTGATGAATCTAATTTCTTCAGTTCAAGAAACAGACTGATGAACTGCAGCGAGTTCAGGGAAGGGTCACCAGGGTGGCTGGGTCTGGAGGACTACTTTAGTGGAGAGGTGGGGGAGCCGGACTTGTTCAGGCTGGGGACCAACAGCACTTGGTTGGTAGGGAGGTTGTCTAGACAATGGAGTCAGTGGGGCACAGTAGGAGGAGAGATAAAGAAGACATAAAACAGGAGGATCAGACTGGATATATAGAACAAAAAGAAAAGTGTAAGGAAAATTAATCAGTGGAGCAAATAGCCCAGAAAGGTTTTGTAATGCCCATTCTTGGAGATTGACAAGACTTGACTGATAAAACCTTGAGTCAGCTCGTCTGGATTCATTGTGACCCTGCTTTGAGCAGAATATTGGAGAAGAAAAGTCCCAAGAACCACTTCCTTCCTGAACAAGTTGGTGATTAATGCCTCTGACATGGCAACTGTATTTAGATAGAAGATTTTGGAGAATGCAAAGAAAATCATTATTCTCATCAATTGCACCAGGAATTGAATAGTAGCACAAAGCAATGTCCCAGTGAGGAGGAACGGCGTGAGATTACAGCTGCTGACTGGAAGTTTTATCATTTAGGCCTTTTTGATCAGTAGTGGCATAGAGTTTTGACTTCACAGAAGAGCAAATTATTTTTCTTACTGCTATTTCTGTCCTATCTAAAATGTATGATCTGTAGCTACGTGGATCCTGTGACAGTTGTCAGTGCGTACAGATACAACCAAATACTGCCCTGTATATGCCTCTATCCTGAAACAAAAGCTCTTTAAGCAGGTAGAGTCAAAAGACACTGATTCTGGCACTGGTACAGGTTGTCCAGAGAAGCTGTGGATGCTCCAACCCTCAAGGTAATCAAGGCCATGTTGGATGGGGCTTAGAGCAACCTGGTCTAGTGGGGCTGGACCTAGATAATCTTTAAGGTCTCTTCCAACCTAAACCATTCTGTGGTTCAAAAAAAAACCATGCGGAGCCAGGCCTGTGCTTGTACATAGTGAGGAGCAATCTCTGTGCCTTTATTCAGTATTGGAAGTTCTGGAATATACAATGTTTATTTCATAAGACCCAAAGAAATGCTAGGGCTTCAAGCTACTGCAAAGACTTAATGTTCCCTGTTCCCATAACAGAAACAGCAGAGATGGATACATGACACAATAATACTTTTTCTTCTATGTTCTTGACAAGGATTTAGTTTATTTTATCCTTCTTGTTTATTTCCTGCAGGTGAACCGCTTTCCTCTCTGGGTTGTGGCTGAATAAGCACTCGAGTAGGAGAGGGGGAAAACACAGCCGGTAATAACAGAGGAGGTGTGATGTCGAAACGCACCATTTTTAATAGGTGATTCAAACAAGTAAATTATACTTACTAATTACAAACCACTGCAATGTCAGCTGTAAAAACCCCTTTTGATGGGCAGGCGCCTCCTTGCCTGGCGTTTCGGGGCATTTTCCCCTTTCCCCCACCAGAGGGCTCCCGCGGCGCAGCTCCGGAGCCGCTCCCACGGCCGGGGCAGGCAGCCCGGGAGGGGTGCCCGGGAACTCGGGAGAGCTGCATCTTGCAGCTCCTCAGAGACATTTGCCATTTCGGCAGAAGTTTTAGCATAGCGAGAACTTCAGGAGCTGGTGTGTAATATATGAGTGATTTATATTTTTCAAGTTAAGTACATATCAACTTCAATTCCAGTTTTTCAGAACTAAAATGGCTTGTTCCAAATCTTACTTTGTCTGTCAGGCTCTGTTGCTATTGGTGGCACCATTGCTTTCCAAAGCATTCAAGTCTATATAATTCAGTACCATCATAAAAATTTTCATTTCTGCAGATATGCACAACTAGAGCATACCTAAACTCTGCTACTTCTTCACTATTACATATTCAAGAAGGGATCCTTTACTATTGTATGATTGACTTATTTAAAACATTCTTTCCTATATTTGCAACCATAGCATTTCCATTCTGAACTCTGATGAACTTGGTAATTCAAAAAGAGATGGAAAATCATAAATCTGGTCAGATTGATCTTTTCTCCATCTTCCAGGGTCTGTTGATCTCTTTTTTGTTGCATAGACAGACATACTAATAGGAGTTTGCACACTCCTGTCTCTCCTGTGCTGACAGAACTCAGTGACTGTTCACATTCCTTTATTCCAGCAATTAGTTTGTTTTGTCCTTGTAGTGCTCAGGTAATTTGCCAGAGTCTGTCCCACTTTTTGGCCTATTAAAATACAGAATATCCTTCATAAGTCAGTCCACAGACCCTTCATTCATATCTTAAAATACCTTTTTTTTTGTTTAATACTTAAAGTGTCACATGACCATTTAATGGTCATCAAAGTGATGATTTCAAAATTTTTTTCTACATCTTATTTATATCTACTTTTTATGGAAATATTTAGTACATATATATATATTAGTGTAATTCTCATTTCTCATATTATCACATGTATTTTACATTGTGTTTAGATTTTACTAAAATCTAAAATCAGGCTGCCCAGAGAAGTGGTTGAGTCACCCTCCCTGAAGGTATTTAAAAGACGTGTAGATGTTGCAATTAGGGACTTGTTTAGTGGTGGACTTGGCAGTGGTGGGTTAGTGGTTGGAATTGATGATCTGAAAGGTCTTTACCAAAAATTCTATGAAATTGGGTTTTTTGCTTCTTACCATACAAAGTCTTCAAAACAGCAATACAGTACGTGTTGGTAACTTAATATTTTTTTCTAATAAGGAAATGCAAAACAAATTCTACTCTTTTGGATGATTAAATATTGAGATTCTTCCAACATTTACTAAAAAGTGATACATATAATATTTTTCAGTGCAAAATACTAGAAATATACAGATTTTATGCAAAGTCATGCATGGCAGGTATTCACTTATATAATTATGTATTTGTATTCATTTTATGTGTATATTTGCTTTGATATTAAAAATGAACTTTCCCCTTCTGTTTCTTCATTGTGTTATCATTTTCTTTCTTATAGTCACCTGACTAAAAAAGACCATGAGAAATTTTATTCCATTTAAGATAACTGTTGGCTATAATGTCTCCAAATGTTTTAACTAGAGGAAAGAGGCAGTGCACAAAAGAACCAGGTGCACAGGCCATACCTTTTTTGTAGAGGCAAAAGACATCAAGGTATCCCACAAAGCATGTTTTCAGTGACTCTGAGAAGAAAAACTCGGGTGAGAATCTGGGATGAAGAGGAGTTGAACTCAGCTGAGTTGATAGCCGAATTAGATGTAGACCAAATGCAGTCTGCAAAGGATTTGCTTTCTGTGTCAGCATACTTGATACTACAGGAGGGTATTTAATGGCATGGGACTGGTCTTTGATTAGCATGGAAAACAGAAATCTTCAGGACAACTAATAGCAGCCTTCCAACGCACAGGGGGAGGTCATCGAGAAAAATGGAGCTGAAGCTGTTCAGAAGTACACAGTGGGAGAGTGACAGGTGGGCACAAGCAGAAACGAGAAAGGTTCCAAGTGGATATGAAGAGAAAACTCTTCACCATGAGGACAGTCAAGGAGGGGAGCAGGTTGTCTGCAAAAGCCTCCCTCCTTGGAGGCTTTCAAGGCCTGACTTGCTTCACTACCTGCTGTTTACTATTTTTGTAGCATACTATACCATACTCTTACACTGGTAAAGTCATTCTGTTGTAGATGTTGCTTAAATTTCCCCCTCCCTTACCTGGTTTCATCAGTGTATTTTCTGCTTGTTTGTTATATTAGGTATCAGTTCAGCTTTGCCATGTTTGGGCACAGAAGTCCAGTGTGTGGACTCTGTAATATTACAGGTCATCTAGCTGGTGCCTATGTTTTACCTTGTTTTCTACACCATCAACTTACACTTGTTGATCTTACATAAATTAGTTCAGTTTTAATTTTATGCTCATTTAAATAGCATACTCAATGTGTGATATTTTCTAGCATTTTCCACGGTGTTTTAAAACATTGTGCAATGTATGACCATTTGTGTAATGATTGTTATTACATGCACCATCATCTTTGCTCATGTGTGGGTTTCTGTTGATCACCTTTGAAGCCTTAACCATTGCAGGTATTACTAGGTTTTAGTCCATTTGGATTTTAGTTGTGCTGACTTTTGGCAACATTCAAACAAATAACACAGTATACCAATGTATTGAAAATATCAGCACTTTCCTTAAACACACCTGACACATCCATAGGGATAGACTTCTAAATAAATCTAAAGCATTTTTGTCATTACTAGCTATTTTCTCCTTCACAACAGGGACTCTCTAGATATATCTATACAGTTTTTTGAGAGTGTTCATGTGACTGCCACTGAACTGGACTGTTTCTATACATAGTGCAGGTCTGCAAGCACAGTTTTGGTGCACATTTTTGTGTGAGAAAGAGCAGCTCTGAATGATATTAGTGACTAATCAAGTATTTTTGAAGAATAAGCAGTTACAAGTTAGATGAGGCATTGCTAAGCAACTTCAAAATTTATTTCAGTCCTACTTTCGCCATTCCACTTTTCCAGTTTTTTTAAAAATAATATTCTCACATGTACTTTGAACATTCCCTTAAAATCTGGAGATTGCTCAGTTTGCTTGCTGCAAAACTATCACATTACCACTAGATAAACATCATTATAACGAATGCAAGTCTTTGCTTTCCTTGGCTAGAAAACATTGTGGATAGCTTTCTGTTGACATGAAAATGATTGAGTAGGAAATCATTGTATGTCCATTTTTGTAAGGTAATTTAGATGGCCCAGGAAAAAGGTGATACCGTGAAATCAAATACAAGATCACTCACAGGATCAAATACTGCAGGGCTAAGCTTACAGAGGAGCATACAGCATTTTGGAAAGCCAGAACTCTTTAAGAAGAACAATGATAGCTTCATGCACACTGTGATGGCTTAAAAAAAAAAGATGGGTTTTAACAGAAAGAAATGCTAAGTAGCAGTAATGTAGCTGTGTTACTGCTTTATAAGGTATTGATTGTATAACTATGCCATTGTGTTAGCTTCTACTGTCCAAGCATTCTGCTTTCTAATTGATGTCAATGAGCAGGAATGGTTCCAGAAACAAAACTCAAACCAACCAAACAAAAAAACCCACCTACCACAAAACCGCAGTGTTTTGTAGTGAAAAGCAGCAGAAATTAAACAAAAGCTCTAAAATCCATCTTTGTTATTCAGAATAAGAGTTGAGAATAGCCTAAGTTTGTACATGGAAAGAAGACTTCTGGTCTTATTAAATAGCCATAAGGCTAGTTAAAAGATAACAAATAAGGCATATCATAATCCAAAAGCTAATGCCTGAAGCTAGAAAAACAGAGAAAAATGAGTCACTTGAGGAAAAAAACCCACATAAATATGGCTACAAATGCAACTATTAGACTAGATATGTAGTAGAATCCTTATAATTCCATGTATTTAAAACTAGATTATATATTTTTTTCAACAAGAATATATATAATTTGCCTATAAATTAGTAATATGTTAGAAATTACTGAATATCATTTTATGATCTCAACTATGAAAGAAATCATAACCTTCTCTGGAAGTAGTTTAGTGTGCCTAGATGGAAAATATCTTCTCTGGACATGGTCCTGGGCAACCGACTCTAAGTGGCCCTGTTTGAGCAGAGAGGTTGGAGCAGATGATGTCCAGAAACCCTTCCGAACCTGGGCCATTCTGTGAGAAGCATTAACAGTATCAGGCTGGAACAGAGAAAGCAAAGCAAGAGCGAAGAAGCCAAGGAAGTTAAGGAAGGCTTCTTGCAGGAAAGATAAGGTCCTAGCCCAAGTCTTAGTGATGATAGTTAGGAAAAGAATTTTTTAGAGACCAGGTAGGCTCTGAAACAAAAGTAGCAGCTGAAAGCTGCAAGGTTTTCAGGATGAAAAGACTTACCCTGCAAATATGGAGTGGATGGTGAGTGGATATGTTTTCAAACCTTTTTATTTAAACTGTTTCACCTAGTAGACTGAGCTACTATTTAAAGAGTTACTTTGTTAAAGCTTTTATAAAGTCTCCTTTTAGATATGAAAAATATTTTCCTTTGATAAACTCCAGAGTAACATGCAGGTAGCTCCACTTCAAGAACTTTTTCAACATGTAGTCAGGTGCAGAGATCGTGGCCTGGAAAACATTGTGATGGATAGCAAAGCCTCATTCAAAACATGGTGAAAAAAAAATAGGGCAGGCTTTTCCTCTTGTTAATTTGGTTTTGGTTTTGTGTTTTGCTTTGGGTTTTTCATGTTATTTAGCTATCTTTCTGTTATAACTGGAAAAAGATGTCACTTAGTCTGTAGGTAGATGACTAAATCATCAGTGGTCTGTCTGGATATCTGAGAGCAGGAATTCCAGCAACCACTCCAGGAGAGGAAAATAAGGAATCTACACACAATGAGGTCTGGAAAGGGATGAAAAAGCAAAACAGAGGGAAGAATCTCAACCATACTAAACAAAAAACAAACACACAAAAACACACCACCAAAAAAACCCTGTATTAACTGCAGCATGCCATTGTGGAGGCTATTCTAATCCAGATGGGAAGCTAGTGGAATTTCAACTTCTGAATAATATTTTTTCCAGTGCCTAGGTCAAAAAATCTTGGTTTTGTTGTTCGAGTTGCACTGTTGCCACTAAATGCAGCACAGCCTAGGATCCAGAAGAGTCTTTCTGGCAAGCAATCTCTTTCTGGTATATTTATTTCTTAATTGTCCTCTCTCTGAGGATGACAGGAAGCGTTGGTAATAGTTTCTGGTTAGAGTGAAATCCTGGCTTGGTTGAAGTCTCTGATACTTGTAGCTACAGCAACAGCAACTAAAGAGAGGTTGTAGAAAGCAGATGTGACGTTCTGGCACGGCTGAAGTTTATACCAAAGCATAACTGACTTAGTGAAGCCAAAATTTCAGTCTAAATAAAAAACTTACCAACACTTCCCATTCTCAGCAAAAAACCAGATGTGTTTCACTTGCACTAACTCTCTAGTTTTCTTCCATTATTCTTTCCACTGGGATCCTAGAGTGGAGTTATATAGCAGTGATTACCCATGAGCAACAGAGGAGAGAATGGCCTGTGCTAAGAAAGCAAATCTGAACGCAGAAGGCAAGGTCATTAATGGAACTGGCATCAGTCCTGTGGGAGAAAGTTTATTTCAGGAAAAACAATGAGAAAAGGAATGACAAAAATTTATGTCAAGATAAGGGCTTTTTAGTATGTTTAAAAATGTTTCAGTTTTTAAGTGAAACATAGCGATATCTTTTGGTTTTCAGTGTTACTTAAGCAAAAATTAAGCTGTTGAAGCTATTTTCAGAGTTTTCTCATATTACTTTAATTGTGACAGATATTTATTTTAATTTTTCCTATCTTATGGTGTTCTTGTTCTTAATGCTGATAGGTTTTCAGTAAATCACTGTCAAAGGCAATTCTCAACTCTCAGATGATGAAGACATTTTAATACGTATTTTAATTTCAGAGAAAATTAGGTAATACTACTGAACTATGAGGAGAGATGGGGAAATTATGTCTTGATTATATATTTATTAGGCATCAAAAGCATACCTCTGGGCTACATCAGAAAAGTCAGATCCAATCCTTAATTCAGTCTGATATATAGTCTTTCTTTTGTCCATGCCCACTTACACTTGTAGAATGAACCATATAATATTTCGCTGTTGTCTCCATTTATTGTTAAATGGAAAAACTTACAGGATTAAAACTATCTAAAACTGATAAACATCTAGAAAAAAGAACTGTCTTGCATAGTATTCTATACTGAAAGAGATTAGGTGAATCTGACTGCATTGATTTTTTAGCCTGTGTTTTGTTAACAAAGAGATGAAAAGGAATCTATCTCAATCCACTGGGCTACTCTTTGTCAAAGGATATTCTAGTATCTTAATTTTTGCTTCTTTTTGCGTCTTTTTGTCCTACTGCCTTAGCTCCTGACTGTCATAATGGTAAATAATTCAAAGACAGAGTAGAAATACATCACTAAACTAAATTGATGTTTTATTTTTTAGATATTTTAGCTCACAGAGGGGAGCGGTGATGGCTTCCCATGAGCTAACTATCATTGTGTTTCCTGCCCCTTTTCCTTGGTTTTCCTTGCCTTTTGCCTTGCCTTGCCTTGTCTCTCCCATCTAGAGACAAGCTGTCATCATGTAGGCAAGGCAAAGAACGGGGGAGTTTGTGGGACAGTGTGTTTGAACTCAATGTAATGGCAATGGCATAGACTGAGAAGTAGTTAAGACTTCTGAGCTGGCTTCTGACATGAGGGAAAATATAATAGTATGGGGATCTGAGCAGTTACAATCTGTCTGCACTGCCTGAGACCATCTAGAATACAAGTGGAGAAGGCTCTTCTACAAATCGTACTATTTATGTTTAATATTCTGATAAAATCACAGGAGTGGAAATTGTCCACTGAAAATACTACCTAAATTTTTATCTTCTTTTAGATGATAAAATTAGATTATATTTGAAAAGGATGTGAACACCTTTACTGTAGGCCAAGGTAAGTTTGTGTTAATGAAACTGTCGAGAACTGCTCTGAATGTAAGTGGAAGGGCCTTATGCAGATGTAACTGCAAATTCTTATTTAATTATGTCTGCTATAGGCAATGCTTATGGAATATTCATTTAAGTCCTCTGTACATAGAAATTGATTCAGTTTATTGGTTTTAGGCCAGTTTACTTTGTGAACAATTTACATAATTATAAAAATATGTTTTAGTAGTGTAGGCCATTTTTGTAGTTAATTTTTAGCCATAAAAAGAATATAAATATTTCTAAGTATATAAAACTACCTTATTTAAAGATGTCTAAAAGCCATACTGATCCTAAGATTTATTTAAGTTTGTTGAATGTCTACAGATTCTATAAAACCTTTAACCAACCATGAATTCAGTCCAGAAACTCAGCTGTCAGGTGGAAGTTAGGAACGCTGTCACTCTACAAACAAGAGAGACACTTGGAAAGAACAGTTAAAGTCCAAATCTGTATTTCCCAAGGGAAATTACACCCTTAATTTAGACATTTCAGGTGCCTTACACGACTTGTGTTCAGATTTCACTCAACTTGCTGTTTGCTTACATGTGTAGACAGGAACATAACTTACTTCCATGATTGGCCTAAACTAACTGATAATGCTTAAAGCTGGATTTAAACTTGTGATTAAATTACTTTTGGTTTATTAACTCTGTGATCTTTGCACCACAGGAATCGTTCAAGTGAATATGTGTAGTCCTTTGTCTTGCTGTAATTGCAGAAGTGTGCTTGGATGTAGACAGCTTCTTTCTCAGTGCACTGGGTGCATTCCTCCAGCAGTTTGCTGCGCTGTACCACGAGCAGCCGTGGGATACACTCAGACCTCCCACTGATCTATGCAATAAAGCTCAGTTACTAGAGAGGTCTCAAAAGAAGGCTTGCCAGCTTTGTAATTTGGAACTCGGCTAGTCTAATTTGGCATTCAAACCTGGGTTCTGATGCAAGAAACACTTCTGTGGGGATGTAAACCCTGTGTAAAGACAAATGTGTGCCTGGTGCAAGCTCTTGTTTTCAGTTATGTATTCTACTCACAGGTCTTCTGTGGATAGTCTTCCTTTTTTTTTTTTTTTCGCTCCTGCCAACAGGCTTAGTTTATTCAATTTTAGCCTCTTTTTTTTTTTTTTTTTTTTATCGAACTTTGTTCTCTTGGAGTCAAATCCTCTGTTGAAGTAAAGTTTAAAATTCCCTAGATACCAGTGAAGTACCTGTAACTTTTGAACAGTTCCTTACAGAAATAACCTGTACTCTAAGTCCTAGGAAATGGAACAATATTACAGTAGGATGGAAAAGGTCAATGTTGCTGATGAACATTTGAGCAACTTGTTCCTCAAACAGTTTGTGAGTTCTTTTTTTTTTTTGAAAGAATTTGACCTTGTAGTTTTAACACATGAACCAGCTTCTTCCCTAGTAGATTTGAAAGCATGTATATAATTACTGATGCTAAAAAAAATTTGGATAAACACCATTTTATTACAAAAATGTTTGTGAAAAGTGTCTTCCCGCCATAGAAGCCCAGAAGATAAGGGGCTAATGCATACGTCTCAAGCACCAATAGTAGTGAAGCCACCAAGGATTGTTGGTAATAACAACCAAGGGTTGTTGGTAATAATACAGTCAGAAAGAACAAGTTGTGCCTGGAGAAGGGAACCATATGGAGGTAGGGCAGCACTTTTCTGGGACAAATGTCCTTGTTCTGGCTCCTGGAGATAAGCACTACACAGTATTGCACAGGAATGAGGTCAAGAAGCAGACAGGGACTTCAAGGGAGGATCAAAAACACCCAGGACCCCCCAAAGCCCTCCAACCCATTTCCAGAAAGGTCCAGAAGAATGAACTGTGCATGGTAACTGATCTGCCTAGAAAGCCAGAAACTTTTCTCCAGCGTGGGGGAACTTATCTACGAAAAAGGACCCCCACGAAGCCCAGGCATATGTGCACCTCAGGACCCCGGACACCTCATCAGCTGGGTCAATGTTGGAGCCAGGACTGGTGATCTCCCTTTCTTTCTCTCTCCCTCCCCTTCTTTGATTCATCTCTCTCTTCTCTTTCTCTACCCCCTTTATCCAAAACCTACTGCCATGTGCTTATACTGGGAGGTCAGGATGTGAAAATTTTTTTTCATGTGGAAATACAGCCTCACTAAATAGTTGCAGAATGCCACTTTAAGCTGTTTGAACATTGTGGTTCCAGCATTAATAATTGGTTCCAACAAAATTAGTCAATGGCTAATTGACAAGATTAAGTACTCAGTTAAAATAAGCAACAAGATATATCTGGATTGCACTAAGCAGGAAAGGAAAGAAACCAAAGCAGTTCCTGGCAACTCCAAGCTTCATCAAAATGGCATGTTCATGCTAAATTGCTTGGCTTTGCTCCAAAATTAAATTTCTTCATTGTGTACAAACCAGATTTGACATGCCAAAAATAAACAATTTAAAGATTGATGCAAATGTTATGCTTGACACATTACATAGCTACCCTTGTTTTAAGAACCTTCCATTTATTTAAAGGTGGCCTTTCTAGGAGCTCATATTGGATTCTGCATTCCTAATAAACAGTAAAATGTATTTGAATGGCAGTGCATAAACATACAAATAGTCACGCAAACGAAGTCTGATAGGTTCTTCCTTTTGACTGTCATTTTCTATTAGCACTCAAATCCTCAGCTCCCAAAAACACATATATACACAGGGTGATGTAGAATGTTGAGTTGCAATACGTATAGGTCAGTAGGCTGGTTTAGAGAGCGTGTTTTTCCTTTTTTTTTAGTATGTACTGTCTCACTTCAAGTTGCAGCCTTCTAGATCCTATTGAATTCATAGTTTCCTTACATCAGAGATCATAACTAGGTAGCTCTAGGCAGACATCAAGCATATATAAATCTGTAAAACTACTTACTTACAAGTATAATGGTTAAATTCTGAGAATATTTACTTCTAGATGAGGAGCAAATAGAGTATGTGAATGCAGAGATACAGCTTAAATATGCACTTAATATGACTTTCTGGGTTATTGTGCCTGTCTATTGAGCAATAAATATTAATAAAATCTGTGTCATTTTATTATTTCCTTTTTATGTAGTTTGACGGTACTGAAATTGAACATTAAAATAGCATAATGGTAGATAGCTATGCATGAACTTAGAATCCTGGATGTGTTAATGTAACTGTGGCTACTGTGTTGATAAAAACAATGGTCATATGTATCAGTTAGTCTTACACAGGCAAAGTTATAGAAGTTACTTTCTGAAATGAAACTATTCATAACTGGACCTAAAAGTGTGTTATTTATCATTGTAGTCTTCCATTTTTAAATAACATTTGGGCAAATTAACTGGCTAGAAAGGACAAAACAGTAGGAGATGCTGGCTAATACTGAGACTTGAAAACTCTTGGACATATTTGTTACAATTTAAAATTTATGCTTCATCTTTCTGAATGTAAAAGAAAACAGGCACAGAATATTCAGCCTTCTGATCTGAAATGAAGTTGCCCATTAAGCCCGTAGGGCTCATACAGCCTAGTCTTTTTGTAGGATCTTAAACTTTGCTCATACCTTTTCTTTGCTCTTCACCTTCCTTTTCCTAATATTTTTATTATATAAATTTTAAATTAACATATTGCACTGATTTATAGTTGTTTTCAGACTGCATGTAGAATTTTAACATATTCATACAGAAGTATTGGGCAAACACCTGTAATTCCCAGAAAAGCTGCCTAAAACCTGGCTTTGATATTTTCATTATGTGTAATAACTTTTAAAGACATATGAATATTTCAATCTAAAACAACCAAGAAGTTGTGCTTTGACTTGTTTTGGAAAATCGCCTTTCTGCTTTTCTTCCCTAATCAGCTGTTTTGACTACTTACTTTTTTTCTTGTACAATATGAAAGCCACCAAAAGATGTATTTTCTGCATTACAGGCAGGAGGGATTCCATAAGAAAGCAAGAAAAGAAAGAAGAACAGTAGTAAATATTATTTTAAATTATTATTTTATTTTCTATGTCTTTGTGTGGTTCATGAAACAACAGTACTTGTGACAAGCTGTTTGGAGTATGGATATATATATGCATTTATTCATAGGAAGACAAAGCATGCCTTTTAATAAATTGAGGACATACACATTTTGATGCTATTTATTAATCTTAGCATTGTTTCTCTAAGCCTGGACTGGTGGTTTACTGAATTCTGCAAATCCAGCAGTATTTCAGGTTTGAATAACTTAACTGAATTTTTGAACTAACACTTCAAGAGTAGTATATGCTGAGAAATGTATTTTTCTGGAATGGCAATGAATACTTTACAAAGCATGTGATAACAGCTGTTGACATGTTTGTAACTGGAAAATCCAAGCACTATATCAAGATGTTGATTTATTTACTTTGAAACGTATATTTTTAATTAAAATCTCACTATTAAAAATATGAAATGTATTAGAACCAGATAGCACTAAACAGTATGAATGATACAATGCTACACTGTGTTTTTGAGATGGGGTTTATCAGTGGCATTGCAACTGAAGATAAAGAACTTTTTTTTTTCTGGTTGCCCTACCTTTATATTTATTAGCAATTGTTTATTTTAAGACATGTTATAAAGTGCCAAAAAGCAGAGAAAATACTCGCGCCAAGACAACGAATACCAGAAAAGCATAGTGATAAGTATTCTCTCTGCATTTTTTTGAGTCATTTTGGCCCTTTTTACTGAAAATCTGAGTGCTTCCCAACTATGTAGAAAAAGAAGTAGCAGTTGGGTTTTTTCCACTTTTTGTCTCCTACAGAAGAACTGAAGTGACATCCAGTTTTTCTGTTGGCTTTGCTACTTAGGAGTGCCTAGTATGTGTGCACGTGCATATAAATAATTCTTTTTTGATGTAATTTTTGCCAAAGTGCCCTCATTTGAGTGACATTTTTGCTCCATTTACATCAACGTTAAAATTTCCATTAACTTCCCCAGGGCTGAGATTCCACCTGTTTTGTCTGAGTTCACTATAGTTCAGTCTTGTGTATTTAAAAGCATTTATATTTTAATTGCTTCAGTGGAATGCAGTTGTCGTGACCGGCAAATCTTGCAGAGGGCAGAAGGGATCATCTGGCAAGGAACAATGCCACATAAGGGCTTGTACAGCAGAACAGAAATACTAAGCTCTACATTCAGTGAGAAATAGTGTGGTAAGGGGCGTTTCAAACTTGTCTCCTTTTACAAAATTGTTTTCAACTAGGATACTGCTGCTCTTAAAGAGTTTTTTCCAAGTTTACAGCTTCATTCCTGCATATGCCTTGTCACAAGCAACACAAGTTTAAAATGTGGGTCTAACGAGATGGAGACAAATCTGTTAGCACTGCACAGAGTGAATTATGCTACTTGGCTGCTTTGGATATTCTGATCAGGATGCAAAAGAAACAAAGGGTGACAGTGAGTGTTAGCAATAAAGAAAAATTTTCTACAAAGGAAGTCAGTACCTTTGCTGCCGGATTCTCTCACCTTTTCCCCCTGAATCCTGCCTGCAACTGCAGTTATTGTATAAGCTGTTGAGTGGAGCAGTTCCCCCTTGGCACAGGAGATGGAATGTTCTCTGCATGACTGTGCTAACTGTGGCTTCAAACCTCAGTTTCTCTCCTTTGTGCTTCTTGGTGTATTTGCCATAGCTCTTGCCTGGATCCAGGTCTAATTCTGTCTTCTGTGTCCCTTAGTTAAACCCTTAAGATACCTGGAAAACTGCATTACTGCAAAGATAACGTGGGATATCATCCATTTGCTGCAGGTGCTTCAGTTCATATCACCAGTTTTTTTCCAATACTTCCCAGATATGAAGGAAATAAGACAATCTATAGACCATGTTTTCTCTAGAGCACATCAGTAACTGCAGGTGAAGAAGAATGCAGGTGTTTGGGATTTCTAAGCTGTTTATGGTAACAAGAGATGTTTTGCCAGTTGGGGCTTTGCTTATTATATTATGAGAGGCACAGAGAAGCCATTTTTTGGGGATCATGACAGAGATTCTTAAGCAGTAAGGTTTTTCTTGTTCCCAATTTTCATGTCACTGGTCATTCAAACTGTATTCATTAATTTGAACAATGTTGTCCATAAGTGCATATGGTGCCAGTCCCTACTGTTGAGCTCCTCAACTAGTATAAATCACTGTAATTCCTTTGACTTATGTGAACTGGAATAATCCTGTTTAGTTGAAGATCTGGCCCAGAGTACAGGAAATGTATGTGTTAGTCAGGGAAGGCTGTAGCAGTTTCTACTTACTGCTTTCATGCAGATGTGAAGTGTTCTTTAAAGTTGATATGGTCTAAATAAGGTATTTAATTTTCTATTTCTAGTGTCAATATCTTGGTAGGGGAAGCAACACCCTTGATTTAGGAATTTTGTTTCATTATTGCTTTGTAGGAAAAGAGGACTCTATTTGGGTCTGGACTTTCAAGCCATTCTGAAGTTCTGAGGGACAGAAATATTTTTTTAAAAATTTTGTAACTTGAAAGAGCAATGAGAAAGGCAGTTCTTTTCAAATCAAAAATGATTATGCCCTCATGAGGGGCAGGGCTTTTACAAAGTGTCTTTCAACTGAGGATCTCACAACTCTGCTTGAAACAGAATTAGAGCTCAACACTGAAGCCTTTATCAAATGAACAGTCTGAAGGGGAAGGAGAGTGCTCTGATGATTTGTCAGCTGTGGGATTGGGCTCTTGCACCTCGCCCTGTGAGGTAAGACAGCTTTACTTTCTATAATTTACAGAATGAGCAAGCAAGAAGTGTGACTTGCCTGAAGTTACACCACAAGTCTGTGGCAAAGCTGCAGAATAAAACACCCTAGCAGACGTGTATGTAAGCTGCAACTTCATCTTTCTCTCATGATTCTAAGTTGGGAAGAACAACAACTGTTTTGAAATTCAAACCAGAAAGATAATCATGTCTTTCCATGTGATTTGCTGATTAACCTGGCTAGTTATCTTGATTGAAATGAGGAAACACTTTCCAAAATTTGGTGGCTGTGTAGGAGGGTTTGGGGTATGGGGACTGGGAGTGGAAAAAAGTTTATCCTATGAATTTTCTGACCTTAGGACCAGTTGTCTAAATTGATGTTTAACTGGTAATTTTTCTTAAGACCGCTTTCCATTTTTTCCCCTGTCAGAATGATTCTACTAGAAAAAGATAAAATAGATCTTGGAAATGTATAAATGAGATATGTTTAATTAAAGGCCTACTCTCTGTCTTCTGTGTATCTATTTCTAGTCATTCTGCTTTTCCCTGGTTTACATCTTTAAAATGCAATACAGAAAACTGCCACAAGCACACTTGGAGAACCTGACAAAAGTGCAGTTTGGCACATACAGATAAGAGCCAGTGGCAGCGCTCAGTCTCACCATTTCATCACAGACAGATGATATTACAAGTGCAAGAACATTCAGGTTTATAAATTATAGATTTTAAAAGGCAAAGCCAATGTCAGAAATGCAGTGCAGCATCGGTGCCATAAACAAGTGTACTCTCTTGTTTTCTCAAGAGGCTGATTGTTAAATTTATGATAAAGTATATAAAATTAATGGTGTATGCTTACACTTAAATGATAAAAGCTAGTTTCTGCCACTGTGTTATTGTACATAATTGGTTCTTTACAACTAGAAACCAGATACTCTTTCATTCATGCATTCATAGCATGGCAGTCTAATTTATGGAACAGTTGTGGGAGATTTTTGGGGAGTAGGGGGAAGGAGAAAAAAAAACAACATTTTTTACATTATTACCTGACTTGGGATATACACATATGATTATGTAAAATCTGCGTCTGGGTGGCTGTTTGTCCTTTCTTGCAGAGTATTCAGTGCTCACTGAGTGGGAGGGTCACACTGTGTGAGACTAATAAGGACAGAGCTGCATCCCCCTCTACCACTCTTTGGAGACTCACTCCAGCAACTCCTCAGCACTACAGCAGCTCTGTACAAGCGTTTTGAGTGCTTCTGGGGGACAGACTAATATAAAAATTAAAGGTAAGCAACTCATTATTTGTAGTCAATTATGTAAATATCTCACATGTGTGTGCACTCACACACTATGCTATTCCTGCCTTGTTTTGTGGTGGTTTTGTTCATGGGTTTTTGTTTTCCAAAACTGCCATTTAAGTTTATCACTGCTAATATTAACTGTATCTTATATAAACATGATGTACACTGTAAGTTTTTAATGTACTGCAATCAGCCTACGGTATAGTATTCTGTTCATGATTTATAAATACATTGTACACGTTAGTGACTATAGGTGCATTGTAAGATATGCTAATGGCAACAGCCCTACCAAATTAGCAGCAATTTACAAAACTGATTAAACTGTTGCTAATTGCCAGAACGCTGATTGTGCATATATTTACATTTAAAGCCCTACCTATTAGCGCGCGTGTCCTTGCAATTAGCAGGGATAGCGGGCGGCCTGGGCGCAGCGGGAAGGCGCTCGCCGGTGGGTGGGTGAGTGAGTGAGTGGTGAGTGAGCGGCGGAGCGGGCAGAGGGGCAGCGGGTGCGCAGCGGGCCGGGGGCGGCTGCGGGCACAGCGCGGGATGCGCGCCCGGCCCTCACCTGCGGCCCCGTGAGGGTGCGGGCGGGCCCCAAGCAGCGCCGGGGAACGCGGGGGCTGCCCCGCCCGCAGCGCCCGAGCGGGCTGGGCTGCTGGCCCCGCTCCGCCCCGGGCTCCCAGGGAGTGCTGCAGGAGGGCCCGGGGGACGGGGCAGCCCCGGGAGCGGGGA
>JAWWMO010000121.1:86330999-86429930 GCA_035047845.1 Dendrocincla fuliginosa | reverse complement strand
TGCCCGCCCGCCGGCAGTGCCGGACCCTCCCTCCGGCGAGCCCCGGAGCGGGGAAGCGGCCAGCGCTGCCGAGGTAGTCCGAGCCGCCGAGGGCTCGGGTCGCCCCGCCGGAGCGCCCGCTGTGCGAGGGAGCGGAGCCGCCCGGAGGGAAAGGACGCAAACCCCGAGGAGCGGCGGTGTTGGTGATTAGAGCCCTTCAGAAAGCAAGACCTCTGGAGAGCCGGCTCTAGTGAATTCCCGATGCCTGCTTGTACAGCAGGTGCAGGAAATTAAATGATAATGTTATTTGAACATGTATTCGCTTTGCTGCTGGTGGGGAGGCTGGAAAAGTTAATGATGGTGTAGTTGCTGTCAGTACGTGTGACTGACAGAATAGCTCTAATGATAAATAAGGTGCCTTGTGAAAATAATTATAGAAATTGCGTCTAAGGTATATGTTTGGCTTTTCTTACGGAAAATGTGATTAGAATAATATTTGTCATTTTCTGTGTGTCATTAAATTCATGCGTATCTATACATCACAGTTGGCTTAGAAGAAAAGCTGAAAGATAAATGCTACGTTCTTGAAGCCAGACTCTACATTCGTGGGCTTTAAACTGGAAATTAAACATAAGCTGCTTGTATATTTTACAAGGTGCAGATATAGCATATTTTGGTTTCTTTTGTGCTTGAGCTGAAACAACTGCATGTTGTTCTTTGTTCAATTTGAAGATAACTTCAGCAGTCACTGGAAGTGTTGTGACACCAAATAGTTTAGCTAATATATCGAAAATTGAAAAATAATTTGGGGAGGAACATAAAATAAAATTAGTAATTACCAATGAAATAAATATTCAGGGCCTTTACAACTAATATCTCCAAGTCAGTATTTCTAAGGGGTTACTTTAAGGTTTAATAAAGAACTAAAAAGGAGTATATTTTTCATTTTCTTCTAAATTGGCATACCCCTCTTTTTGTAGCTCCTTAAGCAGATAAATGATACACTTGCATGTGACTAGCAACTTCCTCTTCGCAGTTAAGAAATTCTTGTTTGTAGTTTTTTGACTGGGTGAGGCGAAAACAATAAGATGAGATTGTTCTAAATATGCTTATTTTCTGTTTCAGATTTGTAGCTGATCATACGTGTCCGGGGGAAGATGAAGTGCATTGGATCTTGCATAGTTTGGCTTTGTATGGCAGTCTTCCTCCTCCTTCCTGTTTCTACTTCTGTGGCTGTGAGTGACCAGACAGGTACTTTCAACTTTTTTTGCCCACCACAGACCAAAGGCATAAATCTTAGTACTGAACAATTTTTAACAAATAATGACAATACATTGGAAGTAAACAGTATGAGATATAAAATTATACAAGATCATTTGAATCTTTTGTTCTAAAATGTCCTAAATTAGATGCAGTTCAAAAACAGCCTGTTTCCTGTGCTTGGAAGAATCATGTTTGGAGGCAGCTGTGGATCCTAGGAGTTTTGTCACTTTTTTTTCCTTGCCATACAAAACAAGATTATAAATTAGAGCTTGCAAAACTTTTGTGAACAAAGTCACGTGGCTTTATTAGAGCAGACCAGTTAGCGCAATGTTTCACAGATACAGAGTTAGACAAAACCTTGTGCTTAATGGGGAAGAGAAATATAATGATATGTTTAACTTAAAAGCTGTTACCCATCTTCTGCAAATTTTCTCATACTTTGTTTTCTTCTTTCTGTTATTGTCCACATGTTATCTAGTGTTCTCCCTTAAACTCTACAGTAACTCTCTAGGGTGTCGTACATTCTGTCTTAAAGACACGTCATCTGTGCTTCTTGAATAAGGAATGTCAGTTTTCTAGAATTGCTCAGCCTCCACATGTACCTCAACTTTCTATAATTTTCTTACATTTACTAGCAAGGAGAACATGCTTATTATTTAAATTAAGTTTGTTTGGTTTGGTTGTTTGGTTTTTTTTAAATGAACTTAAATTTCAGTAAGGCCGTTTTTTTCCAGAAATTTGATGAAAGATAATAGAAGCTATACATACACAACTTTGAATCTCAGTAACACATTTGGAACTCAGGCCCAAGAAATTTAAAAAGTCAATGACTAGGATAATGATCCTTTTGCTGCTCCTGGAAACCATAAGCAGTAATATTGAATAAATAATAAGTGTAATGTGCGGGCTCTTGGGTAATGCATTGTGAAGAGTTTGAATTTAAGTCAAGGACTTTTTTACCCTATATTTTTAGGGCAGCAAGGCTAAGTGCTCTACTGATGAATTATTCTTAACCCTTGTGAGAGAGCAAGCCTACATCATAGCTGTAAAATCATTCTATTCAGCTGTCTGAAAGAAACAAAATAGGTTTGTTCTTTGCCATTGCTATCTTGTTGGTTGCAGAAGGGAAGTTTTTAAAAGTGCTAAAATGGTGTGAGTGCAGAACGTTCCCTAACAATATAAGTGAATACGTGGAAACTTGAAAAATGATAAAACAAAATTCCAGGATGCATTTTCTCTTTTCTATTCTTTTTTTTTGTTTTGTTTTTTAAATCTTGCTAACAAAAAGATGTCAATAAAAGTTGGACCTGTCATAGAAGATGTGACAGATACACTGAGCTGCTAATAAACAGTGAATCGGAACTACGCATTATGTTCTGTTAGAAGTTTGTGGCTAGACAGCCAGCAGTGAAGTTGCAGTTTTCCTTAACCTTATTGCTACAAGTGGATCAAATATGGGTCCAATTGAACTGTTAGGAAGAAGAGAGATTGAACCTCTCCTGTGAATAACTGATGGTGTGCAATTGTGATGCTTCTGCAGTTTGTGGTGATACAGGCAGATGGTGAGGAATAACAAGTAGATGGCTGCCAAGTTGAGCAGCTCTGCCAACAGCAGGGAATAGGCTCAGAGTTAAGCCTCAAGTTGATAGCGGGAAAGAGACTCTTCTAGAGACAGTAAGTATGGTTGCTGTCCAAAAAAGAAATACAAGTTGTAGATTAGAAAGCAGGGGTTGAGAAAACACAGACCCAGTAATGGAGCAGCAGTAAAACAAGTACAGATCTTTCTGCAAAACTTCTGTTAATCTGTCCTATTCAGGTGAAGTGAATACTCTTGTGTTGCAAAGCTGCCTTGTTACAGTTTGATAATCTGTATGCATATTAATCTGTTACAAATTGGAAACGTCCTCACTTCACGAAGAGAGGCATATCTAACCTCTTTTTTTTGTCTTTTTTTTTTTTCTTTTTTTCCCCTATCTTACATTAAGTCACTGTAAGTCACTCTTTCTTAGGTCTTTGTTCTTTCCTGTGTACCAATTCTGTTTTGATCAGCGTCAGTATCTGCCTAGACAATCTTTTTGGCTTTTTTCTTTCAACAACATAAGCATAGTATTTATTTGTCACTGTGCTAATATGAAAGACTTTCCAGCAAAGCACATTTAGTAAGGATCTGGGATTATTGTATTTACATCCTGAAATTTCTTGCCTGATCTTAAATCTAAAGGAATGGCCTTCAAATGCATGAAAAAGTGTGAATTAGGGTTAATTTGAGGGTGATGAGAGAAGGAAGTGTGTTAGGAAAATTATTAACTTGTGTCCATATGTAGGGGAGAGCTTTCTGAGCCGGCATGCCAAATATACCTTGTGGCTTATTGTTTGGGTCAATATTGTAATTAATACCAGTATTGGAAAAAAAAAAAAAAAAGTCAATGTGACAGAGTGTGCTGAACCTTCTTGGAGTGATCATCCTGAGGCTGTGAGTGTCCCAGGAGCCATTAGAGTCACAGCAAGGAATACTTTCAGTTCTTGCTTGTCCAGAAGTTTTTTGCTATGCTGAATGTTCATCAGAAGGAAACACACACTTGTCATGATAGAATATAGCAAATCTGAGGGAGAGGGTTCAGCAGTTTTCCACAATCATATTTTTGATCTGACTTCAAGAATATTTTTGTCATGTTGTCAACTTATTATTATGGGGAATATTGGGGGTTTGAGTGTGGACATGAGCTCTTTCTGTAATGACATAAGAAGTTCTAATTTGATCGTTCCAGAGTGCTTTATATTAAGAATATTAATACTCTCTCATTCCCAGATCATTGCTTGTTTTTCAACTTTCTTTTACAATTACTGTTTCTAAAGTCACTTGCTAACCCATGAAAAATGTAGTATAAGCAAAGTCCTAGGATCTGTCAGGCATGGTGAATTTCCATTGCCTTTTGACATGGAATGTGTTATGCAAAGTATTGGCTCTAGATCATAATTTTAGATAGGCACTTTAGCCCAAAGAGAGTGAGTGGTTTCAACTATGCAAATCCGTTCAGCTTTTTGGTTTTCATGTTTTTAGTATGGCTAGATACTTCTCAAAATTAAGATAATGACTATACAGTAGCTTTCATATGTAATGTATTCATATTCCTGGTATTCCCATCTAACCTGACCTTAAATGTTTCCAGCAATGGGGCATCTACCACCTCTCTGGGTAATCTGTTCTAGTGTTTCACCACCCTTGTTGCAAAGTCTACTCTAAATAACCTCTTTTAGTTTAAAACTATTACCTCTTGTCCTGTCACAACAGGCCTTGATAAAAAGTCTGTCCCCATTTTTGTTGCAGGCCCTCTTTAGGTACTGTAAGACTTCAGTAACGTCACCCTGGAGTGTTCTCTTCTTGAGGCTAGATGACCCCAGCTGTCTTGACCTGTTCTCACAGGAGAGGTGCTCCAGCCCTCTAATCATTTTTGTGGCCTTCCTTTTCATCTGCTCCAGCAGGTCAATGCCCTTATGTTGGGGTCCCAGAACTGGATGCAGTTCTCCAGGTGTGGGGGTCTAATGAGAGTTGAGGAACAGAATCACCTTCTTTGACCTACTGGCCATACTTCTTTTGGTGCAATCCAGAATATAATTGGGTTTCTGGGCTGTTGGCACAGTCAGCTCATCTTCAATTTTTCATCTGCCAGTATTCTCAAAGCCTCCTTGACAGGGCTGTTCTCAATCCCTTCATTCCACAACCTGTTTTGATACTGGGCATTGCCCTGACCCATGTACAGAACCTCACGCTTGGCCTTGTTGAACCTCGTGAGATTTGTATGGGCCCAGTTGTTGAGCTTCTCTCTGGATGGCATCCTGTCCTTCAGGTGTGCCAGCTGCACCACTCAGCTTGGTTTCATCTGCAAACTTGATGAGGGTGCACTGGATCCCACTATGTCATGGATGAAGGCATTAAATAACACTGGTCTCAATATGGACCCTTATGGGACACCACTTGTCACTGATGTCCATCTGGACATTGAGCAGTTGACCACTATCCTCTGGATGTGACTGTCCAACCAATTCTTCATCCACCAAGCACTCCACATATCAAATCCCTATCTCTCCAATTTAGAGTTGGGGACTATGTCAAAGGCCCTGCAGAAGTCCAGATGGTGTCCATTGCTCTTCCCTTGTCCATAGATGTTGTCAGTCTACTGTAGAAAGCAACTAGGTTGCTAACCTTTTTAGGTTGGTCGTAAAGACTGGCCCTTGGTGAAGCTGTGCTGGCTGCCTTGAATAATAGGAAGTCCTGTTTTTCACAACCTATGTTTCCTCATGGGAGAATCCAGTTCTGCAGGGTCTAGCATGAGTATTCTAATCTTTTAACTCCATTGGTTGAGATTTCTTAAATCTTTAATCCTGTCTGCCAAAGCTGTTATGTTACTTCTGTAACCATCTAAATAGTCACTAGACTTAAGATGACTTCTTCACTATAGCATGTCATCTTCATTCTTTTTCCCACCCTTGTCTTAATTAACACATATGTTGTAATGTAATATGATTTGGTTTACAGAGTGAAAAAGGAATAAAAAAATTGATGTTATTTCCTGGTGCCTCTATTCTTAAGGCTATTGGTAGGAAGGATTTCTGAATTCTTGACCTTATGTGAAAGCAGGTCAGCTGGGTCTGCTTATCTTTAGCACAAATGCCTTTGGAATGGACTCACTGGATGTCATTGCTGATATTTGCAGGTGTGTTTTAAGCTCTGAAGAGGTTTGCTATGTCTGTATATTTATGAAGGCTGATCCAGTAAGAGCGTGAGACAAATTCTGATTAATATAGGCTTCTGTATGAAGCTTGAGTCAACATAGGATATGGACATATGTTAGGGCTTTGCTGTTTGGCCACATTCATTAGGCTGATCATGCTTACTGATGGAAACTTGAGTGTGTTTCAGTGGTGTTAGATGGCAGCTGAAAAGTTCACCTGAACATGAAGTTTCATTATAAGGGAGCAAGTAGGTACTTCCAAAGTGAATCTAACCATTAGAGGTTACACTTGATCTGGGGAAGCCAAGAGTGCTTATTGGATGTTACAGTCTCCAGTCAGGAAGTGCACACAAGAGATGTCTTTAAGAGAGAGACTGAAGCATGCCCTAGAGTTCCTCTGTCCTCATTTGCTTGGAATGGAAAGCTGAGCATGGTGCTTAGATGGAAGTTGCAGTGTACTTCAGCAGGTGTCCTGGTCATTCCAGGAATTTCGAACTTGCCATTGCATGTTGCAGCAGATATGTATAAATGCAATGCCTTCTTTTTCTTTTTTTTCATGATTGTTAGAAACAAAATATTCTTACTGTCATCTTACTGGAAAGACAGAAGATCAATGGTCTGTGATATATCTGCTTGTTCTGCATAAATACATATTTGCTAAATTATTAGGTTGATTTTATCTTAATAAGCTCATACATAGAACTCATTGATTGATAAATATCAAGGTCTAATTTGTCTTATGGACAGGTGAACTCGTTAATTTATAGATACGTTAACTTGACCTTTGATATCACTACTTTGATATGATTTTTTTAGTTCAGTCCACACAGACTCAGTTATATCATGTGCAGAGCAATCTAGTGTATAAATGTAGGCTTGTTCTTTGTATCATTTCATTAATTTTATAATAATGTAATGTAACAGGGCAGATGGATTCTTGGTTTCCGTACCTGGATTAGCAGTAAGGATTTGCTGGTTTCTTTTCCTTTCCTGAATATCTCCGCATAGACCTTCTCATTCAGCGACCCACAGGTTGAGTGGGTAAACTGCCTGTTTTGTCTCAGGCTAAAGAAAATTTAAAGATCTTCCAGCAGTACTAAAAATCATGGAAGAGGTTAATTGTACAATTCTTGTAGGAAGAATTTTCATCAATCCATAGCAATTAAGGTTGTCAGTCTTGGTATGGAGACGGTTTGGTCTTGTTGAGAGTTTTGCCTTAGCTGTCCAATAAAAAGAGTAGCTTTGGACTAAAGCATCAGCAGCCTGAGACAGAAGATTCATAGCAACCCTTTCAGTTCTTCTGGGGATATGGAATACAACCCAGTAACTAACACTTAAAGAGCCCATCTACGCTGTGACTGTTATGCCACTGAAAAAAATAGGTCCACAGTCCAGTCCGTGGCATGTAAGGAATCGTTGCTATCATCTGAATAACGTAAAAATTAAAGCTTGAGTCTTTATTTGGACTTGGAAGAAAGTGGCTGTAGGGAATAAGCTAAAAACTTCCTTGTATTTCACTACTCAACCCTCATGTAAGCTTACGCTGAAAAAAAATGAAGTACACTTGTGTCCTGGGTTTTCTAGAGCTTACTGCATCACTTCAGGGTGAAATCGGCAAAAAGTACTCTCTGTCTGCTCTTATTGCCAAGAATTTGACCAAAAAGGCAATCTGCCCTGTAGTCTTTATCTATATATTGGAAAAAAAACCCCAAACAAATAACTTGGTTGGAAAACATGTGGATATAAGAAAAACATTTGTCAATGTATGTTTGACATGCTTTGTGGCTTCAGTTATAAATGTCTTCCTTTACACCAACATATTTCTTTAGAGCTATGCTCACATAAATCTACCATAACTGTATTCATTGTTTTAGTGGCAGTATATAGAAGTCTATAGTTCAATAATCAAGTGAATAAAGTTGAGGTTTGTAGAGTAAAGGGTATCTAAGGTGAACCTCTTCCTGTCCAATACTCTGTGTGTATATGTGTATTGAAATTGCTATGTTACTATGTAAATCCAGTGAATGCTTTTCACACTACATAAAATTCCCTGCAAAGCAAGAATGATGAAAGATTTCATTTCAGAGATTTCACCATGAATATTCTTTACAGTTCTGCATCTTTTCTGTGGAAAGGGGATTTACGGAGTTTTTAATGCACGTGTTTCATCTCATTCATCATGCTACTCTATCTGTATAGTGAAAATCATGTATATACATATATTTATGTATCTACTTGAGGGAAAGAAAGCATTTATTCTCTTAAAGCCTTAGAGATTAATAACTTTTTTGACATTATTTGTAGTAGTAGATTGTTAATTGTAATTGTAGATGTGAAAGGCATGGAACTTAATGAATCTTACCAAAAAAAGTGTGTCACCCAGTCTGTTCTTGAAACAATTGACATAGCTTTCATGAACCATATTATCAGAAGGTATCTTTAAGTCTGTAGCGTATAATTTGGTTTGCTTTTACTAGTTATTTCCAAATAGCCATTCTTAATCCACATCAAATACTGAAATATATTTAATAGCACTTAAGGGTTATGAAGAATAATGTGCTTTCTACCTAACTACATAGTGTATGACAAATTTCTCATGCTTTAAGATTACAAATAGAGCTACTTTGAATGCCAGTGTTTGGTCTGGATGCTCTTATGAAATGTTTAAATATAGATAATTTCCAGGTTAGTGGTAGGGCACTCCTTACTTTTTTCATCGAGCTGATACTTGAGAAAGCCCCTCAACCTTTGCTGTTTGGTAGCTTCAGATATACCTTGGACTTCTTTTCAGTTGCATAAGCTCACAGAGCTCTGAGCTTGATAAGCTCACAGGCCAAATATAATTAGTTGTCATCTTCCATTTGCTAGTTTTATTAGGATTTAGCAGGGCTATTTGCAAAACTTGTTAAAGAGTGAGCCCTATTTCTGACCTATACACCAGAAGTGACATTTTTCTGTATTTGCTTCTTAAAGTAGGCATTCCTATATATCTGTTAAAAAGAGTGAAGAAAGGATTTTATGCAAGTAAGATATTTTATATTAATAATACAGTGTTTAAGCATTCCATTAGATTTAACCTCAGAGTTTACAGTGTTCTACATTTTAGAATGTTCTACTTGTTTACCAAAATACTTCTGTTCAGACTTACTCCCTTACTTAATTTTCAACCATTTTTCTCAAAATGGTTTACATTATTTATTGCATGATATGATTATAGCCTTGTTAATCCAGATTTTGAAATTATCCCTGAATTTTATTTGAAAAATCCCTGAATTACCAATAGATTATTTTCATGGTAATCAAGCATCTATGCTTTATTTTTTTGTATTCATTAATGGGGGGAAAACATTTTCTAATAATATAGTCAGAAATTCAAAAAGAACTTATAACAGTTGTTATTGTGTTATAGAGTGTTGAAGATGAAAATGACTTGGTAAGAGTTTAGTATTTTTCTTCTGGTTATATTGTTCATATGAACTTTAACCAAAAGCAGCTGAATGAAAATGAGATAAAATTTGTATCTGCTTATATTCATAGAAGTGTAGTATAAAATCTGAAATTTCACTTCCCCAGTTTAGATTTTGTAATTTGTTTTATTCCTGCTTTTCATATCCTAAAGAAACAAAAAGAAACATTCCTGTAAATGTTTCTATCACTGCCATGATAGTTTGCTCTGATTAATTTTAGTTTGATAGCATTTTTAATGGATACTAAACTGTGTTCTTTTGAAGGTGCTGTGTGTCCTTTATTGAAAACAGTTGTTCGTCATCTCAAACAAATCAACAGAGACAGTCGTGGTGTTTCAGGTAATGACTGAGCTAGCATAGATATCTCTGTTAATTGGCCAGTAGTGGATGTAATCATAGTCTGCCTTTAAAATTGAAAGGACAGGACAGAATGCCACTCCCAAGCTCCAAAAGCTGCTGCTACCGTTGTTAGGAAAAAGGCATTAAAATCAGAACATGTTGTTCTTGGAAATACTGGTTCAAGTTTGGGTGCTGCACTGATTTCCATAGTTTTGTCCCAAAGATCCTGCATTCTTATCAATAGAAGTGATAAAAGGAAATAACAAATGCATTTCTCAGGTTGCAAAGTCATCTATGAAGTGAATTTTGCATTAATAGTTTTGCTACAATGAATATTGAAATCTTGTCTGACTTAAAGTATTGATTTTCAAACTAGCTTGTCAGTGTTCTAGGAAGTCACCAAGCATGCTAAAAGTCATGGGTTTTAAATCCCATTAAATTATATGATATTGTGTCGTATTTTACAGGATTTGATCTGACAGAAAGCTTTTCTTTGAGGCAAACATCTTGTGGAGGGGAAAAGATCTGTTTTAAACTGGGAAGTGCACCTCTTGTCAGAGATACAAGGTAAGTAAAATACTAATTTTTATCATTGTTTTTTAATAGTTAAAGCTCTAGACTCCAATGCTATTAATTTACTGAATCCCTGAGCAGTATATCCGTGGGGTGCCACAGAAAGCAGTGTGTCTTCTTTTCATCTTTTCAGGCATCTTCATCTGTGACAGGTTTTTTTTTCTGTGGGAAGCATTTTGATTTTTGGTATGGTTTTCTTTTGGAATCTGGAAATATCTAGGTAGTAAGTCAATTATGAATATAGCTTTCTCAAATCATGATTCTGATACTGAAAGCTCTACTGTTTATACTTAAATATTTATCAAACAAAGGAAACAAATAACTTTCTTGGTATGACAAGAAGTATTATTCTAATCTTCCCTCAGTGTAGTTGGCTGTCCTCTCTCTCATTACTGCTAGCAGTACTAAAAGGAGAGAGACTGTCACCATTTCCTTGAATGCTCTTTTTTTCTTCCTGGAATTGATCTCTTGCGTTTGAGCAGCAACAGAATGGTGGGTACTTAGTGTGGAGGAGAAAGTAGGCAATATCCCATTCTGGCACAGAGTGGAATTTGAGGCAGAGACTGCATGAAAAATGAAAACAAAGGTGAAGAATAGTAAGGCACAATGGGACTGGATGGATTTAAGTTTGTACAGGGACAAGGAAATGCCAAGAAGCAGTTTGGAATGTAGTTTCAAGTTCCCTGTGCTCAGTGGACAGTGAGGATCATCTCAGAGCTTCTTGGTTGAGATGTGCTCTGAGTCATGGGACTGTGGTTTCTGTACAGCGTGTTCCTGTGATGACGAGAGAAGCAAATGTATTCCCATGTCTTCAGGTTGGGTATTTTCTGTTGCAAGAGGTCTGGCTCCAGCTTGCCTGGTTAAGAAATACACCTCGCCCTCGGACTTCCCCTTTGCTTGGATCCTGGGCATAGCAAAGGGGACTGTGGGTAGCATGAGGCCAGGGAGGAGGAGGAAGAGGGGAGTTGGAGGCACACAGACACAAACCGAAGTGATCTTTGGGAGAGCAGCAGCATTAAAGAAAAAGAGTCTAAATGTTCTAAATTGCTATATAGCTTCTAAGTTTTTCCTAACTTACTAGATACTGTAAGTGCAATGTTTAGCCTTCTGTAGTTTTTCAGAGTTAAATACCATGGACATTAGCTATTAAATTAAACATGACTAGATACTACTTGACACAGGGAGTGCTCTTCTTTTATTAAGACCTTCCCAGTATTATCCAGATTGTCTTTAGAAGAGGAACAGGAGAAATTTGGTACCACCATATATGTCTTCTCTAAAAATATTTTGAGACTTGGTTAGTATGCAAACTTTCTTCTGAAAGCTCATTATTAATTTTTCAGATTTTTAAAGATTTTTTTTTTGATGGATGAGGATTTGAGGGAATCCTGAGACTGCAGAAGAGTAGAAAATCAAGGCAATAAAAAAAAGGTGGAGCTTTTTTCCTTTATGAATAAGAAGCTAAGAAATACGTATTGCAAACTGACTTTATTTTGCAACAGTATAAAAACCAGTGGCTAAAATGGAGTAGACAGGAGCAAAACATTGCACTATTTGAAATTCATATTACTTTGAGGTAAAATTCATGATTTGAAGTACTAATTTCTAAAAATTTGGAAGTGATTTGAGAGCTGATGTTGAGGCTAAAAAATGGGAAGCTTTTTTTCCTCTTTTTTATTGGTAGGCCTGAATACTAATGTCAGTGTTTTATTTTCTTTTTCTAAAACCAGTTTGTTAATAAAGGTAATGAAAATGAAGAATTCACATCATGGCTGATAGCTGTGACAAAGTGTTAACTCTTAGCAAAGTTAATACTTAGCAAAGTATTAAGTTAATACTTGAGAAAGTTGCAATATTTATTGTTTGTTTGTTTATGGAGCAGGAGAGAAATCTAACAATTTTTTCCCTATATTTTATCTCTTCAGCTTTTTGAAAGGGGGAAAAAATTGATAGTTTTTCTTCACTGTCAGTGTAACTTGGGCATAGGCTAAAGACTTTGAGTGAAGGGTGAACCTGGAAGGCAGAGGGTTTGCCTGTGACGGTTGCTATTCTCCAGTGCCTCTCCCTCCCTGTTGTTTTCTTTTGTGTGTCTTCATTAAAGAAAAACTAAAGAGAAAATCTTTACAGTTTCCTCTAAAACTATGCATATCTAATGGATTAAAAAGTTTTAGCTAGATGAAGAAACTAAGATGATTATTAAAAAAAACAAGCATATCAGTGCTAATGTATGAATAAAGTTAGGCTGAAAAGATCACGTTATTGATGATAATAAGGAACAAGATAAAATTTTCAGTCAGCATGCTATGGTAGTAAGTAGTACCTCTTACATAAAGCTTCCTGAACAATAAAAGCACTAAAAATATTTTCAATAACATTTAAGCATTGCAGAATTTCCATTAAATCCTAGTTCTTTGTGGCAATAGTCTCGCTCATGCTTTTTTAACCTTTCTTCACATAAATGCGTGTCATTGAAAAGTAAACTCTTTTCTTCCTTAGTTCAGTTTGTTGAGTATATAATGACTTTCTGTTGTTGAGATTACACTTTGGACAATTGTTTTTAAAATTTTTGCTTGAAGTGTGGGGTTTTTTTAAAGTCTTCTGAACTTCTGTAATGATTTTCAAAAACAAGGGCAGAGAGCAGTCAGGAGCACAATGTCAGGTTTTGACATGGTAGGGTTACACTGAAGGATAGCCAGGAACTTGGATGTCTGTCATCATAACCTTATAATTTACTTTGTCTCAGTTACCCGTGTGCAATATCTTTTAATTAATTATTTTTTAAAAAATGTGTATCTCTTACATTATGTCATGTTGTGTGGTTCCAGACCCCTTGTGTTATTAGATGCACAGTGGTTTTCAGGATCGTTCTGCCTCAGAAAATATTTTAGTAGATGTGGTGTGGAGTAAGCAGCAGAAAAGTGTTTGTTATCTATCCTGCAGGAAATTGAGAGTATCTTATTAAGCTGACTAGCAAGTATCAAGTAACTTGGCACATGTCCTCATGCATTTCATTCGGCATTTCATTCGTTCAGTCGTAGCGTGGGTAATAGAAAGCTATGCTGTGCCATTTTTCCTCTGTGATGCCATTTTGGTTTTTTCAATGGACCTGGATTAGTGTTGCATCTATTTATATGTTGTAAATTATTTACAATGCACTGTCAGCTTGGGAAATCGATTACGTTTATTTATGTTGGATTTAGTTATAAGTCTTTATCTCTTTCTGTGATGCAGTTCTGTACATATTTTGTCCTGTGATAGGAGATTTTTTTCTTATGCTTTGAGTAAGTGACTGTTAAATATTAATGTTATTCCAGTAATATTTTCTGAATGAAAGAGTGATTTAAAGGTAAAACACGGTGAGTTACTTATTGCCATTCTTATGTGGACTTTAATAGAACTTATCCCTCAGGAGAGTAGTGTAACTAAATTTGTCAATCATAAAGAAATTCATAGGAAAATACTCTTATGCTGACAGTCTAATTATATAGTCATGGTCCCACCATAGAATCATAGAATAATAGTAATTGTTTAATGTTTTGTTTCAACAAATACTTTATAGTGTTATTTTTTTCTTCAGAGTTGAACATGTACCACTCACGTAGTGTGTTCCAGTGTGGCATAGATCTTCCTGTCAAAAGCAGGATAGGGCTCTCTGCTGATAGCAGCCCCTTTAGGTCTGCCAGCCATATTCAGTACTTTTGGGCATGAAACCTTTTAGGCTCATCTTTGTTCCTCAGTTGCCTTAGAGTTAATAGCACTAGGATGAATTGATTTCACTGTCTTTCTCTAGAGATACATCAGTTGTTCCTCATTCTCACTTTTCTGGGTTGCTGGTGGGCCATTTTTTTCCTCTTTTGAAAGTGCCAATAAAGGAGATAATAAGTTGATTTCAGCTGAGTTTCAGAATGTTTTTGAAATGAATGTTGATGATTAGCAAATCTTCATGGCACGGTCACAGCTTTCTTATTTTGTAGTTTGTTTGGCTTGACAAACCATATTAATTTACTGAGGAGATTATCATAGCTGGCTGTTAAATGATCTGAGTTACAGCAGTTGGGATTACTCTCACGACTCTTTCAGGAATTCTTCCCATTTCATTGTAAGATACTATAAAAGAGCTTGGATTTTGACTCTATTTGGACTACTAAGCTCCCCAAGCAATGTTGTCACTCACTGCTGCCAGGAGAGATGTGGCTTGGCCCATATTTCAGAAAGTGTTTCACCTCTTTGTGATGTCTAGTTACTGGAGACAGAAATACTGTTCCCAGTTGTCCAGTAAATTCAGGACTGGGGAATTCTCTCTGCTAAGAACAGAGATCAATGATGAAAGAATATTTATGTGGGGGTTTCTGTTTTGTTTTTAATGCTAACTTTTTTAATCACAAAAGAAATATGGAGGGAATTCTATTTTGTAGTGCACAGCTGGTATCAAGTGAGGCAGTTTCTGTGCTCACTGCTAGAAGCCTTTTCATAGCTAGCAATTTGCTTCCCCAAAGATACCTATCTCCAGTGGCTTTCCAACCATTTGATTTGCTATATGTTCTCTGGCTGTATCTGCTGACACCTCTCTCTTCCCTAAACTCAAAAATACCCAGTTCCTTTCATATGACTTCATCTGTCGATGAAGGTTTTCATGGGAGTGATTTTTTTTATTATTTTTGTACATGGCCTCTCTTTCGGGCAGCAGAGTCAGTTTAACAGTCTTCTTGAGAAATAATTTAAAAGATGTATTTTTAGGAAGTTGTACACCTAATTCTTAAATATGATGTAGAATAGGTAGATGTGCAAATGACCAGTTTCCAAAAGATTTCATCAAAAAGTTTTAAAACACTGACTGAAAATGACAATTAAGTATTACCCGTCTTTGGACGTAGTAGTTGCAATTATTCAAACCAACTTTTATCTATGCTTAGACGAAGTCCTGCTAACGTTTGGTCTGTTAAAATATTAGATTGTTATGTAAGAAACTACCTCTCCTTTACTATATTATGTATTTGTTTGAGATCATTTGAGCAGTTAGAGCCAACAATGCTAAGACTGAAATGTCTGGTATTTTGGTTGCAGGGTATTTTCAAGAAAAGGGCCTTGTCATTGGAATTTGCTTCCTGAGTGTGGGAGCCTGAATTTAGTACAAATCCTGATGCTTTTTTAGGTCTTTCATAACGGTGGTCCAGAAGCTGTAAGGATTCAAACTTTCTTTTTCCAATTCTGATTGAAAGGTACTGAAATAGTATACTTTTTGTTTATTTCCAGAAACTTGAAAACTTCCTGCATTTTATAAATTGAATAGAAAGAAAATACAGTGATTGCAGTTGAAAGAATAAATTGGTGCTGTACCTACCATTTAAAGATCAATTACTTAGTTTCATAACTGAGGAGAAAACTGTGACTTCTTACCATGGAAAATGACAGAACAATGCTTCTTTTAAAAGATCAACACGTGAATGTCTTTCTGCATGTTTGGGCTTGTTTCTACCTGACAATTTAAAGGAAGTGCACCATAATCTTTTCATAAAATTAAAAATTCAGGCATCAATGGATTTTAATTTCTATTTCGAGCTTGAATCATCCTGTAATTTGCCATGGAATTTACTGTGCAGAAAGAATTTGGAAGGCAAAGGCAAAGACAGAGGTGGCAGAGAGGAAGAGTACATATGAAAATTTACAGTACTTAGACTAAAAACAGGCTGTGAGGGAACAGAGTTAAAAAATCCATTTTAATTATGCCACTGACTGTAACAAATTGGAATTCTTTGATCTGTAGTGTGTTCTCCCAACAGTGGAGTGCTTAGTGGGGCAGTGCTTTACCAGTTGAATTGGTAAGACAGTGTTGGATGAAGCAGACTGTTCCTTTTCCTTTTTTCCCCAGTGATGATGTTCTTGCTCTAAAGCACTTGCAGACAAAGGGAAGGGGCTTTTGGGAGATGTGTATTTTAAGGGCACTGGTCCACAATAAGAGTGTGCAGGAGGCCAGCAGTGTTTGTGTGGATCCCCATGTGCCTCGTGGTTCAGGATAAAACTTAAGGCAGGCATAAGCAATCACAGAAGCACCGGATGAACAAATAGTAAAGGCAGTTTCCTATTCTTACATAATTTGGAAAGCATGTGTTATTTTTGTCCTTCTGGCTTTGTTTTAAAGGAAAGTTTATTACTTGGAAGAAAATAAAATTAGGAGCTCACTTTCACAGCACCGGTCTCCAGCTCTCAGCCTTGTCTGACTTTCCCCATGTCGGCATCAACCTCTCTGGTCAGTGAGGCTGGTGGGTGATCTTTGTGATCTTCAGCAATCAAAGCTGGGAAGGAGCAAGAAAGCACTGCCAGGGCTGGGGCCAGCCTGCCCTTAGCTGAAGCAAAACCTGAAATTGTACCTTCAGTTTTTGATGGTTTGACCTGCCCTGTGGAAAACACTTCAGTGTTCTGATTAAAACAGTGGCATCTGCAGTATCTAGGCAATTTCACTTTTTCAATATATTTCTGTAGGGAATTCCTTTCTGTTTTCATCTGATGGGTGCCAAAACTGTTTTTCAGTCTCCTTTTTGAATAAGGTAAAACCTAAATCCTATGATGTCATAGATACTGAAAGTGCTCAACAAAGTTATTGTGTTATTAGATTTCTAGATTCAGCAGAAGCAATTTACCTGGATGCTTATCACTGACCCTTGTTAAAAAAGATTGAACACAAATTGTATCATAGGCTGTTCAATTTACGAGCTGTTAGCTGAAGAGAGCCTTAAGTGATGCCAGCCTGTGGGGAGCTTTCAGGAAAGTTTACCCGTCTTTTACTCCCTGCCAAACATGCTGACTTTTAAAATCTTTGCAATGTTGTCTTGTTTTATCTTGGCCACTTCTTTTGAAGGAAAAGTCTCTCAAAAGTGAGTTCAAGGAGGATGCAGTCTGTAATGAGATCTGTGCTTGATAGTCTTAGAACAGAGGTGTGGTTACAAAATCAGTTACTGTTGAAGTTTCTTGGAAAACCGGGATAGCTGTGGGTATTTACAGCCATACTATATGCAACCAGAATTCAGTGATATGTACTGGCCATAATGCATGCAGCTCAGGATAGACTGTGGCCCCATTATGTTGTAGTATTAAGTTAGGGACTGAAAGATCATTTATCAGTTTTGCTGATTGAGCTGAGAGGATTCAAGTGTCTTTGTAAAATGCATATAATTTCTCTAGCTGAAGCAATGGTGCCATGTGCTTCAAAAGTCATTTATCAGCAGACTGGGAAAAAAAACCCCAAACAACCCTGTAATAAATCATATCTTTCTTTTTCTGGCTCTTGTGATTTAACACTTTATGAAATCTAGTTTGCTTTAGCTATGCTGTCAGGCATTTCTCCTCTGAACTGAAGTTGTACCTACAAAAAGATGTTTGTGCTGATGCATCTGTGTTTATACTGGGGCTTTGTTGTTTAAACATGTCATAGAGATATCATGCCCTACTCCCACCTTGCCTCTGAGTTTTCTGTGTTTTATATCTAAAAATAGTTCATGAGCTGTCTCGCAGTGAAACTGTCTGGTGTTTGTTTTCATTATACTGGTTTTCATTTATTTTCAGTTGGGTCTGAAAGATTTTTGGCCTCTAGCATTTCCATGTGGTTAGCTCTTTCCAGTTCTTATCATCATGCCATGAAATATTTTTTATTTATGGCGATAAATTGATGAATTTTTAAAAATACTTTGTTAATTTTGTTTCAACAGTACAGTCTGTGCTCTGAGTTTTTTCACTTGGAGGTCTGTGTATGAACTTGAGTTCAGTCATAAGTGTACAGAGTTTGCTGATTGCAGTCTTGTCTTTCTCAAGTGAATATTTCTCATGCCACAACCTCATTTAAAAACTTGGAATGATCAAATGAACTTCAACTTGTAGAACAGTCTGTAATCTATAGAAACAAGTCTTGATGCACATACGTTGGTTTATTAACAGAACCATGTGCAAGAGATCATGTTATTTTTGGATTTAGTCAGTGTGACTAGTTGCAGTATCTCAGAATTCTATTTTGAAATAATAAATCCTAAAAATACTCTGAGATTGAGCATGACAATACAGGCCTTGAATAACTTACTGATAGTTCCTAATATGGTGTTATGCTTTTAATTTTCATGTGAAAATAAATAATCTTTTAGGGATTAGATTGCTAATTATTGATACACCTTTAGTAGCAATGTTAATGTTAAAGTCTCTGATAAATTCAATTTGCCTCTTTTACTCAGTTTTCTTTGTGAACTCTGCTTAGAGGCCTGCTTAAATTAGATATTAGGAAGATTTTTCATTGAGATGTTTGTAAAGCATTGGAACAGACTGTTCAGTGCTGTGTTGGAATCACCATCCCTGGAAGCTTTAAAAATCATATGAATATGGCATTGAGGACATGGTTTATTGGTGAACATGGTTGCCTGGTTGGTGGTGGAACTTGATGATCTTAAAGGTCTTTTCCAATGTTAATGGTTCTGTGAAAGTTTAGTAAGAATGGGCACACTCATAATCTATGGTGAACAGTGTTGATTTACTCAAATAGTTTTGAATGCATATGCTACTTTGGACCACTCCTGAAAAGTAACAATACAGATAGCATCAGCAAGGTGCTGTGATTCCACAAACACTTTTTTCCCTTTTATTGGATCTGTCTCTTGATTAAACAGTTCAGAATTCTGGATGTCTGCCAATTTAAATTAATCTATGAAAATAAATGACAAATATAACAGTATTCACCAGGAGCGTATATAATAACAGGAACTGATTGCCAAGACTCTGGGGGAAGAAATCCCCTTCAAAGTCCAATTCTTGCACTCAGGACCCTTCATGGTGGATGCTCTTTGACATATAGCACATTAAATTACGGCATTAATTTATTGCTCTTGCCCATGATTGACATCTAAGAGCAATTTGTACAAAATTAGTAGATAATACTCATTTATAGATAAAGGTAGTATTCAGAAACAAGGAGGTTTGGAAATTGAGTCTTCTACTGCAGTAGTTTGGTTGGTTTGTTCTTTTTTTTTTTTAATCTTCTATGAAATTAAGTCACTGAGAATTGAGAATGTTTAACATATGACTTTATATTCCCATGTGAGCTGTGGACAATATGTGATGAAGGCCATACATCGTAAAAGTAATCATATGGATAGAGGCACTGAAAGAAAATGTACTACAACAGGACCAAACATAAAAGAAGTTGTAGCAGTAGTTTAGTAATGAAACTGTATGACAATGACTTGAATGTCTGAAAAGGAAGTGCTATCACATATCTGTGTTAACTCAAAAAGGAACACAGACTTTGAAATAGTTTCTTATTTTGATAGGTTCCTTTCCACAGGACCTTATTTAAACTTAGAGAGTGATAAATAATTGTATTACTGTTAGTATGTGGGGACAGATATGCTATGCTACCAGGAAATTACATAAGCTTAAGACTCTGAAAGTGTTAGGAGCACCAAAAAACACTTTGTGATTCAAGATAGCTGATATGATTTCATGGAAAGGAAAGTCATGACTCGTTAACCAGTTAGCATTCTTGAAAGATCAGAGAGTTATAGCATAGCTTTGCTTCTTTTTTCTCCTTAAAAATAAGTTAGTGCTACTCAGATGAATTCATAAGTGTGCTGAAGAGTACATTTTTTGCAACATCCTAACTTTTTTAATCTCAGTTAAATGTCATCTCTTTAGACAGCTCATGTTGGATTGATTTTGTTGTTATACACAAAAGTGTACTCCTATCCAACTGTCTCTAGATGGTCCTGACTGAACAGGGGAATTGGATCGGATGACCTCCAACCTCAACTATTTTGTGATTTTATGATTCTATTATAGACTATATTGTTAATAGATTTTTTTTTTCCTTAAGAATATAGTTTCCCATAATGTTGGGTAGTTAATTCCATTGTCAGCCATGTAATTTATAGGGTAAGAATGAATTCATCAAAATGCTGGTTTTATTATAGGATGATGAGAAACCAAATATTTCCTTTTAAAAGCTTCCAAAATATTCTTTTGCATCTTATTGGACGCCTAAATGTTAAATTTTATATAATGCAAAATATTGGTGATAAAGTGATATTTTCTTTACTATTATAGCTTTTCCACATTTCATCTATTAGTCTGATACATGCAGTAGGCAATATGATGCTCTTAGAACTTCCATCAGCAGTATAGGTATCAGTTTCAGCCTTACTGCTGAAAAAGAAGATAATTGTTCATTCTAGTTCTGGTACTTTTGCATGAAAGTTACCTAGATGACAACCTCAGATTAAGTTATAGTTGATGCGTTGTTTTAATGCAAAGTTTTTCTACTGTAGAGCCTTCCCTGTTTTGAGGAAAAATTGTGAATTCTGGGCACACCAAGCTTCCTTGTTTGGATATAAGGCATCAAGCCTGTTGTCCCCTGTCTGAGAAGGACTCCTGTCATATTCAGTGTTCTTTCATGTTGGGTTTGGTGTCTTCTTTTGATGTGAAGCTTAGGAAAAATATAGGTAAAATGTTCATTGACTTATCCAAAGCTATCACTAAGTCTCCTTTCAACACCTCTGTCTTGGCCTTAATACGAGACTTCAGCTCTCTTTACAGCCTTTTTTTTGTTTTTGTTTTTGTTTTTGTTTTGTTTTGTTTTTTGTTTTGTTTCTCTTCTAACATTTTAAAGGGAGTACCTGTCCATTTCCCAGCTGTGTGTGATAGTAACAGGGTTAGCAAGTGTCAGGTCTTTGGCCCATCCTGTTAAATATAGTCATGACTCAGCAGGTAACAATGCAATGGTAGTATTTTTGAACTTTTTTTTTAACTTGGTTTATTTTTAACCTCATTAAATCTGTAACTGACCAAATATCTCATTCTCACAGAAATTGTGTGAGTTGCAGGCTAAACTGTATGTACTCTCTTCTTTTGTTTTTCTTTTCTTTTTTTTTTTTTAAACTTGACTTTGATTAGACAATTCATTTCTTACTCCAGAGACTTCAGAAAAATGATCATTTCCAGTTTCTGAAAATGTTATTAAGTCTTCCAGTATGATGCAAATGAGTTTTTTGATCTTTCATTTTCCGTATTCATTCACTTAAAATCTGTGAAGGTTGACAGTTTTTGCAAACTGCAAAGGAGCACATTATTTATCTAATTATCCTTCTAATTTTAAGGACAACACCAGGTTTAAATATTCATGGACTACTCATGCTGTGTGTAGGGGGTGTTAAAGCAAAAGCATGTTCTCTCTCTAGCTTTGCTCTTGCAGCTGACAGAACTACTTATTTCAGGTCAGACCCCTGGTATCTGGTATCATTAACCTTCTTTCCTACTCTGGGCTCTTCTCTTTGTAACTTAACCTTCACCACTTATATCTTCTTTTTTGGGGAAATAACTGGAACCAAGGTGGGTAGACGTGTCCATCTCTAAGTGTTGTAAGCTGCAGTGCCTTTGGTCTTGCCCTTGAGCACTTCTTAGCACAGCCTGCTTGAGACTTTAACCTGGAATGAGTTTATTTATAGGCAGTCCTGTGTGCTGAAGAGGTGGAGGCTAGTTACCCAGGTTAGGAAAAACCCCCATCCCTTGCTTTGGTTCAGCTGCACTCCCTACAGCAGTCCTTTCTCCCTTTCCGCTGCCAGCCATACTATTATGTTCACCGGGAACACTCAGCCTTTTACTAGAAGAGATACTGGCCTGTGAGATAGTTTGCCTTACACCATCCACCAGGATTGTCCAGGGCCTGGCAGAATGGGCCCAGGAAGGAAAGGGAGAGCCTGTTCCAAGTGTAATCAGCAGTTTGCTTCACTAGTACTTGTTCCATTGATTCAGTGTAAAAAGCTACCAAAAGTTTCGAATGGAGATGAGGGGAGACTAAACAGGAAGAAGTTGAGTGTTCTATGGAAACAAGGTTTTTAGGTTGGGTAGCATGATGTCATGCAGAAATACATAAGGTAGCTCTCAAAACACCAGCGTGAGAAATAGGAGGGTGTGAGTCTCTCAGCATGCAGCTCTGCTGGAGCTGACTAGCCTTCCTGTGTACCAAACTAAGAGAGACTGTTCTGTTTTTGGAGTCTGCTCATATCTCTAGGTACCTGTACAGAAGTCTAAGGACAAATGGATGCTTAGATTTCTTCCTTATCAAGGGAAGATTATGTGGATATATAGGCCAAGTAATTCCTAATGTCCTCCCTCCTTTCCAAAGTAGGAAGTACGTTTTCTGTCTTTAAACTGAATGATCATGGCTTTCAATAAACAAATTGTCTATTGTAGTTGGCATTTTCTTTGCTTTTCGAGACAACAGCAACCACGGAAATATACAATTAATTAATACTGTACCCTAGGTCTTGCTTCAGGGTAGGAAGCATGTAAAAATGCTTGCAGAGCAATTTTCACTGCCAGTTGGCTGTCAGAGGTTACCATAATAGTTTTTTTCATTAACATCTTCAGGAGGTTTCTTGATCAGCTGTATAATTTCATTCCACTGTAGATAATCGTATTTAGCATAAGAACTTAATACCTTCTTGACTTCAGAGTCTGTCAAATAACAGACTACTCTAATAACTAGACCTGTTGTCCTTGTTCCATTTCTGGGAGCTAGCTAGAAGGACCACATGAGTTATAAAACAGCTCATAAAACTTCTAAATAAAAACATGAGTAGATGTTGAAAGAAATATCTGAAATTCCTTTAAAAGTATTTAAGTTCACACCCTCTTCTCTTGATTGTTGCCATGTATCAAAAAGTACCACACTTGGATTTTAGGATATTTAGAACAGGAAAGTGGCATTTTTATATAATTTGTCAAGACCAAAGAGCATGATGCAATTCTTGAATGAGCTGAAGAAAACACAAATCTCTACCATACCTTTAAGCACATCTTAGTTTTACATTTTGAACAAAGACTATATTTTAGGAGGCAGTCACAAAACCACTGAAAGAACAGGGCAGATCATCACACTTCTCCATATTCTGCCACTAATTTCCAAGAGCACAATTCCCAGCAGGAGGTGATGAGAGTTCAAAGAGATGATTTTCTTTTGAGTTATTTTTGTATTTTCAGTGTAGATGAATGATGATACTGGGAGGAGCTACTGCTAACTGGTGTTTTTAAATTTTGACACGAGCAGTTTTAGCATCCATGGAACATGCCACAGTTACTGAAAATATATTAGAAGAAGCAGACTGAGACAGCAGAGACTGGGTTTGGTCACTTTGTGCCAGTCTCTGAAGAGTTCTCAGCCAATAAGTAATACCAACATATGGAATCCATTTTCTGAACACATTTTCACATATTTTATGTTTCAAAATATATTTGTTATTAAAAATGGTGAATGACTGCATGCTCAAATCAAACATTTGTGGGTTTGGCAGCCTTTGGTCTTTGCTGGAATTATTTTTATTTTCCAGATAGTAAAGTTCACTGGTGGCTCTGAGACCTGTTTAATTCATAAAACAAATATATCCAAGCTGGTCAAGGCAAGTGTGTATGTTTATTAAAAGTACTGGAAGCTGCGTTCCACAAAATAAGACTCCAAAATTCATAGTGGTGACTTTTCTCAAAATTTCATCAAATTTCAGCTTAATTCTTAGGAAAAATGAGAAGAAAAATGGTTGCATTTCTAATGTTTATTATTATATATTGCTGGTTTTAATTCTGTTGTTCTTAGTGCTGCTGACTGGTATTTTTTTTCAGAAAAGTTAAAATGCATGTAAATTGGCTAAACTTGGAAAGCAGAAAGTTTAAAATCAATGAAAGACTGGCCTTTGACTTCATTAGGGCCAGGAGTTCACCAATAATTCCTGTAAATAAGAAAACAGAATACTACTGGAAACTGGTGTAAAGGTACTTTGCATAACAGGTTTGGTATTTCTATTTCTCTTTCAAACCAATCTTTTTTTCAAATTTTTTAAGTTTTGAAAGCAATAACATTGACTTTCACCCCTCAAAAAATTCCTGAACAACCTGTATGTTGTAAGTTTGAGCTAATCTTTGCTCTTCCAGTAAATGAAAGCAAAGGCATGCTAAATTATATGAAATAGAAGGTAAATCCCTCTTCTCAATGTTAAAATAATCTGCAGCTTTGCTTTCAGCAGTACGTTTCATGAGTGGGTTGAGCTCTCCCTAAGTAATTAATAACTCTTAAGCTGTCTGAATAGTTTCCCTTGAGTTGCATCATATAATGTGTCGTATGAAAACAACTTGAGGCTTAATGTAACATGAAGCTGTATAGTGCATCTTAATGTGATTTGAGGAAGATGGATGGGAAGGAAATTATTTCTTATTCTGACAGAACAGACAGCTGTTCTTAACTTTTATTTGAAAAGAATTTGAAATACTCGTTCTGGCCATGGATTGGTAAATTGTTCTAGTTAGTTATTTCCCCTTCTCCTGTTGTACCAGTCAAATTAGGTAAAAAAAGAGAATCCAAAATATAGTATTCTCAATATTTCTACATCAAATTAATGTGGAGATTTTTTGTATTTGATTATCCAACTTTACTTTTTTGTTCATAATAGATATGACTTTATATCCCTTTGCAAACACAAAAAGGTTAAAGTTTCAGTGTCTCTATCAACGTAGTACTAAATAAATCATTACCCAATATAGCAAAGTTGTTTAAACTAACTCCTTGAGTTCTGGTCACCAAATTATTGTAGCATTGTCATATTACAAGTGACATATACCAGGTAATGGTATATGTCAGCTGGAAAAGATATGTCTTGCCATAAACTCTAAACATCTCTCACTTCACTCTCAGGAAATGTAAGTTGGCTCATCTTTCTCTTCTTGGAAGATATACAGCAAGTTGGAGGCTTCATTGATACTTGTAAATACGGAAGTTTATCATATACTGTAGTGTATTCTCATTCGATATGGAACAATCAGAGTTCATAAGATTTAAAAATAGATGCTGCTTTCCCATTAGTGCTTTTTTTAAAAATAAAAACAAAAGATAAATAAAGGATTGCCTTACTAAATTTGATATGGGTAACTCAATGCTGCTTTACAAAGATAGAACTTAAACTGTTTATAGCACAGTGAATATATAGTTAATTCATTCATAATTACTTCTTTTAGTATGGTAGCACTAGCAGTTCCAGCTGCTATCTGTATTTCAGAAATTTTCAGAACTTTTGAGGAAACAAATGAATAATCAAATATTTTGCCAAAAATCGTTCTATCCTGGATCATTATAAACAGTGGAAAATGTACACAAATGCAGTGATAGTGTTCATGCAAAACTGCTCTTCTGCTAACCTCATAAAGTACACCTGTTTTTAGGAAAAATTATGGCTACATTTAATCCAGTAAAAAAGAGGAGAAGCAGCAAAAGACTTTGCAACTCTGCATATAGATATGCTTTGACAGAATGACACACAGTTGTTGCAGGAACATCAGTGTGTATTTATTACCATTCTGGCTGCATCTGCCCCATGTTTCAACCAGGGAAACATTAAGAAATACCTGAATGTATGGATTTCTAATGTATCTGTGTGCAATCTAAAACCTTCTATTGCTGAGAATTTTCCTGCTGGTTATCAGTGGTTTCCTCAATTCACCAGATGGGGCCTCTGTAATTTACAGCACACCTCAACCCAGCTGGACAGGCTGGTGTAAATTCAAACCTCTGTATTCAGTTCATGTGCTTTAATTACTGCTATTGTTTTCAGCTGTTTCCACCAAGGGTGTGCTTTGTTTTGAGAACATAGTGCTCCATTCATCAACTTCAATTTTTTATTACATACTACTGACAATATGGACAGAGGGGAAAAAAAAAATCAGTTGAAATTCCACCTCAAGTGTAATTGGCCACTCTCAAGCACCACCTAACCTTTAGTGACATATAAAATGAATAATTGTGGACAATTGATTTCCCCCAGCGTCTGGGCATAAATTCTGGAGAGGCTTAGAGGCACCATGGCTTAAGCAGGCAGGCATGTAACACCCACCCAAGTTTCATTGTGACTTAAAGATCTGTGGAGAGATGCCAGAATGTTGCCTGTGTCCCTAGAGGTGCCTAAGGCATAACTATGCTTAAATCACACATAGTAATCTTGGACAGCATTGAAACCACAGCAATCAAGAGTGTTTTGAGTGTAGAAGAGGAAGAGAGAATCTTATTAATAGCTTTAAAGGTTTAAGTGGGGAAGATGTCTTGTTTGGATTGTCCTAATCTAAGGAAACTTAACAAGAATGGACAACTTGAGTGTTTCCTTTTCATGAGAATCTGAGCTGTTTTTGCTCCTCAGTCTGATTATTTTACTTGGTTCAGATACTGTTGTCCAAAAAAGTCAAAAAGGCATCTGGTTGAGAGATCAGATGCCAAGGATACCCTAATCTGCTTTTCTGTGTTAATCTGTAAATTCTTTCTTCTTGTCTTTATAGATGAATTTCCACACTTAGTGGCTGCTACCCATATTTCTGTAACATTAGAACTTTCTTAAGACCTGTCATTTCTTACATCTTTTCGTGTAGGCACCATGATGTGCTGCCTGAAGTTCATGTTCTCTGTGCTGTGTGTAGGCTTTGAAATGAGCTTGATATAGGTTTCCTTCACCCTTTTTCTCTCTCAGGAGAAAAATGTGAAAGGGTAACTACTCTGTGATGGAGTATGTGTTGAGCTGTAGACGTGTGGACCAACTTGCTTTTGTAATTTAATTAACATTTAAAGCTGTTTCTTTATTGCTTTCATCCTACACATAACATCTCATTAGTTTTCTGAGGTTTTAAATGTTGGTAGATGTGATCAGGTGGAACAGTATATTAAACATTCAAAGAAATTCTGAATTTCTGTTTCACTAGTCTGCAAAATTTTGTTTTGGTTTTTCTCATGTGTCAATATGAAGTTTTATGTCCATGTTTCTGCTTGGTCTTTTATTTTTCCCATCAAATGTTATTATATATTTGTTGAAAGCATATGTACTTTGCCTATTTATGAGGAACTTTTAACCAAGCATCACAGAGTAGAAGATACAAAAGCAGTAATACTTAAATACCATTAAAGTATCTTACTAATCATCTGTACCCAAGTCACTTCAATGGGCAACACATGCTTTTTTTATTCTATTATGTTCATTTGAAGCCATTTAGGGAGCAAGAGCATAGGGTAAGTTGTGTATGGTAGTAGATAGTATGATAGTTTTCTGAGTATTTTATCCCACCATTTTGTTCCTTTTCATGCTAACCATCCAGCTAGAAGGGTTGAGTGTTAAACATATACTCTAAGGCATCTGTTAATTACTTTTTGATCACGAAGGAATGTTAATATAGGTACCAATGATAACTCATCTCAAGATAAAGATATAGTTTTTGTTATGTTTCTGATATGCAGGAGTTGTATATCAAGTTTGTGGTGTTTGCTGGCGAGACACTGCAACAGGTTTCCCAGAGAGTTGTGGGATAATCTCCATTCTTGAGGTTTCCAAAACTCAGCTGGGATGGGACATAGAGTAGCCAGATCAAATTTTCAGCTTGGCTCTGCTTTGAGCAGGGGGTTTTAGATCCATTGGCCTTCAGAAGTAGTTTCCTACCCAAGTTATCTTGTGAATATAACTGAATTTATCCTTGCTCCAGTTCTACTGAAATCTTCCCGCTCTAGTTGACTTCACTGAAATCAATGTAATTCCCTTAGGAATTAATTTGATCTTGTTTGCTTCTCTCACTTCTCCAAATACAGTTTTCTTTGTCAGTTCAAAGGTAAAAGATGTTAGAGTGAACTGCTGACCTTTCTCTTGATGCTGACCCATACCTTAACTCTTGTTTTGTTTTCCACATGGTCTGATAAGCAGTTAAAGAAGGTAATTTTTTATCGTGTAGTCACACAACCAAACTTATTTGAAAAAATTCTGAAACAAGCACAATTTTAGAAGACTGTCGATTTCTGTCATACATCTAGATGGCTCTGAAAGTGGTAGGAAGGCTTACAGTAAAAAGCAATGGAGTGGGGTGTGCATGAGTGTGTAGAAACTACTTCCATTTGTTTTCCAGACTTACCATACCAACCATGGTTTCCCCCTCCTTTCATTTGATGAAGATTTCTGATCATTTCTCTTCCACAGTTGTCGGTCCTTTGTCCATTAATGTGAACTCCCCTGTGTCTCCTAATACGGAACTTAGCTGGGAAAGTTAATTGATTTTGAAGGGCTAATGAGATGTTCCTGCAGCCAGTATCCTGTCTAGTTTATAGCTGTAAACCTGAAATGCCATCTCCTTATCTTGCCTGGGGTGAAGTAAATAATGATCCCATGTCCAGATAGTTTATTGTTCTGCAGAGACATGCTCATGTGTTACTGATGCCCTGTGAAGGTATTTTCTTTGTAAGTCATAAAAAATATTCTTTGTGCTATATTTAAAATACATAGTACAAAATCTAGATTAAGTCCTGCCAAGCCTATTCCCTTTTGCCTTGCCTTTTGACATTCAAACTTGTATAGCTGTACAGCATCATATGGGCCCAGTAACAATGTGGGAGAGCAGCCAATTTGGTCCTGGGATAAAACAGGAATCATCTGTGGGAAATAAGCCAAAGAAGTGTGATTCCCACATAAGGGACTTAAATAGGTGTTAGTCCATAAAGAAAAACTCTTTAGCAGGATTTAGAGCAGGCTTCTCTGCACAGGAGAAGCACAATTTCCAGGAGGGTTGTGAGGTTATTGTCTCTTTGGCTTTAGTGCTTTGCTCTTTCTTTCCCCCACCTTTGTTGTTGTTTTGGTTTGTTTTTAATAAAGGCTTTATAGCAGGTTACTGTGTAATTATGTTCCCATTTGTAGTTTTTTTTAGAACTAAGCCATTTACTTTGTGTGATTATGGGAAACAAAATGGAGGAAACTTTTCTGCTGCATGGGGTTCTCAGGTTTCCTGAGCTCTGCTCCAAGGAATGCTTTTTGCAGTGTGGCTAGCTGGGCAATCCTGACAGTTTCCAGCCAATGGCAGTGTGAACAGTTTAGCTGTTCCTGTGTTCTCCTGTGCTGTGTAGAGTTTGCATTTATACCTTTTATTTTTCTCACCTCTGTCTTAGAAAAGAAATAATTTGAAGTGCAGAAGTTTCAGATGAAAAAGGCTGATTTATTTAGTACAGAATTAGTGTATATTTAGTAGTTACCAAAGTCTGTAGAGCTGAGGTACAGATTAATTTCATTTTTTGTGAAATACATACTTTTCAAATAGTTGATAGAAGTGGTGTTGCAGTGATATAGGTCAGACTTTTTTTTAGAGACATTGATGTATCTTAGGTAAAAAAGGAATTAAAAAATCAACCAACAGCAAGTCATTCATTCTAAAATGCATTCCTTATTTTTTTTCAAGTCTGCTAAAGTCCAGCTGTTCTGATACTCATGATGTCTGAGTCATTGCCCATGGAGGTCACTGGATCAAATCCCTGCTCAAAGCACGACTAACTTGAAAGTTAGGTCAGGTTATTATGAGCCCTGTCCAGCTGTGTTTTGAAAGTCTCCAAGGATGGGGATTATTGCACAAATCCTGTACAAAACTTTCTCAAATATCTCTAGCAATAAATGGGGAAATGTGGTACTTTTAAATGTATTTATGTGTGGCATTCACTTTGCAGCAGTTCTTTTAAGACTCCTATTTATATTAATCACAAATGTTAAAAAATACCAAAAAAGTAACGGCATATTCAGTAATTTACCCTTATAAATAGACTGAATTGTACTTTTAAGGAGAAGCACTTTTGAATGCTGAGTCCCGTGAATTTATATGTGTATGAGCAAGTGTTTGCCTTCTTTTTTTCACCATTATTTCTGTTTATTCCTTTTAAGCAGTGCTTGTTTGTATATGAATATCAAGAAATCTTTTTCCTCCCTCCTATTGGCAGGCAAGTATTTCCAAATGGGCTTCCTGAAGAATACTCTCTAGTTGCTACGTTCCGTTTACGGCGAAATACCAAGAAGGAACGTTGGTATATTTGGCAAGTTTTAAATCAGTATGACACACCTGAGGTTAGAGTCATCTTTGATTTTTTTTTTCAATAAATTTCTTTTTATCTCCCCATATAATATGGCACATTTAACAGTGGATGTTTCACTACTGGATTTAGCTGCAGTTTATAAGGAATAGACAGGTTACTCTGAAGTAATTGATGATTTGTTGTAGGAATTACAGAAATTTAGCAAAATCTGTTCAGTTAAGACTGAAAAGTAGGATAAAATGCATGTTATGATTTATAGCTGATATGTATTTACTAGGTTACACAGAAGAATGTTCCATAGCATAATTCTTGCCCAGTCTATATAGTTAAAGTATATTTTTTTTTAGTTTATGTATGTGTTTACTTATTATACTCATAAATTTTTAATGACCACGTCTTTTATTTTACTTTGCTTTCAGATTTCTGTCCTTCTGGATGGTGCAAAAAAAGTGGTGGAGTATATGACCAAATCTGCTCAGGGAAATATACTGCACTACACTTTTAAGAGTCGAGAAATTTATCCATTGTTTGATCGGCAGTGGCATAAGCTTGGTATTAGTGTGCAGTCAGGGATCATTTCCCTCTATTTGGATTGTAATTTAATTGAGAGAAAGCAGACTGATGAAAAATTCACCATTGACTTGCAGGGAAGGACCCTGATTGCTTCTCGTGCTGCAGATGATAAGCCTGTAGATGTGAGTAGTATCAAAGGAAAAACAGATAACTTGAAATCATGTTTTAGCCACACTTGTACTAACACAGTTGTAAAGAATCATGTAGATTAAAGGTTCAAAACCAGTCATTAATTTTGAGTGTGTAATTTTAATTTGAAGTCTTTAAGTCTTTTCCTCACAACAATATTCAGTGCTGTAGCATCTGCTAAGGAAAACCTGTTATCTAAGTAACTACATAAAACTCTGTCCTGGTTTAAGGAGTCTGGTTTTCTGTATTTACTTTGCAGAAAGTGCCCTGTAGTTACTGTAGACATATTATTACTATGTTCAAAGATAACTTGCAATAGTAATCTTTTTCCTTCATTTTTTGTGAGATGTATTTATAAGTTTGTTTTAGTCATGTTACACTCTGTCTGTCTTTGACAGAGGGGAGACAGAAAGTCATTAAGGATTACCTCTGTGTCAAGGTGTTCCAGGGCAATTCACCTATGTAGAAATAGGGGCATGTTGTTTATAGCTGTCACTCCCCTATCAGAATGGGGGGGATTAGGAAGTGACTGGAGATACGTGTCCTGCAGCCTTTGGTGCAATAATTATCCAGGGCAACCCCATAATGCTCTGGACTGTGTTCTGTTCCAGAAATGCTCTCTTCTGTTTCCACATGCAGAGAGCTCACAGCGAGTAATTTGAAATCTTCAGGAAATGTCAGTTTGTTCTAAGTACACTGACATACCAGGTTTAAAGCATCTGCCTTGGAGTTTATAGTGACCATCCGAAAGATTCAGCTGTATTATGTGTGCACTGTAGGGTTCCAGATGAAAATAGCACATTGTAAGTCCAAGCTAACATTGTGGGAGGAGTCACTCTTGTGAGGCACTAAGCAATTTGGCCTGGACTTGGAGCTCTTATTTCATGGGGCCAAGCTCATATTGCATTTTATTTTCTAAAGCTTGAGTTCAGCATTATTTGAAATGTGTGAACAATCTCCTTATTTCCAAATAGGATACAGGAGAAAGAGCAGATTCTTTTGTGTTGTTTGTGTGGCATGAGCTGGATAATTCTGAGTGGAAGTTGTCAGTTGGGATTTACACGTTTGCAGGAAAACATTATGGGCTTAAAGCTGATGAAGGCAGCAGAGTGGGTCTTGTACCAACTCTTCTCAATGCCAAGTGCAAGAGACTAAGAGGATATAAAACCAACACAGAAAGAAGCATTTGAAGACAAGATTAAAATTAGATGCTTTTCATCTCACCAATCCACCCAAAATCTGTGAAGCACAGCTTTACATACAGAATTTGTAAATTTTTTTTTTTTAGTGGCAAAGTCCAGGCAAAGGTGTGTCCAAAGCAAGAGAAGATGTATGCAATGGCGAGCTTATCAAACCTTTACTCCAGTTCACTGCAGAGGAAAATTACATTGCCGAAAAGAATGTTTGCAGAGGATGTCTAGAGGGATAAAATACCTGTGTAACATAGCAAGACCAATATAGACAGATGGAACTTACATAAAACTAAAATGTGATTTACATCAACGTAATAGACTGCATAATTTACTCCTTAAAAGAGGAGTTGTGTAAATGTTTTGGATTTGTCTTTTTCTGGAGTTTCAGAAATGTGCAGTGTTTCAAAGAGAAAGTTAATTGTGCCTAGATAAGATAAAGCATGCTATAACACAGTATTTCTTTACTTATCATGTTAATTTCTTTTGTATTTCTTAATAGATTGAACTTCAATACATAACAGTTTATTGTAATCCAAAACTTGCATCGGAAGATACATGTTGTGAAATATCTGCTGACCTGGTAAGTTTTCTGTTAAAATTCAAATGTTAATACAAAAGAAATGCCTTTGTGTCTTACTAAAGAGTTGCAAAGAAGTTTCAATAGAGGTGTTAGTTTAATTACCTGCTAAAAATGAATCCCATATCTAGAGCCATGGTACATAGTTTCTTGCTGCCTAACTAAATGGCACACTGGAAGCTCAGTAAAAGGTACTAGGTGCTGTTAGTGCTTTTTAAATTCATTTCTTAACATTGATTTAATATCTAATTAGTAACTAAGGAAGCCTCAGAGAGTAGGAAACAAATCACTGAGGTGACTGCAGGATGGCTTGAAATAAGAGAGGCCATTTCAGTAACAGTTGCATCTCACGAAGCATTACAGAGGATATAAAGCCCATGAAGAAGTCTGCGTGACAGCAGAAGGAAAATAGGAAGATGTAGGGTGTGTTTTCCTTATTTCAATACACTAAGGTGGAGGAATGAGTGTTTCATAATTGGCAAATTACTGTGTTAGCTTGACAGTTGCACTTGGTGGTCTTAAAGGTCTCTGCCAACCTTGATGATTCTATGAAATAATTTCTTCTTTATAATGTATATATCAGAGTCCTTTGAGAAAGCAGGCAATACCATCATTAGTGACCCTGTAGTCAGCAGAAAACCCAGAGCAGCTAGAAGGACTGGTTGATTCTATCCACAAGGAGATAGGAGAAAAGTGTGCCTGGAATGGAGAGAGAAAGCTGCCAAGAAGAGAGGAGCAGAACACTGGGAACTGACCACTGATGGGTGCTCAGAAGCACGGAAGAGACTGCATCTTAATTTCTGGGGGAAATTTTAATTTTAAATAATTATTGTTCAAATATATTTCTCAATATATTCCTAATAATAGGGCAGGCTTTCTCTTGAATGTATAAGCTCATGGAAAACTGAAATGAATGAAATTTCTGTACATTCCACTTTGTGCATAGAAATGCAATTTATTTAGCAGTTATGACACAGTAGCAAAAAAAAAACAAGAACGAAACAAAATCTAATTATATATGAACACAAAAAGCTCAACAGTAGGTCTTACTAATGACACCTTAAACATTGATTTGGCTATATAGCTAAAAACCCCATCAGTTTCATTGGTATGTTTTATGTTGAAGATGTGAAAAATGGTGGACTACTTGTTAATGACTTTCATATTGAAACCAGCATTGCATTTTCTGATTATTTTTTTCATTACATCTTTGCCAGTTATAAGGTCTACGTTTTCAGTAATGTAGGGAAAGGAATTTGTACTTGGATACAAATTTCTACACTAAGCAGTAAATCCTGTGGGAATTCCTTTGACAAAAGGCTTGAAGGAAACCTCATTACATCTTAATGAGAGCTTCTGAAATTTGTCAGGTTCTGTTGGCATGTCCTGTAGTTTATCTTCAGGTTGGCTCAGTTCTTAGGAGTTAGACAGGTGAATGTTGGCTTCAGGGCTTTTGTGCTTTGTTTCCAAACTCTGTATGCTTGAAGTATTTCATTACCAAAAAAATTATGGAATTTTACTTTGCACTCACTCTTACATTTTGCATTTTGGGGCAGGGGGGAAGGGCAGAATGAGACAGAGAAGCACTGTCTTTTTTTTCTTTTTCCTCTGGGCATTTTCTCTTTCACTATTTCTCATTTGGGGAGGATATTATTGCTCTGTCTGGGCTCTTTTGGAAGCAAGTGGGGCAGTCATATCAGTTTTAACTGGTATTGATTTTATGACAGAAGGATCACAATATCTAGAATTCATGTTATTACAGATTTTTTTGTCTATTTGGCAATTGTTGTGGCTTTTCATAATATGGCATGTATGGGAGTATTAAAACAGAAGGTAACTGAAAACTAGTGTTTGGATGGTATTTATCTTTAAACCAAACTGGACCAAAAACCACAAAATCTTTTTGTTTTAGTGCCTACATGAGGAAAGGTTACTTGCTACAACTCTGTCACCAGTGACTGCTCATGCCAGCAAAATATACACACTTCCAGGAATGCAGCAAGAATCTAGAGAGAGATGCCACTGCTTTCCAAACAAAGTATGAAGTTGTCCTATTGCTTTTTAGTGCATCATGCTGTTTAATCCTGCTAGGTATAAAAAAAAAAGTTGCCTTTTTTTTTCTTTTTGTAATGAAAAAATCTTTCTGGTTTGTAGTATTGTAATGTACTTGCATTGTATTTCCCAGCTAAAAAAAAATAGTACATTTTAGATTTAGTTAATTTAAAGTTAGAGACATCTGTACAGTTTGGTTGTTTGAATATACACCCAAAAAGTACCATGGTAAAAATGAGAAACATTTAGACATTATATTTAGTGTAAATGTTTTTACTTGAGAATAAATGATATTCTACATAATGTTTGTTTTCTTTTCATTCTTCTCCTGGGTGTTGTACTGTATTTATTGAGTCATTTGCTTTTGTTAGGCTTTTGTGACAAAGACAGGAAACCAAATCAAATATATTTTAGATCTGCTTTATTGACTTTTTTATTTCTTTTAAAATCAGGGAGAAGCAGGATTGCCAGGAGTATCTGGTTTGCCAGGCCAGAAAGGAGAAAAAGGAGAAAAGGTAAAATAGCAGTTGAATTCTCTCTTTCAAGTCTTTATCTTTGTCTTATCTTTCTTAAATAGAAACTCTACATTATTCCTTAAAAGGAATTTTCCTGCACACAGGTCAGATCCTTTAACAGTCAGTGCCTGGTTCTGCATGTGGGCTTCCTGCCAGGCAGCTTACTGCTGCCTCACTTTGGGGTCACCTCATCAACTTTACAGAACACAAAAGTTTACAGGACTTTACCTGCCTGGGGAGCACATGCCTACCCAACCCTGTCAGTATGCCCTACTGCCCATTCCCCTTATCCAAAAATAAGAGAAGTTGTGTATGTAGTCTGACAGGGATTTTTCCATGTCATGTGTGTAGGTCACTGCTGATGGATGGAATCCTGTGTGGTGGATTTGTCCTTGCAGCCAGCAGTAGGAGAGTATGAATTCACTAATATGACATCAGTATATTCTTTGACAAGTTATACCTGAAACTTTGTTAATTGTGAAGAGGTGGTGACCTGGCACTGGCAAGTACTTAGGAAAGGCCAGTCAGTGCTCCTTCCCTTGGGCCTATTCTGAATTTTTCTGTAAGGAACTGAGTTCAGGGAATGCAGTGTGAGAGGAAGATACCTCGAATGTCCTACTTCACAGCACACTGTTAAATATGTGATCTGAAATAGTTTGACAGGCAGTGCTTTTCTAGAACTGCAGTACCTGGCTGAAAAGGGCCCAGTTATGAGATGGCTCATCTACACAGTAGGTTGAAATCAAGTACGTTTCTTGACCGTATATTGCCCCACCACAGCTCCTTTCCCCAGTATATATTTCACTTTTGATACAAGCTGTATCTTTAGGTGGGTAAAAAAAAAATCAATTGTGCTAGTTTCTGTAGTCCAGATAAACCTAGAATGATTGCTGTCACTGTTCAGAATTAATCACAAACTTTTGCTGATCCTATATGCTTGCTGAGTGTACAGAACAATTGTCAGTTTTAGTGTTAGCCTATGTTACCATTGTGGGGAGTTTCCTGGCATTTATTTGTGCAACTGTTTTTCTGCTTATGACTTGATCCATTTAGATTATTATTGCTACTAAAATGAGGAAGAAGACTTCACAGGTCTTGATTTTTTTTTTTTTTACCATTTAATCTCCTGGCCAATTAGAAATATTTACCATGCTAAGCATAGTGCCTCTAAATAAAGCATGTAGGTGCCTGTGATCACCTCTGGTTCTGTTCTTCCATTCATTTTACAAAGAAATCTCCATTGGATGGATTCAAAAACCATCCAAAAGTCAATGAATCCTGCTTCACTTAGTGGTTTACCCTAAGGATGGCATATTGATATTTATCAATGCCATTTCAAAAAATTGAATGAACCAGCAGGTTGAAGTCTGGGATAGTACAGTAAACAGGTAGAAAACTGCTTAATTTGAGCCTTCCATATAATTGACCAGTGCTTTTTAGTTCCTTGGTTTGCAGTGGGGTATTTTGTGTTATGAGGGGAAGGAGGTGGGGTGTAGATGGAGGGCACATTACTGCTGTGATGGACAAGGCTTGCTCACTGTTGACCTCTGGGAGAAAATTAATCCTATGTTGAATAGTGCCTACCATGATGGAGCTGAATGCAACATTCTCTGAGATTTTAGTACTACTTTTCTTCCTCTTTGCATTTGTGCAAGTTTTCAGTAACACTCAATGATGGCCTTGTTACAATAATTAGACCTGGAGTGGCAGAAAGACTCCAGAACATTCCAGACATGCAGGATATGCAGCAGACATGATTTACTGTCAGATTATGCAAAGGAAACTATCAAATTCTTCTTGATGACTTTGGGCAGTCACAAAGAAATGGGATTTCTGTAAGCCATGTGTGGTTTTTAAGCCAAAGTTTCCCTTTTTGCTTGTGCTCAGCTTCTCATTTTCTTTTACTTCCAAATCATATTACTATAAGCATCCAACTAACTGTATATAAATGTCCTTGCCATGGCAGCATCCAAGGGAAAATGTTGATTTTTTTTTTTTACTTTCTTTCATAGGAAATTTATGTGTCTATTGCTACCTCTTTTCCAACACGACTATATTTATCTTTTTATTTTACTTCGTTTCATTCCAGTTTTTCATCCATTGTAATTAATTGTATGACTGAATTTAAACATCTTTTTATTGCTATGGGACTGGCAAGAAAATCTCTACATGCACAAATTGGTGTTAGGCTGTATTCAAACCGCTCAAAATTGCCCTCCTCTTCAGTGTAACACAGTTTTTCCATAAGGCCAGACTGTTCAGGAAAATCTAAGCTATCACCAGTACAAAATATGATACCTGTTAATTCTATTTTTAGGCATTTTGAATATAATTATTAGCCTGTTTCCACTTCCACTTCATTCCTATACTCTTGGCTCATCTTAGTGCTTCTGAACAGGTCTGAGCTAAAGTCCAAAATATATTGCAGGTCCAAATGAATTCAAGTGCCATATTTTCACTGGAACTATTCATGCAAATATTGATAAATCTTTGGGAAACTGTCATCTAAATGCACAGGAGCAACACTGATCAGAATTATTCCATTTGTGTGGATGACCTCCTTATTTATATACCTGGCCTCACATTATGGCTTCATGAGGACAGTTCTTCACTCAAAAGTATTATCTCCAGTGTTTCAGGGGTGAAGTAGTTGGTTTCCTCTGTGGGATTTTATTTGGTGGGAGATCAGCTCGTGCTTCAAGGGACCACCTCCCATTCTTTAATTTCTGAATAATTAAAACTGAAAATGTCACCAGGACCAACTTTGTTTGCTGCTTACTGATCTCTGCCCTTGAAACACAAGTTTGGACTGCTTGACAGCTTTTTCCCCTTGGCTCAATGTTGAAAGGCAACAGCGATCAAGAGTACAGTCTGTGCTCTCCCTGAATAATATCCTATGTTATTCTCATGGCAGCTTGATTCTTAGCACAGTGTATTTCATAAGCTGCAAGTGGACACAAATCAGGTGGAAGTCTCCTGTGATTTAAGACATTTTGATATCTGTGCTGTGGAGCTACTTTCCCTCTTCTGCTGACATGAGTGAGAAATTTACCGTATTTTCTGTGTTAGAAGCCATTTCTCCTACTTCAGCATGGTATATAGCTACTCAGAGTCTAAGAAATACATTAGGTGTTGGTAAATGTATTTGGATAAAGATATGAAGGTTCTCTTTTGTCCTCAATATGTAGAAATTCTTCAGAAAGACAAAATATGGATCTCTGTAATTGGAATGATTACAAATGTACTGAATATATAAAAGGATTGTCTTTCTCAGAGGCTAAAAAGTACCCATGTTTTCTACTCTTATCTCTTTTAAGCAAACTTAGCACTCATGAAAGATTTTAAACTGAAATATGAACAGAATGAAATATTTTGATATAGCATTAAACCATTCCAAGATGCGTTAATAGGTCAATGGTTGGTGCTGTAAGTGCAGTAGGGAACAAAAAGCCAGAAGCAGATTGCTTTCAAATATTAAAATGCCTGTCAATGCACACCATGGAGAAATTTATTTCTATTCAGCTTCACTAATTTAAATTTTACATGAAGAAAAAGATGCTTAAAAGGCTATTTTAGGATAGGTAGAGATATGTTCATGCAATGTATTATTGCACTAGGAAAATATTTGTATTAGATAAGAAAAAAACTCCTGAAGAAAAAAATGAGGTGTCTGACTGCTGTTTCTGCCTATTTTCCTTGCTAAGTTTCCTTTCCTGCTCCTCTGACTTTGCTCTTAAAACCCAGTCCCCCTGATTCCACTTAAAGCATATCTATTGTGTGGTTCCTTTCTGGTCCAGTTTTTGTTGCAGAGGTCCCTAACAGGGACCTAAAAGACTGAATGCATGAAAAAGGAAAAAATGGGGCAAAATATGGCTGGTGTCAGTGATGACAAAGTCAGGAATTGCTAGTGTACTTGGTAGAATATAAAATGTAGTGAGCAGAAGAAAATGCTTCATGCTTATGAAGTATGAATTTATGAGTAGTCCTACTTATGTTTTACCATGCAACAGTTCAAGTTATCAAATTAAAAGAAAAAATATTAGTAATGGATCTTATACATTTCAGAATATAAGAAAAATTACTTCTTTTCTATGTTACTATATATCCCATTCCAATATTCATCTCAGTCCTGAGGTTTGCAGTTTAAGTCCTCTAGAGGGAGGAGTAGAGATGGTGGCAGTGAGTCCTCACCACTCTGAGTTTCTCAAAGTACTTGGGAGAATGTCACACTTGTTGGTGGGGCCACTCCAGGACTGAAGGTGGAGCAGAGGAAGCAGCAGCCACTGGCTCTGGTGCAGGGGTTTTACCAGCAACACCCAGCTCAGGTCATGGTGAGGCTGAGCACCTGCACTGGTGGGTCAGTGCACATCTGGGGGCCTCTTGCTGGGAGTAGCAGGGTTGATACTTCCTTGTCTGTATACTCCCTGTTGCTCCCACAATACTGGGGAAACCCTGGGTGATGTTGCCTTTAGGATGAGTTATCTTTCTCTTGGCATGTTCTCTGAACGTGAATTTATTTATAATTTCTTGATAATATTACACATTTTTTAACCTGGACATTTCTGATGATGATGTGTCCTGGCTTTGGCTGGGACAGAGTTGATTTTCTTCCTAGTAGCCAGTATGAGACTGTGTTTTGGATTTGTGCTAGAAATAGAGTTGATAACACAAGGACGTTTTCGTTATTGCTGGTCAGTGCTTACGCAGTGTCAAGTCCTCTTCTGCTCCTCACCCCACCCGACCAGAGAGAGGGCTGGGGATGCACAAGGAGCTGGAAGGAGACACAGCTAGGCTAGCTGACCCCAATTAACCAAAGGGATATTCTGTACCATATGGTGTCATGCTTAGCATATACAGCTGGGGAGGAAGGAGCAAGGGTGTGGGAGGTTTGGAGTGATGGTGTTTGTCTTCCCAAGTCACTATTATGTGTGATGGAGCCCTGCTTTCCTGGGGATGGCTGAACACCTGCCTGCCCATGGAAGTGGTAAATGAATTTCTTGTTTTGCTTTGCTTGTGTGTACAGCTTTTGCTTTACCTGTTAAACTGTCTTTATCTCATCCCACAAATTCTCTCACTTTCACTCTTCTGATTCTCTCTGCTATCTCATCGTGGGGGGTGGAAATGAGCAAGTAGCAATGTTGGTCTGAGTTGCTGGCTGGGGTTAAACCATGACATAATGGCACACATAACTGTGATGACAACTGGGACAGCTCGTTTACTTAATCAAATCTTACCTAAACCAAACCTGATTAAGGTTAAGGAGTGTTTTGTTAACTGATGCATGCTGCTCGTGTTATCTGAATTAATATGTCCCCATTGTATACAAGAGCAGTGCTGCAATTCCGTACTCTAGCAGTGTGTGCTCTAGGCCACGTTAATGTTATTCTCTTTATTAAGTGCATTTGCTTTTATCTTATTTTTAAAATCATCATCTCTATCTGATTAGTACAGTCTTGCTGAGAAGATCTTCCTCCTCCCAAAATTCCTTGTAGACTGTATTTTCTGTATTAAATATTACTGTGGCAAATTAATATCACAGCATGTAGTAATGTAAAGATATTGTAAATAGACATACAATTCAAGAGAAAAAATAGCATATTTAAATAAAATATGCTCTTTAAGGAATGATTTCTGGGTTTATATGAGGAAGGACTGTAATTTGTTAATTATCAGTTTGTCATTCTTTCTATCACATTTGGCTTTAGGTTTTCTATCTTTTCTGTCCGTGACTGTTTTGTGTCTGCTATTAGGATATCATTTCTTGTTCTACAACTGGTGCATTCAATAAAGGCTGCAAGGTGCAAAAGGTAAAGGTCAAGGCTTTTGAAACTCTCTGAGTGGCTCACGTGAAAAAATGATCACAAGTTTAATACTTCAGGCAGTCTCATATGTGCAAAATTGTTTCCACTTCAGATAGAAGGCTGATAGGTGACTTTGGAAAGAAGCATGTTTGCTGTCTGCAAACTCTGTTTAAGAATTTAGATTGGCTTGGCTTTAGGAAAAGTTAACAGAAGCATTTTTATTTTCTTTTTAATTTCATAACATGCTGAATTTCCACACTGTCTGCTTATGAGTTTATTGAAACAATTGTCAAAAAGATAATAGCCGTCCTATTGTTTGCAATAGGTCACCTTCTTAAAAAGTGCGCTATGGCTTAAGAATTTTGTTCGATAAATATCCTGTGCTCAGTTGAAAAATATTTTCCCTGGTACCCTTAGTAAATCCTAACAGTATATCCTCACGATTCTACCTTTGAATGCTGTTACACTGAGTGTACATCACTGTACTACTTGTGTTCACCACCTTATGCAGCTGTTCTTCTGGCATCATATACTTCATAGGCTTCACTTTTGTGAAGGACTTTGAGATCTGCAGAAGGAAAAGAAAATATCATTAAGAAAAACAAGTTAAAATTGCATTTGTTCTGTTTTTGGTTTTAGTCTGTCATGCTGCCTAATTCTGTTAGAGGTCATACAACCAATATAAGTAACCTTTATACTCATAAAAGCATGAAAAACTACAACTTTTCAGCCCCTAGTTAATAAAATCACAATTAGAAGATAGAGGCATAACTTGCAGATCTCATTTGCAGTGGAAAATAATTGTCTTCAAGGTGAGGAGTCTGCCTGCAGTTAGTGGAACAGAAGTGTAAACATACCTTGGTTAATTGGCTAGTAAGTCATACAGGCTAAAGGCTTCCTGGCACGTAGCAGGCTGTGTAATTTTAGACTATACAGTGTATAAAAATACACTGCTGAACGTAAGGAAGTGGTTCTGATCCATTAAAATACTGGCAAGTGGCCTAAGGGAACAGAGTATGCATGGATAAGAGTCACTCTGAGTGATTAGATAAGGTAACCAGGGGCCAGTCCTCCTCCTTTATTTCTTGTAATGCTGGTGGATTGATGCTATTCACATGCACAGCATTTTGGCCTGGTTTTGAGACAGAGCTGTTTAATATCTTTATCAATGGTCCGGATGAGGGGATCAAGTGCGTGCTCGTTAAGTTCACAGATGACACTAAGCTGGGCAGTGTTATGAGAGGGAGCTGGGGGTCTTTAGCCTGGGGCAAAGGAGGCTCAGGGGAGACCTTGTCACTCTCTGCAACTACCTGAAAGGAGGTTGTAGCTGGGTGGGGATCAGCCACTTTTCCCAGACGATTATTGACAGAGGAAATGGCCTCAAGCTGCACCACTGAAGGTTCAAGTTGGAGATCAGGAAGAATTTCTTCACTGAAAAGGTCAGGGAAGTGATGGAGTCCCCATCCCTTTAAGTGTTCAAGAAACAACTGGATGTAGCACTTAGAGCTATATTTTAGTTGATGTGATGGTGTTTGGTCAAAGGTTGGACTCAGCCTTGGAGGCTTTTTCTGACTTTTTTGATTCTGGGATATAAAAAAATACTGGGTTTTTTTTTCTATTTCTTGTCAATCTTACTGCTCCCTTCTTAATTTCAGAAAGTTTAATCATTTTATTTCAGAACAATTATTATGTTTGTACTGGAAATTAAAGCTACTACAGTATTCTGTTTGTGAAGCTCTTCTAGATTTTTGGAAGGAGGTTATGCATTAATCTTTCTTTTCGCTCTTTCTCTTTTTTTTTGTGGTTTTTTTTTTTTTTTTTTTTTTAAAAGTTTTAGAGCAGCGTTTGTTTTCTGCTACTGAGTTCTGGAATACCTAGCTGGTGTTATTGTACCATAACTACAGTAATTAAAATCTCTTTAAACATGATAGAGATACTTAGGTTGTAATTTAAGAAATGGTTCTGCACTTTACATGAGAGTGGTCTCATGCGAAATGCAGAAATGGTCATCCAGATAGGAACCCATTCTGCTTGCTCTTGGGGAAGACACCTGACTGCTGGAATGTGGTAGAGTTGAGCAGTTTCTAGTGTTTCTTTTGTGAATTTTGGAACTACTACCGGTAGGATCATGCTATATAAAAAGTTATGCACTTTGTGAGTTTAAAGATCTCGGGCACTAACTCCTCAGCTGGGGCTTTTTGGTATACAGTTTTAGATTTGAACTCCAAACCTAGGTTTGCAACCTACTTTAGGAAGCATTTAGTTGTGTAAATGTGTTTTTTCTGCTTCTTTGTGCAACCCTTTTTCTCAAAGAACAATTTCGTAGTTATTCCTTTTCAAAACAGTGAGGTTTTTTTCATAAAGAGTTGGATTACTCCAGAAAAGGCTGCAGCACTTTGTTTGCTGGGGAATGTTCTCTTCTTGATACAATTAGACACACCTGATGTTTTTGCTATGTTTTTAAATGAAGACTATGTGGTTTCAGTGCTTTTGTTGTATTCCTCCAGCATCTGAACAATTTTTATGTCAAATTTTGTAAACTTTATATTTGATATTATTACCCAAAATTGCTCAGTTTGATGTTTTCTTACATAATTTTTAAGACTTATGGTCCCATTTTCAGTTGCTGGCATCTTCCATAACTTTCCTGATCAGCTGGTCATTTGTCTCTTAAAACTAAGATTTTGTTATAGATTGCATATGGTGTTGGGTTTTGTTTCTCTGAGGGGGTAAAAGGGAGGGAGAGAGGAACTGAGTTTATATAATGTCTTTTAAAAATATTGTATGTGACTTTAGACAAACCTGTATTACATGTTGAACACTCTCAGTGTAGAACGCATTCTACGTATTGAAAATGGGCCCTCTTAGTTTCACTCTGGTGTTGCAATGAATTCCTTTAAAATCAGCAGACCTGCTTTTATGGAAATGTGAATGTACACGTATTTGTCAGATGAAGGTCTTAATTGACATTATAGGTGTATTAGAATGCATTTGTTTTGTCTGATGTTAGTGTTCCATGTAAGGCACTCTCTTCCACTTGCATTACTGAGCAAAAAAGCAGGTACAAGATGCTTTTCTGTTGAGTCTGACATGACCTGAATAGCTGCTAACCTCACAAGTCTGTAGAAGTTTTAACTGATCAATTTGTTTTGTAGGGTGAAATGGGTGTGAAAGGACCGGATGGTGTTGCTGGTCTGCCTGGTGAAAAGGTATGTTGACGTGTAATTTAACTCGCAATAAGTGTTCATTATGTCAGTGGATTATCTATAATCATGTATAGAAATAGGAGGATAGAACACTTCTGTTAGAAAATTAACTTCTTACCTGCACTGCCATGTTTTTGTAGCACTGAAAAAGCCACTTGGTTCAACAGTATTCTCTGCAGATGTGCTTGCTTGGTGAGGGTTTTTTTTCTAGAAGTGGGGGTTATACAGAACTAAAGGAACTACTTGTTTCACTTCCAGGTTTGTGGTCTGTAAGCCTAGATAAGAGCTCTTGTGCACTCAGCAGTCTACTTGGTAAAGCTTGAGATAAGCACCACTAACCTCTTAAGCAAAGACTTGGAATAGCCATGGCTAAGAAGGCATGCGAGCTTACCTGTATATTTGAGGGGGTAGGTTTCATTCATTTCAGAATGTTAGTGTGCAGATTAAGACAGTTGTATGCATTTATTGGGTTCCATGCTAATTACCTGTATTAGAGGAAGTCTATGTGACTAACACCCAGCAACTTCAGTATGGAAGACAGCTGCCGTAGCACTGAGGAAGCAGCTTGTTGCTGGAGTTTCTAATAACTTAATAGCTAATCACTTAGTGATTTTATTTTTTTTTCTGTTCCATAGGAACAGTTGAAATAGTAGTGGCTTTTCTGCATATACGTGGAAGCCAGTTAATATATAAATCAACGAAACTCTCCAGGTACATGTGTTAGTGCTGATTTTTATTTTTTTAAACTTTTTAAAAGTTTATTTCAGTGTTATTTTTAGCATCGCAGTTTAAGTCTTCAGCCTTCAATTTGGTCAATTTAGGTTTTTCTTCATGTACTTCCAGTTACTGCTCTTTCAGTACCATAAAACAGTATGTCTTTTAAAGGCAGCTGTTGCTGAGAGAGGCTCAGAATTTTAATATTGAGCTTTATTGATTGACATGCTGCTCTCATACATATGCAGTGTTCTAGTCATGGCAGAGGATTTGGTTTATTTTGTAGTTATCCAGATTTCTAAGTACTGAGAGAAGCAGTTTCACATCATCAGGTTTAAAATCTGAGATTTATAGGACATAAAATTATAAAACTGTCTTTTATTTTTAGTTTGTATTTATTTCTCAAATTGTGTTTTGTTGAAAGTGGGAGGTAGATACATAATATAACTCAAGATATGAGTTTACATCAAGATATTTGCTGCTGACGTTAAGTTTATATGTGGTAGAAAGATGGAGGGCAGGCCGTGAAGACATTCGAAGGACTTTGCAATATTGAGGGACAGAATTCTAAATGATATGTAAAACTGAGAAAAAGTGATAGCCAAGTGATACAGATGAAGAGGAATGCAAAGAAAATGTTATGCATTTTATGTCAGACTCTGGACTAGCTATTACTGTTCAGGAACGTGGTCTTTGAATTACAGATCAATGAAAACATGGAATCACTGTTTACTGCTATTCAAATAAACTAACAATTTAGGAATTATTAGGGAGAGAATAGGGAGGAAGGCAAAAGCCTCTTAATATCACTATTATTATTGAATCTGTATTGTGCTGCAACATGAATGATGTATACAGTTCTGATTTTCACATCTAAATGTGGATCTAATATTACTGGAAAAGATTCTGAAGAGGTGTCAAGAGTGATCAAGAGCATTGGGCATCTTTCAGTTAAGGTGTGACAATGTGAACTTCAATCTGAAAAAGTAAATAAAAGAGGCTCTGTGCTCTATATAGTAATGAACTGAGCAGAAAAGATTAATAAGGATTATTTATTTATTTTACTTTTCTTTTCAGTGTGTGAACTAGAGCATCAAACCTATCTGATAGCAAGTTCAAAAAGGAGAGAAAGGGCTCATTTTTCCTGTTACATTTTTACAATCTGAACAGTGCCACTTAAAAAGTCTGCAAATGTATTAGAAAACTGAGGGAGTAAAATCCATGGAGTGTGTTAGGCTGCTTGTCTGAAAGCATTTGAGCTCTGAGACACTGAAGTCTGGGAAACCCACTGTAGAAGTCTTTATGGCTACCCTGTTGCTATACTTTTTTGTAGACATCTGTTCTTTCCACAGTTGTAGTCATAACTGACTTTAGAAGCCTTTGATTTGATCCAGCTAGACAGTGTTTTACTTTCCTGTGCCCCTAGATGTGAATTAATGGAAAGAGTTGTTTGTAAAGCATTGTAGATTGATTGAGATTGATCTAGAATGAAGCTGTGTTTTCCCTTGGCTCTTTCTGTAGCTCCTACATTGATGTTATCTTGCTTTAAAATTACCAAGTTACGTTGCTTTTCCAGTACCAGCTATTATTACAGTTTCCATGGTTAATACTGCTTGGTGTTTTTTTTTTTATTTTTTTTTTTTTATAAGTGCCCTGCACATTCATTGTCAGGCCAAATCCCAAAGCTCCTGTTAGTTTACATAAGGTTCAACAGTCAGATCATATTTAATATCAAGACATACTTTTCCTGAACATTTGAACTCTTTTAATTCAGACTACATTAAAAACCATAGAATTTTTGCAAATTAAAAATGAACTACTGCGAAATCTAAAACTGTCAAAACCAAAAACTTCTAAAATAAAAAAGGCGATCAAAATATTTTGTACATGCATAGCTAGATGAGGAGATCCAGCTTCTGCTAGCTGGAGTTGTTATGTCTATGCAGAGTAGTGCAGTGCTGTGTTCAATTATTAGCTGCTTTCTCAAGGCAGAATGACTGTTTCCTTCGTGTTGTGAAAGGTGTTAAAATGCTCTGCCTCTCAGCTTATGCATCAAGAGTTATATAAATTTTTGGAGTCTTTAATTTTTGTGCTCCTTTAAGTGTGGTGTTGTGGATGCTGACATTGTACCTAGTCAAAGACAACTGAATGAAGTAGAGGAACAGCACCAGTCTGAGTTCAGTAAGCATTTGGAAAATGCTCTCAGGCACGTGGTGTGATTCTTGGGGTGTCCTGAGTGGGGCCAGTTGGAATCGATGATCTTGATGGGTCCCCTCCAACTCAGCATATTCCATGATTCTAGGATAAAAATGCTCTAAGCACTGTTGTATGCAAAGGCATCTCCTATATTTCAGGACATTTAGGTACAGACTGTTCAGTGCTGGGAGAACATTCTCAGGAGCTAATGCTGTTTGTTTATCCTCTTAAAGCCTTCATTGTGCTTTATCTTTTGTTGGAGATATTATAATTTCTTGGTATGGCTATTTTTATGCTTTTCTGCACCGTGTTTTTCTGAGGTTTGTGCAGTCACTAGGTAGAAACAGGAAGTAGAGAAAAGAAATTGTACCTTTTTTTTTAACGTACATGCAGTTTGAGGCATCAAAGAACAGAGGTGCTCTTTCTAATACACACAAAAACTATCAATTGCAGTACTTCATCCTCATACTTCTTTCCCTGGGGAAAGATTCAGAGAATAAACAATATTTTACTCAGGGTTTTACGGGTAAGCAACAATATGGACTCATTTGACTTACTTTGTATGTTTACCTTAGTATGAGATAAACTGAGCTATTGGAAGGCCTGTTTGTTTAGGCTCATTATCTCAAACGTACCTAACAGTGTAGTGAAAAACTAAAATTAGAATACTTCTATGCAATAGACTTTATTATTTGAGAAAATCTTAACAGGAGAATCTCCCAGAACAATGCTCGATGCTCGTATACTTAATTTTCAAGATCTGTGTAAGTGGTGAGACATCTGTATAGCATCTTTATCTAAGGCCTTGTCTTTCAAGGATCTAAAGTGTGAAAATTGTTCAGTCTTTCTTCAAATATGACACTTGGGCTTCTGTCACTTGTAAGACGTATTGTCGCTGACTACATAATTTCCCATTCACTAAATGCTGCAGTGGTTTTGCGACAGTCGACTGGCTAATAGGTTCACAGGTAAGTGGAGTAGACTTCTAAGAGGTTCTTTGAGAGGTTGGATCTGCTGAGGACTAATATGGTGAATAGTTTGTCTTGATACCTCTGGAGTGACATAAGAATAGCCTTAACACCCTAAAGAAAACAGAGTGTTTAGGCCACAGTTCTACTGTTTTGCTGATTTTTCTAATGCAGTTGTTATAAGCTGCCAAATTAAAAAATGATGTTTCATTAGATTTTAAAAAATCTACTGTTTTGCTGATTTTTCTAATGCAGTTGTTATAAGCTGCCAAATTAAAAAATGATGTTTCTATTGACTGCCAACACACCTCAAGATGCTTGTTGTCTCATCTGTCTTCAGACCAAAAGGAGGCAGAAACCTAATGCAGTCCCTGGGAGCCCTACCTCAGGCCCCCAAAGACACAGCAGAGTAGATAGTAGGCACCATTACATATGTGACTGTCTGTTTGGTGTCTACCAACCTATTTCCTTCATCCCTGTCCTTTTTTCAGCGAACTGTATTAAAAGATTTTTCTTTTAAACAGTAAAACCTACTTAGTGCAACAGAACAAATTCTCAGGAGTATCAGAGAAGATAGTTCTGAGGTGTTCATTGATAGCTCTCAAAAATAAGAGGGTAGTAGTCTTCCCTTGGAAGGAAACTCACTTCATTTGTAGGCTACCAGAAGAGATTGAATACAGTGGCATGATCCCTTTCCTGCAATTGGGACTGATTTGTAGCTCAGCCTTCTGGGAGCACTTCAAGATAGCTGTCAAATCATGATAATAGGAGAACTGGAATGTGGTGGTCAATCCCTATGCATGTGAGACCCTGTGCCTTGGTCTTCTGGAGATACTCAGTGTAGGGAGTGACAACAGAAGAAACATGTCAAAGGAAGCACTGTGTTAGCCTACTTTTTGGTGATTAGCAATTGAAATGGTCTCTGGATGCACTTCTGAAGCCATTTACTACAATTGGATTGTGCTGGTTATGGCCTGAGACATTAAATCTGTCCCCGAAGTGGAGGTTTGAGGTGACTGGACTGTATGACCACAGTCACCTATCTGTTGCAGATCAGGCTTCACAAGTTAAGCAATCCTGATCTAGCAGTTAGACTAACCTCATTATGGCAACAAGAACTGATTGCTCTGCCATTAAGAATGGTCTTCACCTACCACTGCTGTGTGTAGGGTCACATCACAGGCATAACCTGAGCAAGATTAATAATACTGCTGTAAAGAATTCCTATTTAAAAAGTTTAATTATTTTCTAGTGTTCCTGTCATACTGAAATGGTGAGAGGGCTTTCCTGTTGGTGAGGCTGACAGGCTTCTCCCTACCTGAACGCACACTGTCATATTACTTCCATACAGTCTGCATGTGTGCAAGTCCTTTCCATAGCACCCACTGGGGGACTGATACAGATGGTCAACTTCCCTGATACCCATTTTGTATTGGGACTCTGCACAAAGCAAAATGGTTTTAAGGGGAATGGTTTTAAGCTGAAATAAAAGACATCTAAGTTACATGTTAGAAAGAAATTCTTTACTCAGAGGGTGGTGACACTGGAACAGGTTGCCCGGAGAAGTTACAGATGCCCCATCCCTGGAATTGTTCAAAACTGGGTTGGATGGGGTCCTGAGCAATCTGGTCTAGTGGGTGGAGGAGGGGTAGGAGCTAGATGACGTTTAATATCTGTTTCAACCCAAGCCTTTATATGATTCTATGATCCTCCTTTTATAATATACTTCTAGGCCTTCCAAAGAAACTGACAAATAGTCTAGCTTAAGGAGGTATACAGTATGAATTATGATTAGAAGATCAAGTATTCAAGCCTTTAAAATGTGTTCTCAGATATTTTCTGAGGATAAAAAGGGGAAAAAACACCCACGAACCACCAGATCTCTCTCTTCTGATTTACAGGGAACTCATTCTGAAATTTCCTTTCTGAGCTTTTTGTAAACTAGAACAAGCTGGTTTTGATTTGCCTCTGTATAGTGAAGATTTTTCTTTTTCCTGCCCTTTTTGTGTCACTCAGCCAAATAATTCAAGTCCTTTCCTTCTCTTTGCTTCTGGGTCTATAAAGCAATGGCAATGAAGATCCAAATTGCAAGTCTGTGTCTTGGATGCCAGGTGATGGAGTCTTGTTTGAGTTATGGGGTTGTTTTATGCTGGCCTGTGATGACTTGACAGTCAAGGTGAATCTCTCAGCTGTTTTGGCGTATGCATTGTAGAGTGTGGAACATCTCTGGGTACTTCAAAAATTTAGCAGAAGAGTTCCTGGTTCTGAGAGACAGGTTACCACCTGGGGCATGTACTTTGATACAAAGCCCCCTGGGGAGCTGTGAACCTTATTGCTCTCTTCAAGTACATGTAAGGAGGTTGTAGCAAGGTGGGCATTGGTCTCTTCTCCCATGTAAAAAGTGACAGGAGAAGAGGAAATAGTTGCACCAGGGATTAGACTGGATATTAGGAAAAATTTCTTCATCGAAAGGGTGACCAGGAATTGGAACAGGCTGCCCAGGGAAGTGGCTCAGTCGTCATCTCTTGGAGTGTTCAAAAAAAACGTGGCATCTGGTGACATGGTTTAGTGGTAAACACAGCAATGTTAGGTTAAAGGTTGGACTTGATCCTAGAGATCTTTTCCAACCTTAACAATTTTATGGCTTTTGTGTGTTACGAGTCGTGCTAGCCAAAAAGGTCTTACGCTTCTGAGAATGTGAGAGGTGGCAGTAAGGCTCAAAGGACTCAAGCTGCTGAAGGTGAGTTATTTGCTCTGTTCTTGGCCTTTCCGTCCTTGTCGGGTTTTTTCTATTATGAAAGTATTTTTTCGTCTTTATCAGTGACTGCATTCTGAAAAATAAAACTGATGTAGGCAGAAATATAATTCAGAAAATGCGAAAGACTTAACAAATTTAACTGGTTTTGTCCATTCCCCTTTATCCAAACCTCCACAGTAATTGCTTTCTTATGATTCATAGTATATAATTCATCGTAATGGAGATGATGCATCTAAGTTGCCTAAACTACATTTTGTGAAATACTTGTGACAACATTCAATTTGAATATTTCATGTTCAAATGGCTTAACATTACTGTTTAAGTCTTTTGCACTAATTTTTTGCAATCTAGATTATGAGCAGACATCATAAAATATTAAATATATTGATTAAGCTTTGTAAAATAGCTGGTTTTGCACAGTAAACCTGAAGCAGTGAGATATTCAGTATGCTGTAAATTTGCTACAGCACTGCATGGATGCTCCTGCAGTGTATTAATAAAATAAACAGTTTAGGCTGAAAAGAGAAAGAAATGTTTGAGTGAATAAAGTGTTTATCGCTACACATCTTAGATTTGTATTCAAAGTCAGACCAGGGAAAACGATGAGTGTACATTTCAAGAGCTCTACCCACTGTATGAGTGCTGTTAGTACTTCGAGTCATGAAAATGAGATGGGGTTTACATGAAACTCTGCAGCGTGTATCTGTAAAAGGATTATTCCTGCTTTTTTTTCAAATGCATATATTTGTGATGATGGCCCAACAAAAACTACATGAATTCGTATTCTGTGAACTAGAAGATAACAGAACTAGAATAAATAGTGCTGTTTGTGGTGGTGTCTTTTCTCACTTCACTATGTGCTATGGTTTTCTGTAACTTCACTTTTTTCAAGTCCAATATCACTGTGCTGGCTTCAGTTTTAACTGTTTCTGAAACCTGACACTGATGATTTTATTCCTGATAACTTCGATTATCCTTTTGTTATAGGGTTCCCTTTATATTTGGTACAGGTAAGGAAGTGATTAGTAAAAGGCTTCTCAAAATGTGATATAGGTACCATTTGTGGTATGAATGCTGCATCAAAATAGCATGATAACACTTCCTGAACAGTCTACTTAGCATTGCCTGGTGGGAAGAGTTTTCTTTTCGTCGTGGTACCTGAGGAAATGAGTTTGAAAACTGCTGCATTATAAAATTATTTTTTAAGAAGGAATTTAATTCAAAAGCTCAATATAAAACATGGCTTTGAAATGTCCAGTGCTTTCTTTTCCAGCCTAGTTTAAATATATCTACATGAATTTAAAATTTTTGGGAAAAAAATACCAAAACCTCAACATACTAATGTTGCATCTGACTTTAAATTGCTTTCAGATATGCTTTTGATACACAAGTCCCTACTGAGTTCCTTCAGGGACAGACATGTCATGAAGTCCACAACCTGAAACTTGTGAAGTGTACATACAAATCAAAACATGTAATTGTGAAGATCCTTGTGACCATTGACCTGCTTTCCCCATTGATCCAGCTAGACCATGGACATTCTGTCTAGAATTTTCCAAGGCGTATTTTACTTGGCAGAAAAGCCATGGATATATGGCCTGTTATGCCAGTTCAGCATATGCTTCTGGAGCATTAATCACTCATGTAAAATATGCAAATCTGAGGAGACACTGGTGTTGAGCAGTCTTGGTAATGCCGTCTTTTCCTTGCAGCTGTCTTGAAAAATCTCTGGACACATTGCCTTCCGTATTTCATGTGGTGTACAGGTCCTTGACAGGGGTCAGGATATTTCTGAAGTAGCTCACCAGCATCTTTGAGAAAACTTCCAAAAATGCATGTGGAGCACTGGATAGGTACTGCTTAAAGCCATCATACTCAGTTTGTCTGTCTTTTATTCAGTGCCATCCAATTTCTGAGTCCCTGTTATAGCTAATCAGTTATATTTCAATATTTTTAGATTGGGTATGGACATACATTGTGTTAGTTATGCAGCTTTTAAAAAATCTTTCTGCTGCTTTATTCTGGAGTCAAAAGAGTATAGTCAGTAATATAGGAAAAGTATTTGACATCAGAAAGCTTTTCAAAGTACTCTGACTCTTACAGTTGTGATCTGTCAGAATATAAAGCCAAAATAACATTTTAATAGGAAATAATACAGTGCAAATTTTTTAAAACTAGTTTTTTATGGGTAAATGAAATAAATGAGCCTAAAAAAATAAAGACAATGGTTTTCTAGTTGGAAACTTTATTTTCACCAAGTTTAAAGCCTTGAGCTTGAGAATTGCTGGCCATTTGAAATCAGGCAGTTGGAATCTATTTCAGCAACAAATTTATTGCAAGTTTTGTATTCTTTTTGTGTTTGCAGTGATATCTTTGTGCATCATTAATATATATCTGATTTTAAGAGATGGATGAATATGAAAAAAGTAGGTCTTCATAGATTTCTGGAGTATAAATATGCTTCCTAAGATATCTTACTGGAAAGATACAATTTAGACGACTATGTTTTCCAAAACTTGTTTTCGTTACTTCAGCACGTATAGTTCTCACTTGCTTGCTCTCTCCTTAGTGTTACAGGAAAGTGTTTTGAATAGCCTTTGATCATAAATTTGATTCCAGAGAGCTGTCTGCTGTGCTGACTTATTTTTGCCTTATTAGGTGATTTTTGCAGTTCAGAACTCCAGGAACTGTTGAGCTCCTTGCTTTTTCAATTCCTAAAGTTAAACGACAGCAGTTCAGTTCAGTTCTTGACAGAAAGCTCCATGGAATCAAATTACCTTGTGTGCAGTGACACTGCATGTGTTGTTTCCATTCTGGAGAGAATGGTGGTAGTGACTGCTGTAGGTGTTGGTGAGCAGAGACTTCATTTTTAAGTTAAAGTATCATTGCTTTTTGGGGGGAAAAAAAAAAGGTATGCTTCACTCCCATCTGAGGAAAGAAATGGCATTGTCTTCTGTCCTCTTGTGGGTTCTCTTAAAATCAGATTAGTATGTCTCAGCAGAACAAAAGTGCAAATGTGTTTTGGAAGCCAGACATTAGTTCTTGTATTGCTTGGCATCAAAGCCATGGGCTCCTTCAGGCGAGTGACACTGATGAGATAAGAGTGGGAGTGGAAGGGTATATCTGCCCTCTGGTATTTGCAGTGGAACTGTAATAACCAGCAGAACGTGGCAGGTCATGGGGGCCTGGAGTGCAGCAGTGCCTTTGTGATGTGAGGTGTGGCCAAAGCAACCAGAGGTCACCATCCATTTTATAGGGGTCTGAGCTGCTGGGAGCATAGTGGAGTGTGGCATGCTGCCACGCAGGGCAGGCTTTTGTTAGTGGGTTATGTAATGTGGAAGTAAAATATAATGCGGTTGTTAAATAATGCAGTCATTAAATGCAGCTCTTTGTTCCTTAATCAGAGATTCATGAATACTCTAGCTGTGAGCCTGCCTGGCTCTGGGATTCTTAGCTGTGTTTGAAAAGCCTCAGTTGGGACCTTAGAGACTTTGAAAGGGCAAGGGGAGGCTTGAGGATTCTTCTTCAATTGTTCATAAATTATATTTATTGGACTCTTTCTGGAAGCTTTCTGTGGCACATAGATTCTAGTTTTGTAGGGTTTTTTTTCCTCCTTCAGTTGTGGGGGATAGAGACTGTAGGTTTTGAAACTGATATTCTGAACTTTCCACATCTCATCAGAAAACAGCTTTAAGAAAAATACCCATTATTGCAAGATTTAGCATTGTAAAAGTTGGCAGCAGTGTGTTGCAGGAAATGGACTAATTGGGAAGGAAGGAACTCTCTCACTGTACTGTTCATTGTACAGCTTGTCTGACACATTTTGCTTAGTTTTGTTTGTTTTCTTTTGAAGCATTAGATATCAGACTTCACAGAATACTAGATTTTGGGTTTGATGAATCATTATCTGTATTAGGCTAGTTATGTGTAACTTATTGTATTTTATTTAAATTATATATGAGTCTTTTCTCACTGGACAATAACTCCTATTATAAGTAGCACATTAGATTTTTTTAAAAAAAATTAGTTTCATACAGTAGAAAATTCATTCATGGTACAAATTGTATACAGAGGTTATTGATAATGCTGTTTGCTGCAGTGATTTGTGATCTCTTAACTCTCTTTTGTCCTTTTTTTGGTGGGTGAGTTGGATTATGAATATTTAAATAAATGCAGCTCAGATGTGCTTTTTTAATAGCAATGAATATACTTCTTCCCCCCTCCAAAAAAAATCCTTAAAATTGTCATATAGGTCTTATATTCCAAATTTCATGTAAATTGCTTTTTTAATTTCATACATACTGAGTTGTTGGAAATAAAAACCACATTTTATTACTGTAGTAAAATCATTCATAGGTATAGCAAACAGAATGTATTTTATTTTTTAACTCCCGTTGCTAGCCAGTATTTATAAACACCTAAAATCCATACTGCATGTTTCAAGTCTGAACCGATTAAGCCAATGTGACACGCTGAGGCTGGGCCAAGTCTTGTCTAATCAGCAGTCAGCACTGCTGCTCTGGCATGAGGCTTCCAAAAATAGAAACACAAGAAGTCAAACAAGTAAGTGGAAGGGCACTAAAAGAAAAAGTGCTGCTAATTCCTCTGTTGACTTTCTGTCTAATGGATTCTTGTTCCCAGGCCACACTGAGTAAAGCAACTGGCACGGGGTGTGTTCCTGCAGATGGCTCAGCAGTGACACACGTGGCCCAACTGGTTGACAGGTGTTTGATTTGTGTTTAACAAGTACCTCATACAAGCCAAATCTCTTTTTTTTTTTTTTTTTTTTGTACAGATACCAAGAAGCTAGTCAGCTGATGCTTTTCTTCAGAATTAACACCCCTTTCACTAGGCTTTATTTCTGTTGTGAATGACAGTTCTTCGATTGTCCCATACAAATGAAGATAACGTTATTTTAGGTTGTTATAAGAAAGAGACTGAACAGGAGAAATTAATTCCTAGTTAACTTAGTTTAATAGTTGTAACTGTTACCTTCTTCTGGCTATTGACAATATTGTCTCAAGAAATATTTATTTAGCTGTCCACTTCGCAGAATGAAAAGTCACTTGAGAAGTGTGCATGGAAGGAGAATGCCTGACTTCTGGGGTTTGACTGTGATTCTCCATGTTAGTGAGTCTTCATATAAGAAGGTCTTGGGACCTTCTTGTACACAAGCCTAAAAGAAAAGAAATTTCCTGCCCAGTGGATCATTCTGTATTGATAGAGGTGCACCCAAGGCCATGACAGAAGAACAAAGGTGGGAAAACTATTTAACAGACAAGAATCATGTACAGTGTGATGCTATTCTTCAATGAGTTTTGAAGCTTCGTTTTAAGCTACATAATACCACCCTGCATAATTGGAGAAACGTTGTCTCAATGGCAGTCTGGAGGGAAAGGTGGGTCCTGGTTTTAATGAATGGAAGATGTTATGATCTTCGTGGCATTTATTAGTCAGTGCCATGATAGCAGCTCTGCTGTGAAAGGCAACAATGAAAATAGTAGAGCATCAGAATGTTTTACCAATCCTATTTCATTAATGAGAACTTTAGCCAGTAGGATGTGTAATCTAACAGTGGCTGGGACAAGTTTGTCTTCCCCACCCTATTTCCCCATACTTTGGTCTGAGAATTTTTATTTTCTGGTGTCAAATCCATGTGGGTAAGACTTTAGGAACTGTTAGCAAAAATGCATGTCTCTTTGCAGTGACAGGGTGGTAATGCCAGTGTTGTCAAATAGCCAGAAGAAATACCACCCTGTAGAATATACTGGCAGGACTTCTGCTGAACTGCAGAAGAAGGAAAAAGGAATGCAGCTGGAGAAATGGGTGTCAGAATAGTGTTGATTCTCTAAATAAACCTTGGGCTTTAGTGAGAGAGTGATTAAAAACTCACACAAAGAGCCTGTGTCCCTTAGATAGAGGAGTAGCTTCTTTGTGTCACTCATCCCAGATGTGCTATACAGAGTAGGCTAATAAGCCTCAAGGAGGTTAAGAAACAGGCCTGAAAGGGAATGTTGCAACCCTACTAGTCTGAGTTGTCACTGTTCCCTACAAAGATGCTCAGAACTTATAGAAATAGACTTACCTTTAGGGTGCAGTTCCAGGGCTCCTGTGCTGACACTAGATCCACTGATCCCAGATTCTCAGATGTGTCTAGGTGAGTTGGAGTGCTAGATAGGTGGTCAGTATATCCTCTTAATCTGTCTCCAAAATGCATTAAATATGAAAAGGCACTGTTCTTGAAGTGATATGTTTGTTGGGAAAGTCTTAAATATCCATGTGTAAAGGGAGGCATGAAAACTTTATCTTGAACTGCTTTATTTATTGGTAGTTGATAGGTTTGCAGCTATACAAGCACACCAATATGGTATTTCAGAAAACATATTGATATGAGCTAATTCCTAGATTAGAAATTCAGGTCTAAATGCAGTCTATTTATTTCTGATTCACCTTAAATTGTTTTTTTTTTCTTAGTGTTTTTTTTTTTGTTTGGTTTTGGTTTTTTTCTTGCATTTCATATCTGTTGGTTAGGCATTAAAGCTAACAGTATTTAATGGTTTGTGGAACAGATTTTTTTTTTTTTTTTAGTGTAAACTCATATTTGTACCAGCTGAGAATCTACCTCCTGGATCTTCGGGTTATGGATATGGATAGTGACGACAGTGATGATAATAGTAATAGTTCTCTAGTAAACAATAGTGTCTGGCATTTAAGAGGTTGTCCAATGCTGTTTACATTCCAAATATAAAATTGGCGTTCCAACTGTTATGATGAGTATAATGGTCATAACATATTGTATTATATTTGAAAGATGTCAGCAATACATGCATATTGAATAATGCTCTTTAACATTATTGCATTTCAAATATCATTTGAGCAAGGCCAGTTAGATTAATTGCCAATTCTGTTGAGACTTTAATAGGATTTAGATTTGCTTTAACTCCATGTTATGGCTGGATTAACAATAAATCAATAGATGGTATGTAAGTCAGGCAATTTTCCTTTTGACAGATCTACTGTAAGGGAAAAAACATAGTTGCAATGAATATCAGTTGTCCATGAGTACAAGATCACTTCAAATTTTTTTCTACTGTCTTGCTTCAGATGATAGAAATATCCAAGTGACTAGACTTATTTTTCTAAACTGTTCATCTATAAGGCTTTATGAATCTTTCAGCCAGAAGCCTATTTGCCTGTTCTCAGAACTCTACGGGAAGTATCCTCATGGGTTTTGTTTGTGTTTTCTTTATGCTCTGCACGTGATGTTGTAGGTCAGCTGAACTGGATTGTTATCGAGCCCATGTTCAGTTTGTGTCTGCACTGCCTTTTTAAGTTGTCACCTCTTCAGGGACGTGGAGTAGCAATGAATACCTCTTGTAGTTGCCAAATGCAGAAAGAAGACCTACTGAGAGAAGATGCTCTGCTTCTGCTGGTACTATTTTGATGGCATGGAAACCAGTCCTTGATGCATACTACAAAGACTACAATCACTTTACTACCAAAGAAAAATAGAGGAAAAAAAAAAAGGCAGTATCCCAGCCTGTAGTTATGGATGAAAAGAAATGGAATGATCTTTTCATCTTTGTTTTTTTCAGAACAACTTCTCTGGTTTCTTATGTTGGGCAAAAATAATTTGTGGGGGAGAGAAATATAGGAACAAAGTTTTGACTTAGGTACTTTGTGACATACATGTGCTTTATATATTTGAATATAGAAATTATGTGAGTTGCATGCTTTTTAAGACATGCTAATAGCAAAAAAGGGAAACTGCCAACAAAAGAGGGTCTGGAGTAAGGAGCCCTGTGGCCATGTTCTTTGATGCTCTGAGCTGCTTCTGGCTGCTGATTCATTAGTTTTCATGCAAAGCACTGAAGCCTAGATTTTCAAGTGTCATTTAATTTGGGGTATATTAACATCTAATTGACTGAATGGGTAGGCAAGTCAGTTTTGTCCCAAAGATGGGTAATGAGAAGGGATGGGAATGAGGAAAGATTGATGCCTCCTGAACTCAGTCTATGTTATACTATGCAAATGAGATTAGTAGGGTTATTGTCATTTGCCTTTCTCTTGAGTGGCAACTTAAAAAAGCCACGGGAGCTCTGATCTTGAGTCCTCTGACTAGCCCTGACCCCCTTGGCCAAACCATGGTGTATCTGCTCTGCTGGGGCTGCTGTGGAAGTGGGACAGAGCAAAGGAAACAATTTACCTTTCACAAGCTCTTCTTCATCAGGTTATTTAAGGGAGGATCTTATTCTTATGTGGATCAAGTTTGCATCAAGGATAGCACTGACCAAGCACTCAGCAAGTGCTGGTAGTCAGCAGTAACCAAGAGGGAATGAGATGATGAGTAGATGAAACCAAAATGTCATATTGTTTAGCAGAAACCTTCTGACATGACTAATTGGGGAAATTCATGGGGCAAGTTTTAATAAATATCATCTGAATATATTTTTAGGTAACTCATATTCTATCAGGTGATCCTAACCGTTAACAGGAGCCTGTTTAAAGAAACAAGGAAATATTCCAGTAGGCTAAGGAAGGTGTCGTATAATGGACTATAATTGGTGTGAGATTTTTATTTGTTGAAGGCAAAGCTCTGCCCCCACTGGTGGCTCTGGAGTAGCTTGGTACGTGCTCCACGGGGGAAGATACTGCTTGAGCCCTCTGACAGTACATTGTTGAACATTCCGCTCCATTTCTGCAATGCTAAAAATAGTTGCCCTCCTTTTAAAACACCGGGCTATTAGATTATTCCAAGGGTCTGGCATACTTAAACTAATGGAAGGCACATATCCATAAATTATCAAAACAGTAAGTAGTGTTTGACCATGCTGATTTTACTTCTATTAAGACAAGTTTCCTTGTTAGTAACCCTGGAGTACCAAGCGTGTTCTGTAAATCAAGCTCCTGGCAGTGCCCCAGTAAATTTAAAAATAAAAGGAAAAATGTTTGGTTTTCATATTGAGAATAGAGAAGCATCTGACTGCTTCTTGGTGGCTTTGTTTTTTTAATTTTAAAGAGTCATGTCTGAAAAATGCTTAAAGTATTTTACAATAATTGTTTCTTTTTCCCAGCCTTGAAAAGCATCTCATCGAGTTCCAACATGTTTGCCATCATAAATCTTTTTAATGCTTAAAATAGTCCAAATAACAAAACACATTTCAAGTGATTGATACAAGTTTCTTTCAACTCTTATTTTTGTTTCCATGGGTTGGGTTTTGGGTGAGGGGGGGGAGGGGTGGGTGGATTTTGTGATGTGGTTAGACGATGTGATTTGTTGTTCATTTTTGGCATGATATTGTTTGCCACTATAAGTTACCAAAGCTCCTGATAAAGGTCACATAGTTGTATGTTAAGATAGCCTCTCCATTTTTTTTATCTTTTTAATGTGAAAGTCTTTTATTTGGGCAAGGGGGGAGTAGCTAAATGTCAAACTCAAGGTATAAAAATTAATGTAAATGCATTCTAAGAGGGTTGTTCAGTACACAGATGCTACAAAGCATCTTACTCTGCCTTCAAAACCTTTAGGTATAAACTGAGTCTCTAATTTTATAGGGTGTTGCAGTGTAATTACAACCTGCAAAATCAATGAATGATAAATATATTAAGGACCATGATTATAAATACACTGCACATTTCCAAAACAGTTAAAGCAACCACAGCATCAATCATTTTAGATACAATAAGAATCAATATTGATGGTATTGATGTAGGAGGGCATTTTTGCATTGTTGTATTGAAGGGATAATTTCTAGAACACTGATTAAACAATGCAAGACCAACAGCTATGACTTGTCTCCACATTAAAAAACAAAAAACAAACAAACAAACAACCAACCAAACAAAAAAAAACAACAACAAAAAAAAACCAAAACAACAACAAAAAAAAACCCAAAACCCTGTGAATGTGGTTGGTTGGGTTTTTTTCTAGTTTACAGTGTTCCAGTGTAGCAGAGAATGTGAAATATTATTATCTGGTAACAGACCATGAAGAATTTTTCACAATCCACGCTGTAAATCTGGAGAAAATGAAGGGCTAAGGATTACTTTTAATGATTTACTAGAATTTTTCTCCAGCACACTAGCGTGTATTGTTGTAGAGGGAAGCTGAAAGGAAGATGTTGGAAATTGTGCAATGAGTGGAGTTAGAAAAATGCCATTTTAACAAGCTATTTTAAGCTGTATTTTAATTTTTGTGTGCCATGAGGGCTTTGTATTTATTTGCTTGAGTGTTTATATAATTTTGATGAATAATTTTTCTTTTATTGTCTTTTTCTGGTTTTAAGAAAGACTGGAGCTTTTCCTTTGTTCTTTTTGAGTCTGAGAGGCATTTGTCTTCTCCTTGGCTTGGAATCAAACAAGTGAACTTTCAAAATTTTCTTCTGTTGCTGAGTTCTGGCTTGGACAGAAAACTCAGTTGGGTGGTGTGCAGGTTGCTAGGGCAAACTTCTGTCAAGGACATAAGATCCATGAATGGAATGGAGAAAGCATTTAATTTTACATTCTTTAATAAGTCTTCTAAGCTCCCATTCACATTAGTATGAGCACAGATGAATTCTAACAGAATTTAGCTCGGTAACTATAGTTTTATTATGACCAAAATTAATCCATGGTGGCATATTTCATGACTCTTTAAATGGAAGGTGGGTCTTAGATTTGAGAGGCAGAACTGGCCTATAATTGTTTAACATGCTTTGCTAAGAAGGAATAGGAAAGGAAACTGCTGCGATATTTTATATTTTAATTCCAGCTAAGATAATACTGGGTTTTTAACTATACCTTTTCCTAGGAAAGCCATGTATTAAATGCAGAATGGAATTATCTGTAGCTCTCATCTCAGAGCTGTTGATTTATTTTTTCTTTTGTTCAAATATTCCTTATTCAAATACTGAATATGAAGTTTACTATGTTACTCAGCTTGAATAGTTACCTTTTAGAAACAGTTTTTCATTAACAAGGTGATTAGTTTTACTTATACTCAATTTCTGAGCATGACCTTTTAAGAATCTGGATGAATCAAATTTACAAACTCAAATTAGATATTTAATTTTCATGGGCAGTGAAAGGAGAAAGTCATTTGGGAGCCAGGGGCTGACAGTCAACTATACAGATGGCTTACTCTGCTCTTTTAAAACATGGAGTAGAGGACACAGTCATTTAGCAGCATATACAGAACCTTCCCTTAGTAAGTAGAACAAACCCGCCTGGTTGCAGAGGGTCACTATTTGCATTTCATCCTTATGAGTATGCTGGGCACTCCTCTAGAGATTGGGGAAAGATATGAAATACCCCTTTTAGCAGAGCTGGAAGCCAGCAGTTAGTTTTGTACCTGCAGCAACCTGTGGGCCCCAGCTGTGTGGATCCATGTGCTCTCAGGGATCTTATAGGTATCAGGGAGAGAGTGGAAGCTGTGGTACACTTGTTGGGGATTTTAGGTACCTGGATAGTATGCAAGTGTCTTCTGTAGTAAGTTTTTCTGAATCTAAAATGAAACTTAAGAAAGCTTTTTATGTGTTCCGAATTCTCTAATTTTTTTTTTTTGGTGGTGGTGTTGTCCAGTTGTCTGGAGCAGTCTACAGCTATACCTACTGCAGAATTAGATAATCTGTAATTTTAAATGGCCTAATATTTTGAAGGTGAAAGGCATCTTAGTGAAATACAAGTTAACAGACATAAATAACCCTAGAAATCAATTCAGCTGTTCTGTAGAAAAGGAATGAGAAGCAATGCATGTCCAGATGCCTTTTCCTCTTAATTTAGCTCAGTCATGAGTTAGCTCTGTAAAATGATGGCTGTGTACGTTTTGTTTCAGGGGGAAGCTGGCTTAGTAGGTGCTCCTGTCGTACCTGGTCTTACTGGTTCCAAGATAAAAGAAAAACAAACACCCAAACAAGCAAACTAAAGTCTAATTCTATCCATTTACAATCTCAACATCTTTTTTTGCCAGCTGTCCAGTATCTACATAAATTGTACATGAATTTCATATCAAGTTTCTGAGTTATATAATGTGACAGGGAAACTTCAATATTGGCTATTCTCTTTCAAAAGAGAAAGGGCATGTGGTGCTGTAGTACAAACCTGACTAGCAGTATTATTTTACATGAAGAGCAGTCATCAGAACGTACAGGTCTTTCCAAGCACAGTTTTGCAGATTAAAAAATTTGAAATTTGAGAGTCTTGGAATCTCAGCAACACGAGATGAGGGACTGATGGTTCCATTCTTCCATTTCAATCTTTTTGCTTCTTTGTGAAGGTGGATTACTGTAGAAAGACCAGAACTTGCAAAAAAGAGACATCTGTATTATAGACCTTGCTGATAATATTTGTTAATGTTGCCTCTTTTCATGGTCACATTTTGTTTTCTGTTGATTGCAGCTGTTTTTATCAGCAAGTATTTAGAATAAAATCTGTCCAGCTAATTCCTTTTAGAAAATTATAGGGTTTGTTGCTACTTCAACAAATTCAGAGACCACACAAGTTGAAGAAAGTGTTCTGCAGCATGACCTTGATGCAATTTGTGTATGTTTAGGGCATGCACTTCATATAATATAGCACAGGGGGAATGAAGGAACTTATTTTCTGCAGGTGAGGTAGTCAGGATGTTGTTCAGCAGCAAGCTTACCACAGTCCATCAGTCTGTACATTCAAAGCCAGGATCTCATTGACTTGTACTGCAGGCATATTGAAAACACTGAAAATCAGATCAGCAATCCTACAGTGAGTATCCAAATAAGCAATGAGTGATTGTTCACAACAAAACCTGTGTGAAATGTTTTGACTAAATGAAAATTTTGCCACAGAAAGGAGAATTTAAGTTAAATCGCCAGTGGCTAATGTTATATTTGTTATGCTGTCAAGTAGAAATTACCTGAACTTCTTTATCTAAGCTTTGTTGACTGTATTTCTTATTTTCTCTAATTGGGACTATTTTTTTTTCTAAATTCAAATATGTTCAAAGAAATCTTGACTGTATTTCTGAAACATAAGGAATTAATCACTGACATTGGTACAAGCAGAGAACTGGCTGTTTGAGCAGCAGCATTGCTGAAGACAACATGGAGGTAGACATGAGACTGAATTATGAACTAACAGTGTTCTCTTACTGGAATAAAGTAAACCACTAAAAGACCTGTGATGGTAAAACTGGAGCTAGCAGATCAGGGAGGACATTTTTGCTTCTTGCTTGGTGGTGCTGCATCTGGTATGCTGTGTCATGGTTGGGGGTTCCTCCACCCTCACTTCCACAAGAGATGTGGAGAAACCAGAGAGAATCCAACAGGGAATTATTTTATGTTCAGGGGCCTAGAAAACAAGACCTTTGAGGAGAGTTTCAGGGAGCAAAAATTGTTGAGTCTGGCAAAGAGGAAGCCAAGAAGTGATTGAAATTGTCCTGCAAACCTTATGATCCCAGCTGGTTAATCTTCAAGGACAGCTTCCTAAAACCCCAAGAACATGCTGTTATGCAGGGTTGAGTGAGTATGGCAGAAGGCCAGCATGGATGAACAAGATGCTTCTGACTGACCTCAGACGCAAGAAGAAAGTAAACAGTGGAAGCAGGGGTGAGCTACTCAGTTGGAACATAGAAACAGTGCCAGAGCATGTGGTGATGGAGTTAGGAAACCAGAAACTCATCTGGAATTAGAACTATTGAGAGAGTTTAAGGGCAGCATGAAGGGCTTCTGTTAAGTGCATCCATAGCAAAAACAAGGGTGAAGAAAATGCTGCTTAATGGAGTGAGGGACATGGAAAAGGCTGAGAGGACCCTTTTTTACCTTGTTTTTTGCCTAATAAAGCTTGCCCTCAGGCCTCCCAGGTTATTTAAGCCTCCTAGCAGAGAGTGTGATAACAAACCATTGCCTGCTGAAGTTGAACGGAGTGTTAAGGAGCACTTAAGCTACTTGAACATTTTCAAGATTACCAACCAGTATGCACCATGGGGTGCTGGGGAAGAGCTGGCTGATGTCACAAAAGGGCTCACCTCTGTCATTATCAAAAAATAATGATGGCTAGGGGAGGTCACTGATGACTGGAAACAAGCAAATGTCACATTCATCTTCAAGAAGGATCCAGTGAACTGCAGGCCAATCACCCTCACCTCTGTTGCTGGAAAAATTATGTGACAAATCTTGGAAGGTGTTTCTAAACACATGAAGAGATAGAAGGTGACTGTGAACAGCCAGTGTGTATTTACCAAGGACAAATCATGCTGACCAACATGACTGCCTACTTTCATAAAATGTCAGCATGGATTAGGGGAGAGCAGTGATGTTGTATACCTTGATTTCAGCCACGCTTCTGGCACAGTCTCCAAGCATATAATTATACTAGAGTCTGTGAGGTTTTGACTGGATAAATGGACAACAGGGTGGGTGGAAGACTGGTTGGATTGTTGGGGTCAAAGGTGGAATAACTGCTATGCAGTCCAACTGGAACCTGGTAACTAGTGTCATACCTCATGGGACAATATTGGGGACAATATTATTTAATGTCTTTATTAATAACCCGGATGATGGGATTCTCAGCAAGTTATGTTATCCAATGTGAGGAAGTGCACTGGAAGGTAAGGCAAGAATGATATTCACTGTGCCCTCAACATGCTGGAGAAATGAGGTAATGCAGAACTCAAGAAGTTAAGCAAAGGCAAACACAAGGTCCTGCCTCTGAGAAGGAATAGCCTTGTGCAATAGTACAGGTTAGGTGCCAAATTTCTAGAAAGCGGCTCTACAAAAAAGGGGTTGGAAGTACTGCTGGATGCCCTTGTTTTGGATAAGGCCAAAGGCATCTTGGGCTGCTTTAGCAGGTGCATGGCCAGCAGATCAGGAGGAGTGATTGGTGCTTGTGAGATGACATCTGGAGTTCTGTGTCTGGTTTGGAGCACCCCAGGAGAGGATAAAGAGCAGTTCATTGGGGTGAGTCCAGTGGAGGCCCACCAAGATGGCCAGGGGCTTGGATTCCATGATGTACAAGGGAAGACTGAGAGAGCTGGGCTTGTTCAGCCTTTAGACAAGACGATTTAGAAAGTGGGAGGGTGGGGCATGGTGTGCAAGCCCATTGCTGTCTGTAAGTAGAGAAAGTGTGGAGAAGCTAGAGCCAGACTCTTGTCAGAGGTGTACAGTGGAAGAACGAGAGTCCAGGAACACAAGCGACAATCAGAGAAATTTTGAGTCTATCTAAGAATAACTTTTGTATAATGAATTTGATATTGAGGATAGGCAGCCTCACAAACAGGAAAGCTAAGTGAAGAAAACACTTCTAAGAGTTTGTCAAAAGTGAGTAGGTATTAGCTGTGTTGTATGTCCAACAATTGGAGAAGAATGGGAATCATAGACTCTTAGAACAACCCAGGTTGGAAGGGACTTTGAAAGAACATCTGGCCCAAGCTTTCCAAAGTAAAGGAAACTAGATGAACAGAATAGAATTTGTATGCATTTGAAAGTTATTTCAGTAATTAGCCTCTCATTTTTAGGTGAGGACATGTGGAAGTTTATTTCATTAGGTACCATTTTGCATGCTTGGTCTCAGGCATGCTTCTAAATTTGACCCCTAAGCTGGTGATTGTACGAGCCACCCCTGCCAAAAGAAACAAACAAAAAGTTGCCACTGTATATTGGTGAAAAGTCCAGAACTATTTTATAATCTATACATCTGCACACCTCCAAAGCTTTGAATTTCATTCCCAGATGTGTAGCATGGGATACTGTATCAGTTGAAAGATTTGACAAAATGCTGCTAGAAATTTTGCAAGTTATAGTGAGCTGTTCTAGTTAACTTCACTTAAACCTCAGACACTATTTAAGGAAATCACACTCTCTGAAGGGTGAAAGAATGTTGAGACATTACTATTTCTGATTTTTTGAAAGGAATTTTTAAAAATACCATAAGCTTTTACTTTGGAAATTTTCCTCTCTTTTCATCTACAGAGCTGTAAAAATAATGGGTTGTACTGAGGCAATGAGACTCAATTCTAGAGAACAGCACATGAAAACTATGTCCTGCTAGATGATTTGAGGGAGAAAGTTTGGATGTTTTTTAATTGCATAGTTTTTGTGCTGCCTTTGTATAATTTTGCTTGTCTTTTTATGTCTTACAAAACATGCAAGCAATACATTAATAAAAACCTAAAGCAGGTGGTATTCTTGTATATTATAGACAGACTGCAGGCATAGTAAAGTTGTAAATTATTATCGTTTTCTGAGCTAAAAGTTAGGAAACCGGAGTGGAAAGAGCATTATAGCAGGTCTTTTTATGGAAACAATATCTAAGAGAGATTTCAATCTGCTGAAATAAGCTTATCTTGAACTAATATTTTAAAACTCACCTCATCTGTGGGTTTTTTTGGATTTTTTGTTTGTTTTGGTTTTAATACTTGGGTAGTCGGATATGGTTCTCAAACTGAAAATTAGTTTTCATAAATTGTATCGCTATATTGATCTGATTTGGAGGCCTTTACAGCTGACTAGTCATATTTTAAAATTAAAATGAAGGTATTGATAGGAATAAATGTATTAAAATTGGTTCTCCAGAAGAATAGGACTATAATGAGCAGGTTTAGAATCAGTAAATAGTTCAGAATTTTTAAAGTTGATAAGATATCTTAGACTGAATGGAAAACTCAGTGACTATTCTTAATTGGCAAAACTATGAAATGCCATGTCTTTTATAGAGGTTTCATACCTTTTTCAATGAGAAACAATCATCATCCAAATGATTTCTTTTGGTTTTATCTTGTAATAAACATTCAGTACAATAAAGTTATTTTAAAGAATACAGTTATTTCAACAATGTTTGTTTGAGATTTGTATTTTATCCTTTTGTGTTCTAGGGTGAACGTGGCTTTGTGGGTAGTAAAGGCGAAGAAGGTGAAAAGGTAAATTATTCTGTCCCTGTTATTTATTTTTTTGGTTTGACAGTTTGATACATGGCCAGCCAGGTAGAGCTTTGTTCTGAAGGTCTTCCTTAACTCTTTCATTTACAAAATTCTTAATTTTTTGCTATGTAATTGCCTAAGAACAAGGAGGTTTTTTTATGTGTGTTACTGAGTGCCATCAGTACTTCTTTTAGAAAATCTTTTTCCCTTAAGAGAAGATTTAACGATGAATCCCAACAGAACCACAGCCACTGGACTTCAGTAGTTTGCTGCTTTCTTATTTTTATGGTAACTGCCAGCAAATCTCTTTTTCTACAGTATAAAATGTATGATGAGCTAACATCTTATAGGCATATATAGTATTTAATGTTTGCTTTCTTACATTACAATTGCACTTTTATAGTAACTTATTGTGTTGATCATAAATGCTAAATATTTTACATTTTTCCTAAGAACCTGAATTTCTTGTAATAGAAAAATACTTTTATTGCAGTGTAACTGACTGCCAATTTAAAAATTAATTTCAGTTTTATGGTTTTGTGTACTTACACATTAGTCAGTATGAGTTTTGTGTTCTGCACACATTTGACTTGGAGCAAACTGGCTTGACTGCCAAGGCCCAAACTCAGTGCAGGTCCATTTACCTCTGGCAGTTCAGCCCCTTTTCCTGATGTACTCGTGTGTTGTCCTGAGGACATTCTTAGTCTCCTGACAGCCATAACATGTTTCCAAGACTAAATTTAAGGACAAGCCTTTCCTTACTCTTCACCAGTGAGTATCAAAAATGGAGCTTGAAGTAATTTATCCTAATTGCTGATCCTCTGCAATGGCCAGCAATGGCTTATATATTAAAATGGGAGTTAAACTGGCCTTGTCTTGGCTGACACAATGCCAGCATTGGGTAGTTCTAGATGATGCAACTTAACCTTCTTGTGTGACATCAGACAAGCAGGTCTTCATAGGTAGTCAAAGGCAAGTAAGTCTGTGTTGAGGGACGAGTGGAAGGAAGAGCCTGTTACTAGCTTGTCTAACAGGAATTAAAGCAACAGTGATGATAGTTTATGGTTATAACTTCAGATCTTAGCCATGTTAATGCCTGGTTACTGCTCTTTCACTGGTTTTGACTGATTTGGATTAGGCAACGTGAAATAAGGGTCTTTTCTTGGATCATAGATAGTTTCTCCATGCTTCAGCCCACTGTCTGAAAAAGGTGCAGAAAAGCATTTCTGCTGAATTTATATATCATAAAGATGAAGAATGAGAGATAATGCTATTCTGACAATATTCAGACTGATGAAAATAGAGAGTCGGTGTCAGCTTCTGAATTTAAAACAGTGTAGTATATTTGTGATTTAGGCTGCCTTGAACAAGGATATATTTGCTCACCCATGCTTCTTGAGAAGCGTCAGACAGCTCTCCAGTGTTCATATTTTCAAGAAAAATTTAAAATGTTAAGGTTTTTTTTTTAGGAGGAAGTATTCTAGTAGCCAGAACAGAAGAAGTATCACAAGTAAAAACCAGCATCCATAGCAACTAGCATTTATAATGTGAGGATTCAGCCTCAAAAAAAAAAAAGCGCACTTGCTAGGTTTGAGTGTTTCTAACTGCACTGACAGATCTTATTTCCTTGGTGGTGGTATCATTATTCATCAGTTCTGATGGGCTTGTGGATTTTTTTCTTTTTCTTTTTTTTTTTTTTTTTTCCCCCTCCCTGTAATTGCTCTGCAGCTGTGCTACACTCTCCTCGAGTTTTATGAATAAATTGTGTTTGGGCACAGGCACATGGTTCCAGCTGTTGCTGCCACTCTCTTTGCTTGATTTCCTTTATTTTAAAGCAGAGATAAATGACCCAACCACTGGTAGTTTCATTTTTCTTATGTGGAAGCTGAATCGGCATGTTTAGACCATTTTATTTCTTTTTGTCTTGTAAATTCAGAAGATAATTAAAAAAATCCCATTTAAAAATCCTTCCAGTATGACTATTAATGTTGCATTTAACTGTCCTTCAAAGAAAAGAAAGTATAAGAGTGGATGGTTCTTTATTAACCAGTGATCCCTTGAAAATAATTTGAGCCTGTCTCATCTGAAGCTACACATCATATTAGTGAGAAAGAGTGTGGTTTAAGATTATGGGAAGTAATTCTTTAGCAGTTATTCAATTCACCTTTAATACAAATAATTATTTAACAATGTTGAGTTTCCAGTTACTAAACTCCAGTATAAAATAGAAAGGTATCAACACATTTACATTTTAACATAGCATCACAAAATATAACAGTTATAATAATATGTGTGTAACAAACATGATTACAAAGCCTGAAATGGAAAATAGTCCTAATACCAAAACATTCTTCTGTCTCTTCTTGCATACTAAGAAACAAGATTTTTGTATACCACCTAGGATGGGATGCAGCTGCCTAAATGTGGGATATTTGCCATTCCAAACTTTCCACGGAAGTACATGAAAATGTTGCATTTTTGGTTTAGACACCCTATCATTCCATAGGACTGAAAACTTGAAACCAACTCAGACTTACACATCTTGGTTCACCAAATCAAATTAGTTGATTTATTGTATTATGTTCTGCTTTGGCAGAGCAAGCCTTGGAGACATCAAATTGACGTAGACAACTGAGGTGACAGTGAGTGATCATTTGTACATTAGAGTAATGGGAAGTATCTATAACTTAAATTATTGAGGGAGATTCTTTCAGACTGTTTAAAGGTTCCTTTGCCACACTTGGTTCTTCCTGAGGAATCTGAAAGTCTTGTTGTGCCTTCCACCATTTTTTGTCATGGGTTGAACTTGGTTCTCCCTTGCACAAGCCAGTAGTGCTAAGGAAAGCTGCAGACTCCCTGTGCAGGTGTTATGCTGTAAGATTTCCCTCCTAGGGAAATACGCTGTCACTCTGAATTTATTTTAATTCTACTTTGTGTTCTGTTTTCTTTGTGTTACTTAAATAATGACAGTCTTATATGATAGTCTTATAACTGCAAACCAACATTGGTTTACCCTTATATAGTATGACTGAAAAAGTATATGCTGAAAGTGGTTTTAATTGGTTTGCTGCCAAGAAGGCAGATGAATCATGTGGATCTGTCCTCCTTGTAATACAGCTTAGAATTGTAATTTTACAGTATGGGATAGAAAGTATGACTATTACATTTCATGATGATAGGAAGTCCTCTGTCATTTGGTATTGATATGGCTTCAATTTCATGGATTTTGAAAGGCAAACACTGAGAATGGCTGGTGCTCAGGAACACAGAACCTTTGGAGAAGGATTGCATGATTAGTGTGGAGTCAGCTGAAGAGAAATATGCAAACAGTGTTCAAATTCATAACACTGATGCAAAGAGAAGAGGAATGGTCTGTTGGTGTGTCTGTAGCACATGCAGAGCAATGGGCTGGCAGTGCAGCAACAAAGATGCTGTGTAGCCAATAGCAAAGGGTTTTTAATTTTAACACTGTTTATTATGAAAGTAATTTCCTCTTCCAGTCTGTGCTTTTTATCCTGGTAACTCAAAAGGAAACTAAAACTAAAGAAAGACTTGCTTCATGAAAACACAGGAGATGAGATTATCTTAAATGATTTTGCAATTTTCTATTAATAGCATCAAAATCATACAAGGTATATCTTACACTTATTTCTAGTTGGATAAGCACAGAGAACAGCAAGACAGTTTCTTTTTGAGCATGTATACTTGTTTGTTTATCATGTCTGGTTAATAGTTTACTGTAATAGGACAGTAAAGCTGTGGAACAGGTTGCCCAAAGTGATTTTGCAGCATCTTTTCACCATCCTTGAGCAACTTGGCCTGATTAACTAAGAGGCTTTGCGCCTGGATTTCAACCTCAGTAGGTTTCAAGATCTCAGACCTATCTTGAAAGCTGCAGACATTGGAATCTTTTTTATTATTGTTTATTTTGATACTAGAAGTATGTGCATCACTTGGGAGTTGGAATTGGCCCAAAGCCTGTTAGTTAATCACACAAAAAAATCTCTAAGATGGCTTTTTCCTTTGTTCAATCTTTAATTATTTCTTTCTTAATCTCCTGGTTACTGCTTCCTTTGGTCACTCGAGCTAGTACTCTTTACCCAGGTCCCCCATTTTTTTCTGTCATCTTGACTACCTCTTTGGATAGATTCTATATTTTCTTTAGTATACTTCGCAGATATGGTTCTTTCTGTAACTGAGCTAGAAAACTGAGAATTTAATTTTGTGGGAGGCCTGGAACATGAACACTATATAAATTTCATTACTGTTTGGCAGCACGTGTGGAACAAATCTAATTTTTTTTTAAATACTGATGATAGAAAAGCCAACACATTCACATGTAGACTATAGCTGAGCAAACATGACTTGATTGTCCCTAATATATGTCATTTCATGGAGCTGGGAATCCTAAATTCCTTTCCTTGCTTACCTACTTTAAAATGTTAGTATAAAAGCTCTGTTTCTCTTTTAACTCAGGGGAGCAAGTAAGGTCTGCAGTTATATAACTAAATCACAGTACTAGTTGGTATCTCAGAAGACTCAGAAATTGTGGGTGGCTGAGTAGGAGGAGAGCTGTGTTCTGGAGAGGGACTCTTCAGCTGCAGTTTTCCTGGAGTGCTGATTTGCTTTATGAGGCATATTCCCCTCCCATCTCACACTTGAAATAGAGGATTTGAAAACTGGATGTCATTGCAGCTGAGCTATCTAACAGTTTATGTGCTATGATTTGCACTTGTAAGCACTTGATCCTTTAGTAAGTTATTATTTTACTGTATTTTTTGACTGATACTTCTCAGTAAAATTATATAAATAAAAAAGTTACATGTATTTTACTAGGAGTATAAGACTGTAATAATAGTAATTTATTATTTTCATAGTTTCATCCTTTTATCTTTACTTTTTGCATGTTTTGATTGTGCTTTTGCCTGTGTATGCATGAGAGAAGAGAGGAGGAGTCTGGGGCATGTCCAGCCTCAATGTAGAAAAAATTTTCATCTGCTTAATTTTCTTTTAAACGCAGGATGTTCTTTGTATATATTTACTATTTTCTGAAGTACAATTTGAATTATCCCAGGAAATAGGGCTTCCTCTATTTCCTTTAGAAGACAATTCCTAATAGATCTTAGTGTCAAGAAGATTTCCTGGAGGTTCAACGTTTTCTACTTTCACACCTAATAAAATACTCCTCCATCTCTCTTCCATCCATTCAGAACACACAAGGCTATAAACTTCCAGTGTGTTCCCAGGTGTAGTCTTTTATTTCAGTCTTTAATATGCTTTTCTTAAATAAGCATGAATAAATGAAGGAATCACCTTTCCTAGGTCTAACAAGCTGGTTGAAATTAGTCATTATTTAGTCTTTCTAATAGTGTCTGTGTCATAAATCTCAGTGATGAAACCAGACAGCTCTAGTACTGGGGAAACTTCCAATCTACCCGAAAAGTAGAAGTTGTTGTTGTACGTGGATAGAAGACAGTAATGAACCTCAAAGGTCTATAATAAAAAAGCTAAAAAATTACAATTAAGAGAAGCAGTAACCATTTTGTGTATTAGCAGAGTGCTTCTACTTGTGAACTGTATATTCTGCTAGAAATGCTTCAGTCTGAGGAAAAGATTAGAAGAGTCAATTCCATAAAATGCAAATCTTGATGTAACCATGGACGCTGCTGGTCTTAATGTTTTTGGTGTAATGGAAGAATGTGCATTTTTCATTATAGTTTAAAGGTCCCATTCCCTAGTTTGTTTGGATGGGAGTGGAGCTGGTGCTGCTGTGCTGAAAATGTGGCTCTTGCCTGTGCTAACCATCAATGTATGTACTTTATTTGGGCAGGGAGTAGAATTTTTCAAGTCCTTTAAATCGTATTTCATGCAGGCAAGGCTGGGTACTTCACCAGCTGGATGTAAATGCGAATAGAGTTTTGTTCTTATCTCCTAATACTATATAGGGAAGTATTAAGAGTTTTCTCTTTCCCATTTTGTAACTATTTAGCCACCTCTTTGAACTTTTTTTGGGTAGAATTTTAGATTTTTTTTCATGAAGTCATATGAGGTTAAATATTGTTTACAAGTTTGAGATTTATTTTTTTTTGTTACCAAGCAGATCACATATAATCACAGAGACGCCTGCAAACAGATATTCTGAGGAAAAAGGAAAGGCATATTAATTGTATAAGAAGTCTCTCCCTGAAATAAAGCAGTCATTGGCTTTTATCCTAGTAAGTTAAATGTTACCAGGTCTTATCAGGTAGTTCTGTGGTATTTGGCTTGATCTGGCCATCTTCCTACCGTTTAACATTCTTGCCCTTTGAAATAGGCTTAATGAAAAGTGCCTGTTGGAAATAGTCTCTAGCCTATGCTAACTTTTGAACTGTGCTTGGGAAATAGATGGGGAAATGCTAATTGGATTTATTGAAATGTCTGCAAAAGACCTTCACAGCTGGGGTCTATCAATTAAATTATATAGATGACCAATTTCCAGGTCCCAAGCTCTATCACTCTTTAATTTACTTACTCATACCCATTTGGTCAGATTAAAGGTTCATCAGGCTCAGCATCCTGCTTCTAATGAAAACCAGAAGTGATGCCCCAGGGAAAAGCAAAAGGACAAAGTAAGCAAGTACAGTGTTTTCCCCCGTGTACTCTTCCCCATGTACTCTGATTATTTGAGACTGTGTTGCAGCCAGACATGTTTTCACTGGATTTAGTAGCCTTCAGTGGACTTTCCTTCCATTAGCAAGTACAGTTTTCTCTTGAATTCATGTAAACTTTGAGCATCTGGGATATCCTGTGGTGAGGAATTATGCTGTTTATCTTTGTGGGTGAAGAACTACTTCCTTTTGTTTATTTGGAACCTGCTTCCTCTTCATTTGATTTGGTGTCCCCTAATTCTTTTGGAAGATCCCTGTTCTTTTCAGTATCAATCAAGAATCAATAAGTACCTGTTATGCATTCTGGAGTTGTCTCTTTCAAATTGAAAAATACCAGCTTATTTGGTATCTCATGCTATGAAAACTGTTCTGTATTTGATCATCCCTACTAGCTGCCTCTGGATCTTGCTGATTTCTCTTGCAGTGTTTAAAGATGGAAGAGGCAAGAACTTCAGTCTGTATAATATCACAGTGCATTTCCTTGTTTCATTCTCTGTGCCTTCGTAATGTCTCCCCACAGGGACTTTTCTATCCTCTGTTTAGCTTTGAGTGTGGCCTTTTGTACTGGCCATTACCAGTCATTGCATTAGGAAGCTGTGTCTTTGTTCACAAGTGTTATTGACCCCATAGGGGACTTAAGGATTTTAGAATATTCATCATGTTATATATATCTATACCGAACTTCATTTGTCCTTTTGCCCTGTCATTTCATCTCATCATGCCTGTACTGAGTTTGTCACAGTTCATCTCATCTGTTTTATCCTGTATAATTTGGTATCTTCACCAGATTGTCATGTACTTCAAAGTGGTTTTCACTGAGGATTGAGTGTAAACACTTTGAGCCTTGCTGAGAGCAAAATCCATGGAGAACTGACTTTGCCAATACCTATATGCTGGTGAGAACTCTCATTGGATTATAAATGTACTGTTTGACAGGTGAAAAGTTTTTTGGCATTAGAAAGATATCTTTATCTTAAGCCCCTAAAATGGCCATTTGCACATACTGAGTGCAATTGTCCAAACACTTTTTTTTGAGCCTGCCAGAGTTTAAGAAATGTTTGGACAATGCTCTCAGGCATCATGGTGTGATTCTTGGGGCTGTCCTGTTCAGGGTCAGGAGTTGCACTTTGGTGATCCTAGCAGGTCCCTCGCAACTCAGGGTATTCTGTGATTCTGTAATTTACTTCAGTCCAAAAAGCTCTTCAAATTCCAGTTGCTCCCACAACGTAGGAAACTTCTTGCATGGAAGGCCCAGATGTGGAGCTCTGGGCAAGAAAACACATGTAGTGCTCTGTAGAAACGGCGGGGCTGGTTTTGAGCGATTTCTCTGGGGTATCAGAAGCATTGCAGTTTCCTTAGCAGACACTCTCTTGAGATAAAAGGTTTAATAATGTGAGCAGAGTGACAGATCACTTGGATGTACTGCTTCCAGTAACACTTCTGTGCCACATTGGAGATTTCTGTGAAGACATATCCAGACTGGATATTATAACAGCTAGAGATGCCTAGAAAATATCTACTAGTGTGGAAACAGCTAAGGCTGTAAGCCTTTTGACTAGTAACTTTAATAAATTATAATTAATTTTAAATTAATGTAGCAATTTTTAGTTGTAAGGAATGATACACATTTAGCAGCTGAGGAGGAAAGAAATGTCCATTGGCAGTGGTAGAGAGCACAGCAGCCTCCTTTCTCTTAGCAGATATGTTGAGGTCCCCATTTCTATTTAAAAACTCTGAAGTTTGTGTAGCACCAGTGGGATGAACACTGGGGCTTGAGTCAGGGCACCTGTGTACGGGGTGGAGATGGGCATGGACCTGGAGTGGGCTAGTTGTGGAAAACAGGAAGAATGGATGGCATATGTGTGTCTATTTCTGATAGAGGTGGAAGAGACATAGTTATTCTGAAGCCAAAGTTGGGTCAGCAGTACTAATGAGGGAACAAACCCAAGATTTTTAGTGTGCCCTAGTTCATCCTTTTGACTGCACTGCCTTCCAGGAGCCATTTGGTCTAGATGTCATCTTTAAGTAGAAAATCTTCTTCCTTTTCAAAGTCAAAAGTAGAACACAAAATTTCTGTTTTCCTTGCTTTTCATCAGCTTGGCAAGTGAATTGTTTCTATTTTATGATGAGTGGAAGGTGTCCTGTGCTCAGCCTGTGCTTTTGGCTCACCAAAAGAGAGGGGTCATCATCTGCTGTGGGAATCTAAACTTCTAGCTCAAATGATAAAGCTTATTGCTATGAATTAAAATATTCTATCTTCTGACTCCACAGATCAACTTTGGTGAAAAGCCATATTCATTTTGACATATTATGATTGTTGTTTACTATTTATTAATCTGAACAGACTGAATTTAAAAGAAATTATTACTGAGTCAAGAGATAAGAAATGCCAGAATAGAAATAATTGTCAAAGTAAATGAGACCTCAATTGGATTAGAGAGAAGCCTGGAAATAGCCCATCATATGTGTTCCCACAAGATAGTGTCAGAGAAATAGGTCTGATTGAATTTCAACATCCAGTGGCTTTTATTCAAACTGATTTTCGTATTACTGTACTTATTTTTTATCTGCTTGCTATTTTGTTACGCGTTCTGGATTATCTGTTCCTTCTTTCTTCCTTTATTTTTCTGACTCATAAATTACCTTTCCTGTTGCACAGACACACAACCATATGCATATTTGTTCATTCTGCTTGCCTATTTTACTTTTCCAAGAGCTGTTTAGATTGCACCAATACCTTTAAATACTATTGTTGACAAAAGAGTTGTCTTTAACTGGGAGTGCTGTGAGAGGAATTGTAAGTACAGTGTACCATAACATGAGTACTTCAGTTCCTTACAAGTATCCTGGGTTCTGGAAAACTTCAGGTAATATCATTGATCTGGTTTTATAATTAACCAGAACTAAAGTCTAAAGTAGTTTCATGTGGCTGTAATTCTCTCTTTTTTCTTTTTCTGACAATGTAATCTGGGTGGGATATTTTTTCTTGATCCCAGATCTGGTGATAGGTTTAACATTGGGTGTATTTCCTGAATTTCCAGTCGAAATATTCATATAATTAGTATTTGTAATAACATATTAATAATTATGTATTGAAATAATGTATAATATTTGATGCATTATTAAATAATATTATACTTTATTAATTTTATTTATATTAAGCTTGTTTGCATGAATATTTATGTGTTTAATAGAATAAGTCATCCCCTCATAGGAAACATAATACAATCATGAAAATACTTAGTAACATGCCAAGTAATAGATTTCTAAATTATATTCCTTGTGACTTAATTCTTTTGCTTTACTGCAGTGCAGTTTTCAAAGGGAAGCTTTCTTTACCAAGATCTTTAAGCTAGATAGGAGGCTCTGGAGGAAGAAAACATTACAGCAATAGAGACTAAGCACAACTGAAGCCTTGCTGGCAGGTGCAGTGTATGACTTTAACATACCGAACTGAAGAGACCTCCTGATATGTGAGTCTCCTTTCTTTCAAACAGGAGGCAGTTTTTGGGAGTTGATGAGTGAAAATAGACTCTAAGACATCAGTACACTGCAGCTGTAACTATCAATGAGAGTATGTTGTATGCACTGTTGCAGAGAATTATTATTTATAAAAAAGAGTGTACTGACAAATGTCTAATGAGAAGCACTAGAATAATAAGCAGTATTGATGCTGCAATATTCAAAAATATTTAGCATAAATTGCATATATGCTTGTGCAACCTTGTAATTTATATAGTTTAGCCTCATATTGTGAGACCTTTTTAAAAAGTCTTGTATGTAATATTTCTAAAAGAGGCATGAATAAAAGGAAGTATATTTGCAGATGAAGTCACAGAATCATGGAACGTTTTGAGTTGAAAGGAACCTTAAAGTTTATTTAGTTCAAATCCTCCTGCCATGGGCAGGAACACCTTCCACTCAAAGCCCCATCTAGCCTGGCCTTGAACACTTACAGGGTTGGAGCATCCACAGCTTCTCTGGGCAATCCGTTTCAGTGCCTCACTACCTTGATAGCAAAAAATTTCTTTGTTTTACCTAATCTAAATCTATACTCTTTTTCCTAAATGTGTTTACATCGACGGTCTCTATTTATGGGCTCTTGCAATTTTGACTAAGAGTTGTTTGCAGTGAGAAAAACGATCAGAATCCATGAACAGAGTTTGATGGAAGAAGAAACAACAAAATGGCTACTCACTTTGGTCACTGTAGAAGAGGAGATGACTGAACTGTGTTGATATGCTAAAAATAGTATTCAGTGTGTGCATGTGAGCAGGGGTAGCTTTCCACAACTTGTAAAGACAGATGTGGATGTTACTATTGAAAAGTCAGCAATGTACATCTTTAAGTATATTTAAGTCTCCAGAGCACTTTTTTTTTTCCTCCTCTTAGCAGTAGTTGATGTTTGTTAAGGTAATATTGTCAGTGATAAAAAGTCTTTCTCTCCAATCTCCTCCTTTCCAGTTGCTTCTTTGTATCCCCACTGTTCCTGTGCACTGCTATTGCAACTGTTTGTGTGATTCCTACTAAAATAAATAAGCTGAGGGACTGTTTAGACCAGAAAAAGTGGCTCTGTTTACAGTGTATGTGCCATCACATTCTGTTTCTCCAGATTGCTGTCAGGCTATTCTTCAACAACCAGTACATTTCAGAAGAATAGGCATATTTTAGTGACCAGAAGATGTTGCAGTCCTATACAGATGACTTTTAGGCTTGGAGAAGAACCCCCTCACAGAATATGCTGAGTTAGAAGGGATCCACCAGGATCATGGAGTCCAACCCTTAGTCCTGCACAGGATCATTGCCAAGAGTCACACCATGTGCCTGAGAGTGTCATGCAAAAGCTTGACTCTGTCAGCTTGTTGAACTCTGTCAGGCTTCGTGCTGTGAACACTTCCCTGAGCAGCCAACCACTCTCCGGCTGAAGATCCTTTTGCTAATATATAACCTAAACCTTCCCTGACAACTTCAAACCATTCCTTTCCGTCCTGTCACTGGTCACCACATAGAAGAGATCAGTGTCTGCCCCCTCTCTTCCCCTCAGGAGGAAGTTGCAGACTGCAATGATTCCTTTTGAACGAAGGTAAACTAAAATATGTACTCTGGGAACAAGCCTAAGGTACTTCAATTGCTAATTGCTCTTGAGTTCATGAAACCAGACTAAAGCTACTTCAGTGTAGGTTTGGAATAGTTCCAACAAAATATGTACAGTGTTAACATCTAGCACTCTGCACCACTTGCTCCATAAATCCTCTTCTCTTGTGCCCCACTGTAGCCTCACGCAGACTTTGAAGAAGACTTGGCGTAACATGGCATGAAAGTCAAGGGTATTAAGGCTGTTATAAAAAGTCTGCACAAAAGTTTATGAATGGTAACTTTTACAGAAGTATATGCTGATGTAACTAACCCAACCAGCTGCTTTATGATGCTGCTTTCTACAGTATGCTCATTAATCATCTTTACGTATTGTCACATTTTAGTTTAAGAAACCAAAACTAAGAGCAGCTAATTTGCAATGGATATTCAGAGTTTCTGTAACAGTAGGTAAAGACTGAGTTGTATTAGATGTCTACAGGAAGCGTATCATTGATCCTCCTGGTATGGTGAGGTCAGAACATATTGTGCACAGATAAAGAAAAAGCTTTGCCCTGGTTCCCTTTTAAGTTTTATCTACTTACTGAAGACTAGGAGTAAGTTAAACTTCCTTCTGCTGTCAGTAGCTGGCCTGATACAGTTCAGATTTCCCGGGATAGTCTTTCTAAAGATACTTCCTCCCCTTCAGTAGGCTTCTGAACATTCTCTCACCTATTTTTTCTAGATCCATTGATTTTTCGCACTTCACTGCACAGTGGTCCAACTAGAACAGAAATAAAATTTTTTCTATGGATGGTACCCTGTGAGCTGATTGTTGCCGGGAAAGTGGGAGCTGTTGATTTTGGTCCTCTCAAAGAGAGAGGAAACTTCCTGCATTAAATATCTAATTACTAAGTATTATGCAACAGGCAACAATTTTCTGCCTTTTTAACTGTGTTTTGAATTGACCTTAATGAAGTCTGACTGAGCAAGGTGTGTTTATTTTGAACACAGGTCAAGCCTCCTCCTCAGATAAATATAAATCAGAAGACTGAACATATCACACCTTTAGACTGTACCGAGGTCCATAAGAGTTTTATTGGCACACCAGTTTCTCAGTCTAAAGTATGTGTTTCTATGATCTTAAACTACTTACTATAGTCTGAGAAAATAGAGATAACTGATACTGCTATCTGTGGGCCTTATGAACATGGTTAAGTCACAGCTACATAAATGCTATTATTTCAGTTGTCCTGTGACAGAAATAATGTTAGAGGTGCAGCCTTTGCAGAAAAGACATAGCAGTCCATCAGCTTGTGCAAACACTTGACATTGCTTTAACCATCTGCAGAACATCTTTTAGAGTATAAATAATAATAGCAATACCCTGCCAAAACCATGAAAGCATGGGTGTCTAAAAAATACTATGTTCTGTGAAAGCAATACTATTTGTCAACTGCTGACAAGAGCAGATTGGTTTTAGGTTGCCTTAGGAGACAAGCTTTGAAAAGAAACTAGTTTATTCCCCCTACGGAAAATTCTTCGTTCAACACTAACACTAATCCACTATAAACAGAAACCTCCCCACTAAAAGGCAGATAGAATGTTAAACAATAGTAACTGAAAGTCAAACCCATTTCTAGCATTTGTTTAAGAAATGGAAAAATAATGTGCTCATTAAATGAGACAGTTTTTTTCAAGGTTTTAATCTATTGATAGATAAACAAGATAGTTCAGTTTAAAATTACTGTGGAATTCAGTGAGGGAAACGTAGTTTTGTTTGTGAATCGTGTAAGAACAAAATTCTGTAAAAGCTCAGGTATTTGTGCAAATCAAAACATACATTATGATTCCCATTGATTTAGGCACTGTACAAAGACAAATGGACCATTTATTTAATCCCAAAGATATTATAATTAAAATTTAAGACAGGAGATGGATGCCTACAGAAAAAATGGACTTGGTTAATTAAAAAGTAAATAATATGAAAGATGATACTTCACCTATTGCTCAGATTTTGTGTTTGTCGCATCAAAGAAGATTTGGGCTGAAGGGAAAGAGTATTGAATGGGGATAGATAGAATTGACCTCGTGTAAGCATTGCAAGGCTGAGTTGAACACTGAGTTTTGCACTTAGATGTCCTGGTATTAAAGTGTGTGTGCCTGAGGGCCAGCAAAGAGAGAAGATAAATGATGAACAGAGTTTTAGTGGTGACATTCCTAATGGGTGAGTGAGAGCAGGATGAGCGACTATTTGTGAAAATAATGTGATCAAGCATGGATGAAAGTGGTAGCTGTGCAGACAGATGAAAAAGGTTTTGTCTATGGTCTGGATGTGATTTTTATCTGAGAGACTCACATCAAGGTTATTCCTGTTCTTGCTGACCAACAGAATCAGTGTTTTTTCAGTGACAAAAAGAGGAAGCTTTCTCAAGTTCAAAATGTTGAAAGAAACATTTAAAACTAATTCAAACCTAGATTAGATATGAGGTACTGGAAAGTTAAGATATGCTCTTGGCCAGAAGTCAAGTCTGGATGTAACTGATGAGTCATAGAAATGATTGTTGATTTTATATTTGCAGATGAGATTAGCCAGAGACACTGTAGAAGGAGGTGAAAACTGGACCATGAATGTACCCTGTATAGCCTCTTCATGGAAAATTGCATGTATGAGTTGTCTGACTAAATTCATGAGTCTTTATAGTTTGAAAAACCTTTTGGTTTTGGATTATGAGGAAAAGTATAGCACAATAAATGATATGCAGTGTGCCAATTTTTAAACTGAAGTGATATTCTGTCTGTAGAATGTATTGTAGAAGTCAGCCAGATGGAGCGAGTAAAGAATAGAATATCCATTACTTCTCACAATGTGGGTTTTTTCAAGTTTTTAAAATATATTTTGTTTCTTTCTGTAGATTTAGATTCTTGAAATAAGCATCATACTGATTTTTTGAGGGGAAGCTTTGAGTTATTTTAAAGGCTGTTTACACCCACTAAAGCCTTTGCACAGAAATACCAAGTGGCATTTGTAAATGGAGAATGCCATGAAAAAACTTAGCGACTTTTCCTTATAAACACATTTTACCTGACTGATAATATTTTCTGAAGAGAGTATTAATACATTCAAGTGGATGTTAAAAGTACATATTATCTAGGAGACTGAAACTGCTTTCGGACAGCTTATGCTTTAGGGTGTCCTATTTTTCTTGGAGTTTATGAATAAAACTTTAATCTTGGGTGAAGAATTTTTCTTTCAAGTTAGGTCTGGGAATATATGATCAAATAATAACCATAAAGAGGGGAGGTTTGGTTGTTGATTTTGTTGATGTTTTTCTCCTTGACACTGAAAGTTTTGAAGAAAAAGATTTAAAAAAAAAAAAAAAAAAAAGAACTGAAATGGCCATGACAGGATGAATCATGGCAGGATAGCATACAAAGCAAAATCTGCAAAACAAAGCATCTGTATTTCACGTGTCAGAAAGAAAAGCCAGTGTGAGGATCTTAAGCATGATTACTTTCAGTTGGTACATTTATTATTGAAAAACAAACTAGACTATGGTTAGTCTTGTGAACACTGTAGCAAGCCAGACTTAGCAAAAAGCTTGATGTTTTTCCTTCTTATGCTGGCTAATATCTATCACCCAAAAGGATGGAGTTGTGTCTTTGTTTCTTTTACTCTAACAAGTTTCTTGTATTAAAAGCTATTTTGTGCATCATATTTTTTCTACTTATTGCAGAATAACTTAATCCCTTTTAGGAATTTTTAGGAATTTTTATTTATTTAATGATCTTTAATAGTTCTGGTCAGCCCTAGAGAATGTTAGGCAGTCATTTATATTTCCACAGGACAGGGTTACATTGACAATAAGAACCCAGGTAAGATTCAGAGGGCTATAAGGAACACCTTAAGAGATCACAACTTTTTTCACTGGTGTCTTCAATAAGGCATTGTGACATTTTCTACATGTGTAAGAATAGAATTTGAGGGGTCTTAAGGTTTAGTTCTCAGGTATATCATAATTCTGTAGACTATGTAAGAGAAGTTTTCAGTAAGGCAATAACTGAGGGCACTTTACAGCCTGTCAGGGTGCTGATGCCTAAATTCCTGGAAAAAAGGCTCAAAACAATATTAGCAGAGAGAGAGAAATACCTTTCTTTGAAAGCTTCCAGGTGCACACTTGAAGTATGCTCACATGTGGTTCAGTGATGTTATAATTTTTATAACTTCCAGTAGTTAACATATGTCCAAAACCAAGCCATGGTACCCCTTTCCTATGGTGCCCACCCTCAGAGAACTCAGAACTGCCCCTTGGAGCCTCTCCAAGGGCTCTGGGCCTTCTCTGTTTTGTCTTCAAGCTGTCTTGCAATGTGGTTCTTCAAAACACTGTGTCCTTGGCAAAACTCAGAAATGTGTGAGAAAGTGCCCAGTAATCTCTAAACACCACCTAAAAATGTGAGCAACTTAGGAAAATGTGTTCAACCTAAATAATTCTAAAACTCTACAAAATACGCTGAAATCCTTAGGCATCAGTGCCATCAAATTGGTAAACTGTTTTAGAAATCAGTGTTTGTGCATGTTGCAATGTGTGAGTTGAGCTTACATGAAGAATGTAAAAGTATGCCCACGCTACTTCAATGTGGATATAATCCTTCAATCTAAAGATGCTAGCTCTTCAGAATATGTTTTTCAGTCCACTCCTGTTTCATCTGCATTATTGAGTTTAATTTTTATTTTGCTGTTCTTTGTCTCTGAACTCACAATATTCAATCACTGTGCTTGGCAATAATGTCATGGAGACAGAGCAAACATCTCAGTCATACTGTTATTTTGTATGTTGTTGTCATGTGTATTAATATTTGCCTTTCAATGCCTTTATGAAAAAAAAGAGAATTTATTTGTTAAATGAGAGAATTGTGAATGAGAGTCCTTAAGACATGTGCCTTCTGCAAAAACTGTAATCATTACTTACGAAGGACATCATCCTAAGAAAGGCTAAACCTATTTTGACATATGACACTGACACATTTTTCAAGAGAGCAAGCATAACACAACCAACGAGCAGTCTAGAGAAAAATGTTATTCTGGAAGAGTGTATTCCATGAAGACATGGATGCAATGAAGGATAATGAAGTCTGTTCAGAGCATTCTCAAGCAAAATCTACAATTAAGGCAAATTCACTCTAATCTTCCATCATTGCAGTTCTCTGCCTTTTTAACCCAAACTCCACCTCGACGCCCCAAAATCCTTTGACTACAAATGAAACCCATTATTTGTATTATCGCTACGGAAACCTTGATGTCTCACTTACAGCACTTCTTCTCATATTTGAGTTCCATCAACATGTCCTATGCTCATTCTTTCTTCCTGACTTTTTTTCAAGCTTTTTATCTTTCTGGTTTGGAGAAGAGCAAATGCCTATAGTTGACAATATTCCACAAGAAATATGATGCCCTGAACTAGATGCTGGTTTTTGCTGTTCTCATCAGTGGCAAATAATCCAGAATAACTGGGTTTCTTTCAGCTTGCATTTGTCAAAAGAACAATGGAGTTCAGCCTTTGAAAAATAGCTTTGTGTTACAGATTCTTGTGTACTTTGTGATCCGTGATAATCCCCAGATACTTTTCTGGAATAGTGTTCCAGGGATTATTCTTGTTGTTAATTGGATTTATCCATTTAGAGAGCACTACACTGAAACTTTTATTGGACTTAATTTTTTGGGGTTTGTTTTTTTGGGGGTTTTGTTTGGGTGTGATTTGGGCAGGGGGAGGGGTTTGTTTGTGGATTATTGTTTTTATTTTGTTTGGTTGCCGTTCTAATTAATCAAAATAATCCTTCATTTTAAGGTTTTTCTACAAAGTACAAAAATGGATGGCTGCCTTATTCCTGCTGACAGGAGGAGGCAGCTCATCGGTGCAGCTTTGGAGCCTCAGGCTGGCCTAGCTTTGTATTGTTCTGTGCCTAAGGTTTTTGACCTCAGTTGAGGTGGTAGTTTGCCTTTATATAGCCTCTCTGGTTAGAAATGCTTAGAGCTTGCTTTGAAATGTGACACGTGACATTAAGCAGTAATTAGCTAGTATGAGCATCTTCAGAATTGTTCAGTCTGTGGAAGCAAAGCAGGAGGCAAAGATGTTTCTCCTGACATGTTATCCAGTATGTTCGGGCATAACACTTGTTTAGGACTCTTTTGTGAGATGGCAATGGCATAGTTTGGAATTAGAACGTTTTGGGTCACTGTTTCTTGGTAAGTGTATCTACTGAGCCCTCTGAATTCCTGGTGCCTGTGAAGCTTTGAGATCACCTGATTTCTAGTTGTGTCTGAGTATCCTAAATAGGTTGGTTTGGGAAGACACATGCTTCATGGTGACATCCCTCCAGGTCATCACTGTTGATTTTAGATTACTAGGAGTGTATTTCTGCAATGTATTATGCTGTCTCTTTCTGACACTGCTTAGAAGATACTCTAATGTGCTACAGTGTTACTTGGAAATGAGCTGCTTGCATCACTTTTACATCTCCTTGCATAGTTTCTCCCAGTCTGAACTGAGACAAAATCATGTCTTCCTTGATTTCCACTCCTTTTAAATAGTACAGTGTCTCAGCAGTCCTGAGGTACTTGACCCTGTGTATTGCCACTTTCCTAAAGTGTATTATCGCACATTCTGCAGACAGTTCATAGATCAGGCAATAAGAGTATTAGTGGAGTGGAGCTCTTCATTACACCAGCTCTCCAGACATCTATCAGCAAAATCAGAAAGAAATGGAGGGTTTGTTTGTTTGTTTTTTAATTGAAGGTGGAGATTATTTTTTTTTAATATTCCTAATTTACTCAAGCAAAAACAAGTAGCATTACTGAGAGCTGAGATCAGTTTAAAAGAAGCTATGGAGAAATGGTCGCAAGAAAATAAAATTCACATAAAGCATTCTGCTGAGACAGAGCTGTAGCATAACACATAAAAGTATTTAAAAAATGAGTCATAACTGTTTTAAAGATATGTAGGTAAAATCATGGAGTTTCAGAGGTTAAAAAATTGTGTTAGTGATACTGTATAGCTTGCATACTTTGGAGAGTAATTCAGCTAATGTTAACAACGGCGCTTCAATTCTTCAAACAAATTATAACAGGAATTCCTGATTTGTATCATTAACAGGGCAGCATTGCAGAAAAAAGTTACCTTTTTAGGTCAATTTTTAGGTATGAGTGTATTGTATTTCCAAATACATTACTTTGTCTTGCTAATAAGGGGGGAAATAGTGTGCAAGGAAATTGAGGCAACCCTAAAGTGGATAAGTGGTTTGGAGGCTGGTACTCTCATCTTGCAGAGGCCATGCATAAACCCCTGGCTCTTCTTAAAGGATACTGCCACTGGGATCAGTGCATCTGCTATTACATACAGCACACTGAATCCCTCCCAGCAGTTATTCTGGAACAACCCCATCGGCTTGTTCCATCAGAGTGATGGAATGCAGAATTCACCCAAAGAAATACAAATAATTCAGTGTTATATTGGGTTAGTTTTAGTTAACTAATGAACAAGGTTTGACTCTTTCAGAGTTTCATCCTCCTGTTTATGCAGTAAATAGTCTTTAATTGTCTCATCTGAATAAAGTGTAGGCAGGCAGGCACATTAGATATAAAATGCCATGAAGGCATTTTTCTCTCTTTTTTGTTAATCTATGAGGTAAGCCACAATGTTGATTATTAACAGCCTCCTCTACACTGCAGAGTGGCTTCAACAACTCTGCAAATTGGCTAGATTTGAAGCTGTTAATTATGCAGTATAGTGTGCTCCATAAAGACAGAAATGAGCATGACTTGGCTCATTTCTCATGAGAATAAATTATAAAAATTGGACCTCTGGTTTGAATTCTGTCTTCGCATAGAACACGGACATTCCATATGACAGGCTTGGCAAGGGCAAATCATGTACTCCATTAAAGAATCAGAATATGTTCATAGTATATCGCATACTTGGCAGAAAGCCAGGGACTCTGGAGAGGTCCAAGGCTCATTAACAGGGAGTGCTTTCTATAATTTTGTCAAACTGATAAACATCTTAAATCCAAATAACTTGGAAATCATAAGGAAGGTGTTGTTTTTTTCTTCCCTGCATTCACCAACCACACTTGTATGTGTCTAGAGCTGCCTGGTGGCAGCTAATTTTGAAGTTTCTGTCTGCCTGCTGTAGAAGACAAAGGCATGTCCTCCAACACACACTGCTCCTTTAACATCCAGGCAAATGATAAGTGAGGGAATGGTTGTCTTTTGGCTTAGGCTCTCTGTTTAGCTTTTCATGTAAATGTAGGTGTTGCATAAAAAATTATGACAAGATGCTTTTACATTACATTTCCACCTATACTTCAAGGAATTTACAGGATGCTACTACTTCTGAAGCAAATCTGTACATATTTGTATCATTTTCTCTCAAAATGTGAAAGCAGATGCACAAGCTGTAGAAATAAAAACAGCCCCATAAATAGAAATGATTTTTTTGAATCTTCTAGAAATGTATTCTGGTAAGTTGTTATGCCAAATATATAAACATACCCTTATAGCTGTTGCAAGATTGTAGCAGTGTAACTGATACTAGTTGAAATATCCTGAAAGCAGTATTAAATGTTCAGTGTGTCACAGTGATGAAAAGTAAAATGTCATTTTTGCAGTTTGTTCTAAAAGTTTAAGTGAGCTATTTAAAAAAGAATAGGACACTTGGGACTTCAACTGGGGTTTTTTTAAAACTGACAGTGAAAGAAAATTACTATCTCAACCAGTGCCTTAATCCATAGAACAAAGAGGACTTTGTAGTTTAAACATACTAAAATAGTAAGCATTAAATTCCTATAACTGTTTGGTGTAATTTAAACTTCTGCAATAAATGCACGGATTTATTGGGTGGGTTTTTGGTGGGAATGTTTTGACAAGCAAGCAAGGGAATATTAGGGGGAAAAACCTTAAGAGTATGATTTAGGATAATGCGTAGTATTAATTTTGTTATCACAAGATGTATTAAAATGGAAACAATGAACCTGCAAAGCCATCTTGTGAGTGGGATTATTAAATTCACAGTTTGTTGCTGCTAAGTTGTTAGTAGGCTTCAGTTGTTTGACAAAGCTCCTACAAACTCATTTTGCAAAACTGATTATTAGATGAAATGCCCTCTGTCATTGCCACTGGAGGAATTGCTCTGAATCAGGGATGTGTCACAACTGGAGTTAGCTGAGTGATCTCAGTTCAATACCATTTACGTAACAGAATTACGAAGATGATGCTGATATAATGAATAGGTTCTGCTCAGACAAATGGAGTCCCCTGGAGATAATAGAAATTCAGTGCAGGGCTGTTTGTTTGCTTTGGTTTATATGAAGAGCTTGGACTCTAATGAAGTCAGTCCTTGCACTTTTATCAGAATTTTGTTACTTTATGATTATTTATTATGATTTGACAAGGTTCAGTTGAGTGGCAGAGATGCAATTATAGAACTGTGTAGGCTTGTTTGTTCTGGAAGACATTTTCACTTAAATTATGCTTCTTTAGCAGGTGTATTTTGTTCAGTTTGATGAAATACGTGTTAACTAGAATAGCATGGTAGTTAGAGTTAATACAGAACTGAAGTCTGTCATGTGTCCTCCAAAGAATACTGTGTAGTCAGTGTTTCATGAGCAAACACAGGAACCAGCAATAATCGATTCTGAAGGATCCTTCCTACTATTTTCTTTTATTTTGATTAATAATGTTGTTCCTATTCATACTTGTGAGAAAATTTTCAGAATAAAAGTTGTTTCTGTTTTTTTAAATGTAACAAGTGAACCAGATACCAGTAAAGTCAAAGACAAATAATAATATTGTTGACAATTTTGTTACCAGATATTTAAAACAAGAATTGTTTATTAAAAAAGAGTCTCGGAATGAAAATAATCATGTCATATTAATGTTTTCAAAGAGAAAACTGTTCCTTGTTGTAATTTTCTGTTTCACCACCATATTCTTGAAACACAGTGAGAAACAAGAATGTTTTTCTGTTGTGAGTTTTTATGGATGTTCAATGACACTATGAAGTGCAGAGGACTGTAGCTATCAGAGTGCTAGACAGTTTTCAGAGACATTTTTCTATATTTGGAAAGGATTTCTGCTGGAATGTAAGAAATAGTTTTGCCTGTACAGCCAGCAATATATATGTAGCACTTCATGTGGTACAGAATGATAAAATATTTTTCCTGATAAAAAGCATCATGGGTTAGTATTTGTCTTGTGTATATATAATAAAATAAATATTAATTCTTTTAGGGTGAAAAAGGAGATAAAGGAGAACGAGGACCAGAAGGCATTCATGGAACAGAGGTAAACTGAATGATAATGACACAACAAGTTACAAACTTTTGGGGGGACAGTTAAGCAATGTAACTCAGAATTTATGTAAGGAGAATGATGGATTTAGAAATTGTGTAGCCTGGAGATTTAACATCCGCAAGATGATACGGGAAGAAGAAGAGATGCATTTGTGTGAGGCAGCAGTTCTTAGGGCTTCATGTTGGACAGGAGAGTTGTGGGTAAGGACCTTGAAGGTTCCATGATATTTCTGCTGAAGGCTCATGAAATAAACTGAAACAAGCATGAGGGTTAAAGCAATATGATATAGATGAGAATCATTCCTGGTTAGATAATCTGTTAGAAAAGAGGGTATTTTTGGAGACAGGGTAAAACTAGAGCTGTAGCTTTGGTTTCTGAAAAAGGAAATAGACAAGCTGTTAGCCATTCCTGGGTGAGAGCCTTGGGTCACTCACTGTGATATATGTCTCATGTGATAGAGCCAAAATTTCACTTTTTTTTCACTGCCACATTTTGCTGCCTACTCGGTTAATTGGACTGGTCCATATTTAAGAGCATGAATCTGTGTCTAAAAATACAGGATAATTCTGATCATTGACTTCATATTCAAGCTTGAACAGGAGCTTACAGCATAGACGTGCCCAGTAGTAAACCTTGCTTTTCCTTATTTTTAAATTTTCATTGATTTTTGTATGCATGAAACCAAGATGAGAGGCCAGAAAATCAGATTATTTTTTAATTGAATACTAAAATGGCCATTGAGCATGATTTCAAAAGCAAGATTTCAAAACAAACAAACAAACTAAAGCCCAAACATAATAATAAAGTTAAGCAAGCTGGGGGTTTTTATCCCCTCTTCCCCTCCTATCTCCCTGGGGATCACCCTGGCTTTAGGTCTTAATGAAAGGTACTGTTGGCTCTCCAGTCACAAAGCACTGTGGCTGAAGGCAGAGAGCATCTCACAGATTAGGAATGACAATGACTGACATTAGGACTAGAATCCAGATATAGGATTGGAAAAAACATTCAGCAGTGCATTTTTAAGCAACTTTACCAAAAGAGTAAAAGGGTCAGCATCTGACACAAAAAGACTATGGCAGTCTAGGTGGGTCTCCTGAAAATGCAGTAAAACAGACTGCATAATTATTATACTTTTTTACCTGACTTTTTGTAACTGGTTAGCACTGTAACCATAAAAATATTTTTTTCTATTTTAGGGTATTATAATTTAATGCTAGATAAATCAGGCTATTTTTAAGTAGCAGTGTATGTCTTTCATATGAAAGCATATACTATGTACTGAGCTGAAACTACATTTAGGTATTCAAAGAGGTATTCTCTTGTAGCCTGCCTGTCTGTAAAGGTGAACTGTATACTTCTATCATGCATACATATATGCTGACAGCATGGAAAAAACACATCTGTGTTTCTTTCCATAGCCCTGGTGACATTTCTGTGTTGGTCTTACATGATCTCCTTTACTACATGGGATCTTGTTCCATCAACCTTTTAGGAAGAGTAAGGTATACCAAGTATCTGATGAACTCTAGGACATATTTAACATAGTGGCAGTGTGAAAGTGAAAAATACTGAACATTTATATTTTTAAATATTTACTGAACTGTTGCAATGTGTCAAGAAATGGTACGTTATCGTTATGGGAACTGTCATTAAAACATTTTGAAAGTAAAATTGCACAAGGCAATATAACATTGTATTGTTTGAATCTACACATAATTCCTTTTTAACAACACTTATATAAAATACTTTGGATTCAGTTATCACTGAGCATGGAGATGCCAGTCATTAAATTTAAAGGACTGTGTATCATTCACTCCTGGTTGCTATCAGTACTCATTCCGTATACAGAAATGTAACATCTGATATTTCTGAAATAATCAAGTTAATCTACTTACATTACTTTAATCTTCAGTGAAGTATAAAGAAAGCCTGAAAACACTTAAAGTGTTGGCTGCTGGCAGCTGCTGTCTCAGCCTGGGGGAGTGAGGGTTTCCATCCTCACAAGTGAAGAACTTCAAGATGATGACTGAACATTTTATTTTGCACAAATGGTAGAAACACATTTGAATGTATTTTAATCAAAGTCAGAAAAGTAGGTGTCACAGACAGTTTTGCTTGCTGTTGCTACTTGTGTTTTCCTAGCTGTAAAGAAAGTTCTTGCTAGAATTAAGTAGCATGGCAGAGGGGAAGCCACATCTGATTTGAAGGCTAGGCTTTCTTTAATGATTCTATACCTAGAAAGTTTCAATTCTCTTACAGGTCAAGCTAACTGAGTCATTTAATCTTATTGTGAACCAGGTTTGGAGGCAGGAACTGTGAATATATTTAACTGTTCTCTACATCTTCCAGTTTATCAGTCCAGGATCTGAGCCAAAATCTATAGTGCCATGACAACATGAATACTTACTATAAATACTACTATTGTGGTTGCCATTGGTTTTAGTTTCTTCTGTAGTCGTTATAAATAACTTAATATATTCCTAATATATTCCCGTGATACGTGTCCACTTTAGACCTCTAAGCAGGTATTTTCCTGTATGGGCTGAACAGCCAATTTACTTGAGTAGTATCTCTCATTTATCCTTTGAGACTCTTTTAGCCACTTGACATTAAGCTCAAGTGCCACATTGCTGCCTCTGAAATCCTGTAATATTTTAATGTTGTTTCCCTCCACCATTCTTTCAGATATTTTGTGTTCCAGTTGAGTGTGAGACCTGCCTTCTTTTATAGTTGAGGAGTTATGAGTGTTCTGGTCTAGTTGACAAGGTGGTGATCAGTCAGAGGTTGGACTCAGTAATCTTGGAGGTCTTTTCCAACCTTAATGATTCTGTGATTCTGTAATAATGTTGTCATTTATATCGCTGTAACAAGGGTAGCCTCATAGATGCACTGTCTGAAAGAAACTCGGGTAAATACATTCATATCCCATGTGAAATAAGGAAAAATTTACAATATAAATATCCATGAAACTATCTGTGGAGTAAGATCTATGTTATATTCATATGCTTGCCAGTTGAACTGAAGTGGAAAGAAAATGTTTATTACTGAAGCTTTTAGACTCTTTTTTGAGTCATGCAATTTTCTTGATCAGTGGTGCTGGTAGGAATGAATACCATGGGATACTGCCAATTACTATTTTGCCGGCATAGATTAAATCCTTCAGCAAAAGTAAGTGAAAACAGCAAGTTTTATAATATCTGTCAGCATGTGTCATGCATAGCTAGTGGAAGAACAGTGTGTGTGTTGTAAGTTGTAAAAAAAAAAAAAACCAAAAAAAACCAAAAAAAAACCAAACCAAAAAAACCACCACCAAAAAACCCAGCTGAGATTAAAATCTAGAACATACATTAAACCTTAACTAGTTATTTTTATTTTTATTTCTTCTACTGAGGAAGGTATTACCACAAGTGACTTTTCTAAAATTTTCCTACATAAAATGTTGTTATTCTTTACATACCTGATATCAAAGGATGGACCTCTAAAGTTCAGTAAGCAGCAAAAAAAATCCCAGGTTTGCAAAGCAAAGATGGAAAACATATCAGACCTTTTTATTTTTATGCATGTGGGAAAAGGTAAACAGAAGTATGAACATTTTTAAAAGGACAGAGTGTCTTGATATGATAGTAGCAGTTGTTTGCCTTCATGCCCTCAGGGCTTGTCTGCCTAATCTTGAACTCTCAGTATTAGCATTGCAAGAAAACACATGGATAGGAAGGGAAGAATCCTATTGCTTGAAAGGATGAAGTTGTTAATAATATTTTATCTAGAATCGGAGAATTCTGTTAGGAACAAAAGTATAAGGATATAGTAGTCATTGCCCAGGGTGCAGTAAATTCTAATATTGTATTTTTGAATTACATTAATGAGAAAAGAGCAATGACAATATTTAAAAGTACACAAGAGATAAACTGGAAAAAAGTATATTGTTTGGAGCTTTGAAAATACTTTGCTAAATTAGAGAAGTTATCCCAACATATACAACTTGAGGTTGTACAGCTGAAGCTGTGGTTAATTTAGATTTTAAGGCTGCTCTGTGAAGAATATGTAGTTCTGTTCTTAGTTGTTATTTTCAAGTTTTGTTACTCAGTAGAGATAACTGATTTGATCTATAACAATATGGTTGCACATTTCTTCCTTAGGGTGTTGGATTGTGTATTTCCAGTACATTAGATAATATATATTGTTCTAGGACACTGGCCAGTGAATTGTAAATAACAAATGTAAACCCACAGATATCTTTTACAGTGAAAAACCTATTCTCCTAAAAATATTATGGCAATCTTCCAGCATTTTCCATTGCTGCATGTGTGCAGCATTGCTTATGCTGTACAAAAAGCTGCAGTTCCAGGGAGAAACACTTGGCTCCTGCAGAACTGCTGAAGTCCTCTGCTTGGGCTCCAGATGATCTTGGTGTTTTTTCACTGAGACAAGTACCTGTTGCCAGCTGATGGTACATCTTACCTGTTTTATCTGTTTTTCATTCATTCCACCAGAAGAAATACCATGTCGTTCCCTCCAAACAAAAGAAAAAATTGCCTCTAGTTTAGTCTTTTCCCTATTGTCCCCACTTTTCCTAACTTCACACCCTTATTGATATATGCAATATACTTGTTCCAGTAATTTCTCTGTTGGTTAGAAATTACGTTAGTTATCTGTCTTATTAATATAAAGAACATTTCTCATTTCTGTTATTTCCAGTGTTGTTATCTTGTTCATTTTGAATTGGCCTTATACATACGTATTCTAATGCTTACTTCACATTTTGGCATCCATAGAGGAACCACAATGTAAGTGTATTATGACAGGTAAAAAGACCAAGCTGTAGTCCTTTGTGTAGAAAACACAGCAGCTGAAGACTGTTCATGAAATCACAAATATATATTATTACATTGGTCCCAAAAAGGTAGAATTAGATCAGGATAGAATTCAATAGTTCATTTACTCTCTTTCATGAGAGCTGCTGGAATTTTTTTTTCAGTTCTTAAATTCCTGGCAAATCTGGTAACAGACTCCTTAGATTAATGGAAATTTGTTTGTTTTCCAAACTGACCTTGTTCTCCTAAAATATTGCAGAAAACCAGCTTTTCTAATTTGTTTAATCTAAAATTCTCCAAATTATGTCTGCTTAGATAACCACATCCATTCTACTGAAGCATCCTGTTCTGGTCTCTGCCAGAGACACAATACCATACTGTACTGTGCTAGAAAGGGATACAGATTTGACTTAGCACAGGAATTCTTACTTCTTATGTCATTTTGGAGACAGTGAGCAGCAGCTGTAAGGAAGAATAAGCACAGTGCAGTCCCAGATGTGTTTTTTGCAAGCATTCCCTATGTCTGGAAATTAATAAGATTATAATATCTCTTACATCTGTATATATAATGTGTAGGAGAACAGAACTACTTCTAATGGGATAGGATTCTAGCAATTGTTTTTTCTGATGCTACTTTTCTTTCTTGGAATTTTAAACTACAAATAAAAGCTTATTCACATATTTTAGTATAAATACTTCATAGTTAAACCTTCCTGGGTCATTACGAATCCACCTTCAAACACTGTAATGCTTGTTGTCAAACATGTAGTTTCCCCTTGTCCTTTTTTATTTGAAATCAGTTTCTGTGATCATCTCTGCAGTAGCTGTCAGACCGCATACCTCAGCGAGGTGCTCTGCAGGAACACTACTGAAAGCTTTAAACACAACAACTAGATAAAAATGAGGTTCGTAGCTTGACAGTGCATGGCTCAGGCTCAGTATCTTTCATTTGCAGTTGCCTTTTCTACTCAGTAGAGACACACACAGATATATGTCACCGCCTGGGAGGGGGTTTTTTTAAGCCTTATCTTTTCTCTTCTGTAAACATAAAGCCTATGAGCTAATTCTTAAACTCATACCTATTGTTCCACTGCTGATTTGCTAGTATTGGTTTTGAATCAATTCCATACAGTTTGCATACCTGAAAAATCCCTAAAATGAAAAATGAAAAATCCCTATTAGAATATGGAATGGTTGTGTTTTATGCAGTCTTTCATAAGGAGGTGAAAAGTAAAGTGTAGTAAATGGAGACAATATAAAGCTATGTCATGAATATGCAGATTGTAAAAAGAAAGCAATTTTTTGGCTTGGTTTTTGAATCCATCTGCCTATTACATTTTTTAAGTTCAACGGCAAAACTACTTCTGATTTAACTATTACATATTTGGCAAGCTTAATAAAGGACAAATCAAAGCTAAATCAGGGGTATTTACAACAACCACAAATTTAATCCAAAGTGGGTACTTAAATGCTCATATAGTTCTAAATGATGTTCCTTCCAGATGGTGAATTAATGTAATTTTAGCAGGAAGTGAAGTTGCACAAATATGCAGTATTTAGAACACTCACTGATTTAATGTTTCTGTACCCACCAAGGCACAGATGTTAGTTACCATTTCTGTGCCAGTTGTATCCATCTTTCCAATAATTGCAAACTGAGGAAGAGTTTGCAAGGACAAAAAGGGAGCTGGGAACAACTTTAGTTTGTGAACCCCAATTCAGATGTAGATGAATCTTTTCTGTCCGTGAACTATTTAACCTCCAGAATAATAATGACGGTGGCCTAGTTGTGGAGTATCTCATTAGGATTCTATCCTGTATTGCCTACATTGTTGCCATTTAGTTTCTAAGTAAAATCTTTGAACTCATAGAGCTGTCTCTGACTTACAATATACATGATCTTCTGTCCCATGCTGCTAAAGCAGTGGTCAGAGGGAAGACACAAGCCAAACCCCTTGGCTTAAACCAAAATGGGTGCCTGGTAGGTTTGTCCAGGAGGAGAATTAAGTTCATTGGTTGCTGCAGAATGGGTTGGATTTGCTGGATGTATTTCAAAACTTCTTGCTTTTCCGTTTGTTTTGCAGCAAGGAGAAGACACCAAAGATTGTGTTCTGGGTGCTAGGGATTTTTTTTTTTTTTCCTGGGCTGCTTCTGGTGAGAACTTGTTAGGAGAAGAGGTGTATAATAGACATTGTAGAAGGTAGATTCAGACTAGATACAAGTAGGAAATACTTTACAATTAACACAGTGAAAACTGGAACAGGTTGCTCAGAGAGGTTGTAGATGACCCATCCCTGGAAACATTCAAGGTTGGGTTGGATGGGGACCTGAGCAACCTGAGCCAGTTGGCAGTGTCCCTAACTGTTGCAGAGGAGGTTGGACTAGATGACCTTTAAAGGTCTTTTCCAACCCAAACCGCTCTGATCCTTCGAGTGTGAAATTGCTGCATGTGTGGTGTTTAAGGCTAGGCAATATTATTTGCTTTTCCAGATGAAGGGAAAAGTAAGGAAGGAATTGATTATTTCTCTAATTACCTTTTTGAACATTGATGAAGATGAGAGTGTTGGAAGATGTGCAGCAGCTCTGAGCTGTACCTTCCTGCTCAGCACTGCAACTTGAAACCTAGAATATGCAGCTCTCTGTCCACCTCTGCCTCTTTACCATCTTTAACAGTGTTTAAGTGAATGTACTAGTACTCTCTCTAGTATTCTGTTTTGTCTTTGCTGGTCATGCAAGACAGACCTACTGGGATTGCAAGGGAACTTTGCATTTCTACTTGCTATTTGCCATAATGGGGCACAATAAAGTAGACTGGCTTTATATGTTTATGTTGAGGACACCTGTGGTCTTTGATAGATATTTCTTTACAAAATAATGAAAATAAAGAATTGTGAGATGGTACTAATAATACGATAAAATTTTAAGGCTTAATTTTTTTAGCAAGTCACAGCACTACAGGATTTTGTCTGACATTTTTCACCAATGACAACGAATAACCATTTCTCTTCTTTGCCCAGGGACTAAAAGGTGACCCTGGTAGTCCTGGTGTGGCTGGTCCAAAAGGGGAAAAGGTACCTTTTCTAATCTATTAACTTGTATGTATATGTGAATGTGCATGATATTCTTCAGTTTTGGACACGTTGCCATAAATATGTGTGGCAAACACCCACTGCTGCCATTTGTGTAACTTAAGGGTTGAAGAATATGAATACAGGCTAACCATAAATGTGAAAAAACAGCTACTTTTTATCACAAATTTTAAAAGGAGTTCCAAGAAGGAGCCTAAATTTGGATCTGAATTACTCTCTGGATGTTCTCATTTGCTCCCATGAACTAAACCTGACAGTCTCAGATGTGATTCGTACCTCAGTGACCTAAATTCTGTGAATGTTTTACACGGTCAGATGTCTTTACATATGTGAGCCTGTCACACCTTGTGTGACACCTTGTGCATGTAAGCTGCAGCTTGTCGCTTATCATATGCAAATGTATTTTGAAAGATTGCTTTTTTTTAAGCTGTGATTCATTTATGCAAAGGCCTGACTTTTTTTTCCCCTTTAACCTATAGTCAGCTATATACCTAAGACCTTACTGGAAAAGAATACCACTTTACCCATGTATTTTCATAATCAACATGTTTGATTATACTGAAATTACTCCTGCAGTGATGTGTATTCTCTAAAATGACTAGAGGTTAAATATGTGTAACTAAAGAGATTGCTGATTTATTTACTTTCCTGTTTTAACTAGGGAGATGCAGGACCTCCAGGACCAGCTGCCTTGAGTGTAAGTACACGTAAAACAAAAGCAGGCAAAAGAAAATCTCTTAAGAAATGCTGCATGTTTTTCACTTATTTGCAATTTAAATACTTTCCCTAATAAATAGTAGAGCAAATTTCCTCTCTTTAGAGTGCCTCTGCCTTTTTTTATATGACTTGTGTAGGGAATTCTGCAAGTATAAAAGAATAAGAAGGTTTAAAAATCTTGTTTCTCACCAAATACTAACAAGAATATTATCTTGTTTATTCTGTGTATAGATAGTATAGACTGGTTGAAGTGAAAGGATTCCCTTGTTATTTTTAGTGAAAAACATTTTTCAGTAAAAGCTTGCAAAAATAACTAATGCTTTCAAGATATGGCATCAGACTGTGTCACTAATTTAGTCACTAGTTCATTTATTCCCTTTCATGTTGATGCCTAAGGTTTGGGGTGAATTTTGTGGATTTTTGGGATTTTAGAGGTATAGGTTTCTTGCTCACATATTAAG
>JAWWMO010000121.1:86303912-86322450 GCA_035047845.1 Dendrocincla fuliginosa | reverse complement strand
CAGGAACCTACATATGCTATTTTAGTTCACTTCTCTATGAAGTAGGTAGAAGACTACCATTTTCCAACTCAAAGGTGTCAGGAAAATCCCATGTATAGCAGGCCACCTAAGGATGCATCATATTTTCCTGTGTTGTCACAGGAATAGGCTGTTAAAACATCTCACTTTGCTTCATGCTATCTTTTGCTTATTGTCATACCCTTGCTAGTTCAAACACATCAGAATGACACATAGTGAATAATTTCAATTACCTTTCAGTACCTGAAGGGGGCCTATAAGAAAGATGGGGGCAGACTTCTTAGGTGAGCCTGTTACAACACAACAAGGGATAATGGTATCAAACTGAAGGAGGGTCGATTTAGATCAGATATAATAATGAAGTTTTCTACAATGAGGGTGCTGAAACACAGATGGGCTGCCCAGAGAGGTGGGAGATGCCCCATCCCCGGACACATTCAAGTCCTGGGTGGAGGGGTTCTGAGCAACCTGGTCTAGTCAAAGATGTCCCTTGCTCATTGCAAGGGGGTTGGACTAGATGACCTTTAAAAGGTCCATTCCAACCCAAACCACTGTATGATTCTATGATTTTAATTGCTTTGGGTGTTATTTACCTGGGGTGATGGCACATGTACAACACATTGCCTTCTGCCAAATGTTTTCAACATAACTGACAGCATGTCCCATGGGCCACATATCTTCAGTCTGTATTTTAACCCTTTATGTCTGTGATGGTGGGCTCCTCTGACCCACTGTGCTATCTGTGATTTTAGGGAGTCAGGAATCTGATCTTTGATCTCCAAAGGAAGATCTCCAAAAGTTAAATAGGAATAAGACCTAAGTAGATATTTTGATTTGCCTTCCTACAAATACTTATTTTGATTCATTCCTAAGTTTTGTAGGAGTTCAAGGGGATATGTTTTATTCATCCCATTAGACAGAATTCGCTATAGAAAAGTTTTCTTTTACATTTCTCCTTCAGATTTCTTCTACAGTTATTTTTCCAGGATCTCTTTCAGGGAATGTTGAACAGGGATAACAGTGCTAAGTCGTTACTTTGGCCAGGTTGCTACAGTTTTACAGCTGTCTTAGTTAACATGGCCCATGTTGCTCTATCACTTTTTAAACAGAAGATCCCACCGAAGCTGGTGTGAACTTTTGCCTCAGTTTCAATATCAGGATGTGGCTCCTTGTACAGGGGAGTCCTCCCTGCCTAGTTACCAATTGTACACTGCTCTCCTCCCTTTCCTTGAAGATAAATCTCCTTATCTGGTTCCTTTTTCTTGACAATAATATTGTAGAGAGAAGAAAAAGAATAAAAGTAGTTCTTGGACAAAAATGTTGGCTATTAATTATCATTATTGTGCAGTTACATTCTTGTGTAATTCTTGTCCCCTTGGAGCCTTATTGTGCAGATACATGAGGCTAAGTATTTCCTCCCCTGTAAAACAGACGTTACAGGTTTTCATCTCATTCCCCCTGCATAACGTTGTCACTAAGAATGAAAGATTAACAACACAAAATTCCACCTCTTCCTGAATTCCCAGAATTTCTTTACAGAATTAGAATATTGCTAGCAGTTGGACAGACAGAATTCTCTTCAAGGTCCACACTGCCTTGAGGAAAAAGTAAAGAAGGCTTACGGAGGTCACACTGACACACTGCTTTATGGGGTTGTGTACGTATAAGCTACATAACTACACTGGAATGAACTTACCATGATTTATTTGTTGGACACAACATTGTCATGTGTATTCCAGTTCCATAAATTTATGGTGAAAGACGAAAATGGTGTGCATGAGGTTCATAAAAGATCCTAAACCTTATCCTGCTTACATTATAAACTGAAATAAAGGGAGAAATACCCTTTAGTGGAATACTGTCTGAGGTCCATTTTTAGCTTCAGCGTTTGAAAGTGGAGAAAAGATAGTAATGGAAAAGCTCTTGAAGTGGCTACTTTTATTTAAAATTGAAGTCAGACTTCATTCTAATCAATTTAAAACCTTACTTGAAGATATATGAGCTGTAGCTTTGGAATGACTACTTACTTTCTCAAGTTTATCTTGGAAATTCATGAAGTTCATAAATGAAGCTTTTTAATTAATTTCTAGAAATCTGGGTGCTTTTTAAAATTGTGATTCTCAGAGGGCCTCAGTTCACCCTTGTTGGGGCAATAAATATGTGTAATTGATTCTAAATAAGGAGTTAGAATTTGACCAAAAATATAATTCAAGCTGAAGCAATACCAGAGTCTGAGTCATTTAAATGGCTAAGAATTTAGTATTTTAGTATTTTTAACTCTTCTATAAACTAAATGTAAGTTAATTTTGTGGTACCTTGTAACAATATGCAATATAACATGAGTTTTATCTTGAATTATACAAAGTAGAACTTTTTCATATTCTTTGCTTGTTGCAATAAAACTGATTTCATATTTCTTGTTGCTATAATGGAAATTGGATTGCTTCCTGAAAGTAACTTTTTTTTTTAATTGTGTTCCAAGGTGACTCATAAAATAAAGGGGAAGTGGAAGGGGGAATGACTGTTCTGAGTTGTTATTTTATGATTATATTGTACATTAATCAGATAAAAAATTTAAGCCCCAAAGTGTCAGAACTGGTCTGTGATTCCATCTGCGACTCAAAAAGACAGATCTTTGCACTAAGTCCAGAAAGCAGGTTCATAAGTCAAGGGTATTTTCAAAACACCCAGAGCTCCTGTGCCTGGTCAGAGAAGAGAGGGAGAAAAAAGTGGCCCTGAAGTGTTTGAAAAGCCAAGCCAGACACGCAGAGGAAGCAGCACAGGGCCCGTTCTTACAGCACAGCATACATAAGGCCTGCTGCTATATTTAGTTCCCTTTCCCTGCCTTCCCCTCCCCCTCCAGTGCCTATATTTGAATTTGAGTTGTAGAGTAAGTTGTCTTTCATTTAATATAACTTTTTTCCCCTTTTTTTATTATGGCTTCCTAAGTTAACAAGATCAACCATTTTTCATATAATATTGTAGTTAAATATAACTATGCTTAATGAGTGCTGACTTATCTTTTCCAAATAATTCAACCTTTATATGGTGAAATGTGATTAATAACTATTGTTTGCATTTTTTTTCTTGCACCTTAATATAACATTGAAAGAATTGTTATGAATAACCAATTTTTATTATTAGAAATAAATGCCTTGTCTTGACGTCTGGCTTTTTGGATTAGTCTTACTTCTATAGAATAATAGAAAATGAAAATAATACAATGTTAGAATTGTTCAATGTTTTTATTTTCAGAGTGTGCTGGAGGGTCCCCAAGGTCCACCTGGCAAAGAAGGTCAAAGGGTGAGTAAACTTGGTGAACAACTGGTGAGCGTGCTGACTGACCTTGATGTGCCACTTCTGCCTAAGCACTAATAAAAAATGGTAAGGTAGCAGCTGAGCATGAAGCATGCTGACAACAAACTGAGCTTTGACACTTGGGATTTCTCTTCAGTTGAAGGAGATTTAACAATTTCAACCATCCAAAGTGTTTTAATGACTGGCAGCACAGATGTAGATGTTGTATTTTGTGCAATGTGTTTCTGCTGTAATTTTAAGTGAAATACTATTAAAACTTTTCAGTTTTGTTTTTATTGCAGGGATGAACCATACCGTAAACAGCTAAGATATACATAAAAATATGAATTTAGGATCATTATCTAAAATATTGATAGAAACCAGTACTATTGACTCAGGTCTTGTTGTAGATGCCCTTACACAAGTGTCAGAGCCTAACACACTATACAAAGAAGGAGATACAGTAAAGGGCACTGGAGGAGGGTGGGTAGATTATGACAAATACATGAGATAAACCTTTGGTTACTCAGAATTTTAATATAGTAGAGTAACTGACTGATTGATTTCTCCACATTCTGTTTTTGTTTCCCTTGACTTATTGAATTTGGTAGTTTACTAGAAGAGATAAAAAATATTTATGATTGTGGTATCACAAGAAATAATTCAGTTTCATAAGTTTATAATCTAGTATGCTCCTAAAAGTTTGGAAAGATATTAAGACTCAAACATTTCAATATTTTTATAAATAAAGTTGTGCCTATTTTATGGTTTTGTAGTTGGGTCTCAATAATTCTTGTTTGATTTAGGCATCTTGATATTTAATATCTCAGTTAAAATATCTGAAGTGAAAAGATTTAGTATTTCACATCATTGGTCTTGGTAAACTACAGTGAATCATTAAAGGCTAGTTTAATGATTCCAGTAATAGTAATAATACTAACAGAGGACTAGTTCTTGAACAAAATGAATAGTGACATGTAGGCCCCAAAGTTATGTTTTATGTTGTTTTTTAAGTTGTAAAAATAGTACTAAATTTCATTTAAGTTGAACATGAAGATATAAATGTTGAGTTTATTTAAATTTCATATGAAGGCTTGAGAACCTGTTCAGAAAAAGTTAGTGTAGTAAAGGAGAATTCAAAGTTATGTGATGAATATGTTGTTATAGCACATTTACTAGCATATTAGCATGTTTATTAAGGATTTTATACTTACCATGACTCTTACTGTTATGCAATTAAATATCCTGGATACTGTGAAAAGATATAGATATCCAATTTTAGCATATTTTAGAGTTTTTTGTGGAGCACTGAATCTGCAGAAAGACATAGCTTATTAGTTCTCCTTTAGGAACAGTTAAAAATATGGTGTTTTTTTAGAAACATCACTCTTGTAACTTCTTAATTTTTTAATGCAAAAATTCAGAGTTAACACACTATTATTTTTAATGGTGGATAAATTAATTTGGAAATACTTTTTTTGGGTTTTTTTACATTTTGCAGTGGGAATTAGGGGATTAATACATTTCTCATGATTATTTTCCTACTCACACATAAAAGTGAACTGCTGTCTCACTCCAACATGTATGAAAACAGGAGCACTGATTGTTTTGTGATTTTGCCATGTACACAGCTGCCTTGAGCCAAACAATGGGAACAGCAGACTGTGGAGCCTCAACATCTGTCTTTATCTTTCTACCAGTGAGATGCTCACAATACCCTTTCTGCTGGCTACTCCCGCCCAAGCAGTAACAACATTGTTTGCAGTCCTAATTCAACTCCCCTGTGCTTTGGCATTTCCAATACATTTAATTACACAATAACATACCATTTGTAACAAGATCTCTGCTCTGTTTAATGACAAACAGGACAGTGCACATCTAATGGCTATTAAATGTTCCTTTTTATTCAGTTATAGATGTCATGTTCTTCTGTTAACTTCAGCAGATCCTCCAAATCTTTCACATTAAATGAAGTTACTGCTTTTGTCATGGGCTGTCTTTTGAAGATTAAAGCATATTATTGAGTGTGTAACTAGCTAATAATTCAGTTGTCAACATATTGTTCGGACCTCAAAATGATACTGTGTTCATTTTGCAGACTGGCGCTGTAACATATTGGATAAAACAAAAGCCATTGCAAAAACACCTAAAAGTATCTATTCAATTTATATGCCCCACTAGGAGAACATGAGCTTTTTTTTAAAAAAAACCCAACTTTCCATTCATACTGTACTTGTATTCAAAATTTCGATTTCCATTTCATCAGGAGCATTTTTAAGTGTTCAACTCCTTTAAAAATTTGCCTTAGATTAATAAGGAGCTGGGATGAGAATCATTAAGTGTGTAACTTACAGACCTCTTGATACAGAGTGAAGCAAGATAGAGGAGAATTAACTGTTAATGGTGATATTGAAGAAACATGCAGAAGGCTCATATTAGAGCTGGTGACTTAGGCAAGTAACAATACCAAATGAGATAGAAAGGCCAAGGTAGAAAGGCCATTCACATGTCTTAGCCAATGTTGTGTTTTCCTGTGGGCTCAAAGAGGCCTCAAATATTTGTTATTACAAAAGGCCAGCATTTCCTCTTGCTCTACCACTAGTGACTCTTTAGGTCTTTGTCTTTAGTGAAATAGTTTAAATTAGACATGAGACCTTGCCCAGTAAGAGCTTTAGGTTTTAGTTTGCTCACTGAAGGAGATGAGCCAGTAGAAGCAACTACTCATTCCCTTTTCCTCATTCCTGTATTAGAAACATTAGAGCATTCTGTGGGCAGGCACTACATTCATCTGTAATTTTTCAGTGTCCAGCATGTTGTCTGAAGGCATGTTACTGCTGCAGCAACTTGATACTATTACACAAGTGCTCAGGATGACATCAGGAGCTTCAAAAGGTAACTAGATGTTACTCAGAAAGTCCCTGGTCCAATATTACTGACCTACAAAAAAATAGAAAGATTGGGTGCTAACCCAGCACTGTGTGGCGTTTAAACCACAGTGGATGACAACACTGGCTCTGTGTTATGCAGAACTTCATTATTTTTCTCAATATGACTACACTTTTCAGTTAAGTATATCCCTCATGGAAGTACAATTTCCCCTTGAAAGACAGTAACAGGAGACTTCGCAAGTTTCCTTGATTTCTTTTTTCCAGTGTTTCTTGTCACTGTTTTACACTCAGGCATGTACCTAATCCTCAATTAGCCTCCAACAACTGGTTTTCTTTTTAATATCTACTTTATATTGAAGAGCTATTTAGAGTTTTTTCCTCTATAATCAAATAATCATTCAATTAATTTTTGAAAAAAGTACAACTGAGGTCCGTCAGCTCCCCATGTAAAGGATTTTCTGAAGTTTTCAAATAACTTTGTCATGTTGCTATGCTTTCTGAACAATTTCTACTACCTATAATTTACAGATAGGATGGAGTTTTATGGAGTCTACCTTTACTATGTTAAATACAGTGAAATCTGTATTTCCAAAACAAAATTCCAAATGTTTTGAAAATTAATGCTTAACTGCAATTGGATATCTTTGTAGCATGGATTTTCCCTGAACCTGATGCATTTTTATAAATACTATTTTTTTCCTGAAAATTACTTAATTTTTAAAATATAATATTTCAGTGAATTCTGAGAATTGTCTTAATGCGAATCATCAGGGCAACTTGGTTAGACAGATGTACTCTGAGATGTAGAAATGGACATTTTTCACTCTCAGTTGGCGTTCAGAAGAGCCAGGCCCAGAACACAGCAATTTGTGCAGGAGTTTCTGCTTCCTTAAGATTGTCTTGGTATCTTCTTTGGCTTTTGGGCACTTTTCCTGAAATGTAGGCACTTCTGAGAAACCTCTGAGGATACTGGAGATGCGAATTGTTTCCAGGTGAGGGTTGCTCTAGCAGCTTCTGACAAACTCCATCAGCTGTCCTCGAGCAGTGGGTGCCTGCAGCCTTTATTCCAGCTGACCCCTGAGGAGGGTCCATCCAGCAGCCTTTCAGCCCAGCCAGATGAGGACTGTGTAACAGCAGTTTGTGCAGTGATAGCAGAAGCAGCCCGTAGATGTGCAGCAGCTGGCACAGCAGGTCATGCAGAAGGGCACAGAACTTCTCTCTGTCCAGCAGACACATACTTAGGCCACAAGACCCAAGTGCTACTGAAGTAGTGCTGACAGCTGTTTGCTGCCAGACTTTTGTACCCAGGCAGCTTCAAATGAAGGACACAGCTCTGTAAGTCCATGGGACCTCACACATTGCATCCACAAGTACAGAGGAACCTGTCTAGTGTCATTGCAAGGCCTCTCTTGATTATTTTGAAGGGTCATGGTGACTGGGAGAGGGTCCTGAAGACTGAAAGAGAGCAAATATCACTTACGTCTCCATGAAGAAATATCCAGAGAACTACAGGACAATAAGCTTCACCTCAATCCCTGGGAATGTGGGAGAGAAAATCCTCCTGGAAACCATTTCCAAACACATGAAGGACAAGAAGATGATTGGCATAGTCTGCATGGATTTATGAAAGGGAAATTATGCTTTCTATTATGGCATGACTAGAACCAGTACTGTCCAACATCCTCATTAACAGGCTGGACAATGAGGCAGAATGCAGCAGAGAATTGGGGCAAGAGAACTCACTTGAAGTTCAGCAAGGGGAAATGCAAAATCCAGCATCTAGGGAGGGATAACCCCAGGTATCAGCATACACTGGAAACAAACTGTCTGGGAAAAAAATTTTGTGGAGAAGAACCTTCTGGACAATAAGCAGACCATGAGCCAGCAGTGTGTCCTCATGGCAAAAAAATAAAAGAGAGGCCCACAGTATCCTGGGCCACATTTGAAAGAGCATTGCCAGCATGTCAGGAAAACTATTCTTCTTGTTTGCTCAGCACCACTAAGACTACAAGTGGGTCTAGCACAGGATCACAAAACACATTAAAGGAACTGGGGAACTTACATAAAAGAAGAGGCTCAGAGCTGGGGCTCTTCAGCTACAGAAGGCTCTGGGAAATCTAATCAGTGTATATAAATAGCTGAAGGGAGAGAATGAAGAAGAGGGAGACATTCTCCTCAGTAGCAGCCAGTGACAAGACAAGAACGGGCACAAATTAAAAATGCGAAAATTCCATCTGAACAAAAGAAAGCACTTTCTTATTGTGAAGGTGGTCAAAGACTGATGCAGGTTGGCCCAGAGAGGCTGTAGAGATATTCAGAAGTAGGACACAGTCCTGGACAACTGATGCTGTTTGAGGAGTGGAATTGTACTAAGCGATCTCAAGAGTTTCCTCCAACCCAGATAATTTTATGACATTTATTTACCAAGCTCTAGCTTATTCTCAGCATAGCTGCCAACAACTTCATCTTAGTGGATTAGTAGAATATTTTTTTAAATGTTTTACAGGTATTTAAGCAGACTGATTCCTCATTGTGGTGGTTTCCCTGGTTCCAGTGATGGATTGAGTTTAAGCATTTATGAATCTCTCTGTGATATCACAGCCTGTGATATTCTTGACCCTGTATTCCTTGGGACATTCCAGGTGTCTTGAAGTAAATATTTTTGAAAGAACTTCCTTATTTCCAATAGTTTTGTTTATAATACCAAATACTTCACTTAAGAGGAAGTTATTTTAGCGTTATCTTAATAATAAGTTAAATACCTCATAAAACTGAGAGTCCATTGTGATATCTAGTGTTACGGCATTGATTTCACTAAAACTCCATGTTTGGGACCTTGTGGAATTGCAGTTCTTGTCCTATGATAATAATCTGTTTACTTTCTGAGATGGCAAGTTTTTCTAATCAAGCAAGAATAAAATTATTATGACATAGTGGAAAATATTCCTAAGTAAATAAATGGATGGGGAGCTGTTAGATTTTCTTAACATAATTATTTAGAGTGACATCAAAATTAATTTAAATTCAGATTGCATTTATCTGGTTTATAGAACTCAAATATTTCTTTGACATAATTTGTTTTCTAGTTCAGTGAGTAAATGTTGTACTTAACCAATTGTAAAACAAGCTTTACAGAGCAATGATAATTACTGCATAGTAGGTCAGGCTCCTGGCACAATGCAAACAGTTTTCTTCACAGCTGAACCTCTAGAGTTTTGGAATCTCTTTTAATCTTCTCAGTCCTTCTTGACTTTGATGTAAGTTGCTTTTAAGTGTGCAAAGCTCCAATCTGATTTGATCTTTAAGTTGGAGTGCTGTATCTTTAATTTGGAGTGCTGTATTTATATAAATACTTTGGTATTTAACAGTCCAGAATGTCTCTACCTTAAAAATAAAGTACATAACCTGTAAAATAAGGTTAACCTGAAAAAAAAATATTCCCCACTTTGGCATTTAAAAATAGAATGAAAAATGTTGTAATTTAGAATGCTCAAGGCAGATTTGTCAATTAGAAGAACTCTATCTTGTCTTTAATTCTCTTGTTAAATTCTATTGAAGAAATTAAAATCTAATTTTTAATGGAGTAGCAGAAAGTAATTAACTTTAAAGAGTTCATTTAGAATTTTCAAACTGTCTTCCAAATACTTAATATTTCTTTTAATGTCCTTTATCAAAAGGTATAAAGCATGAGAGAATAAGAAGTTATTTCTCATAAGTAAAAATTAAGGTAGAAACTATTTAAATTTAGCTGAAAACTGTTTCCATGAGTGATTTTGAATTTAAATTGAACTTTCGTGAATGCACTTTAAAAATTGTGATGGATTTTCTGCAGTGATTTGTTGGCAAAATAAGTTGTGTTGTTTGACTTCTTTACACCACTATGCTTTTTTAAGGACTTTCTTTTTATATTTGTTAAATGCACTTGAATTTCATGCGGTCTGGCTGGGTTGTTCCCTTTTAGCATTTTACTAATACCACAATGAAGAAAGCAGAGATACTGGAAATAATTCCTAAAACCAAAAACCCAATGTTTTCTTCCAAAACAGGGGATTAGGGTCTCTGTGCTCTCTATTCTTTTGTGAGCTCTCTTTCTGTGAGAGGTTTTAGTGGGATATGACGGACAGACCTGCACTTGTTTTCTGCAAAAAGCTTAATTTCTTGCCTTCTGGCCTTATTTCCTGTGAATTCACGTTTAACTTTTAATGCAAGTTAATTTGTAATACACTGGTTACCATAATACATCCTCAAGGCCAATGTTAATAGGATTGAGGAAGGAATTGTGCATTGAAGTCCTAATGCTGTATTATTGAAGTTTAAAGAGGTTTTATGGTCTTTGACATAGATTTCCAATTTAATAAGGTGAATGTCCAAACTATAAGATTTCTAAGGATAAAAAAGCACCCCAAAGTTATGCAATTGTGGCACTACCAAAATCAATGAGAAAACTGTTATTTATCAGCAGTTGTGCAGTCAGGTGGTTAAATGTCAAAGTCCTCTTGAAAGATTATCAGACTTTTTGCTAGATGTGTAGATGTAAATAATGACTCAGTATTTAGGCTGTGCATTTGCTGTGCATTCAGTTTGTAATCTGTCATAGTTGATTTGGATCCTGAAGAACATTCTCCTATCCTACAGCTGATCAGTAGATGTGCACAGCTGAGTAACTCGGTTTGATGGGTGATTGCTCTGATTTTTGTGATTAGTTCTAATCTTCTGTTTCCTATTAGCTCTTCAGCTGACTTCCTTACTGATATTGCCATATGACATCTGCCTTCATTCCGCTAAAATGGCAGTGTGGCAATGCCTTTATCATAAAACACAGAGCAGAGGACTGTCAGCAGCTTTAGGCTGAGCTGGTTTTCCCTGGGTTAGAGTTGGTTGGAGCTGTGCAAGCTCCAGCTGAACTGCCAGGTGTCCCGGGTTGTGATTACAGGCAAGAGACAAAACTATGAAGCTTAAAGGACTGAGACAAAGGAAAGCCTCTTTGCTGGACCATGAATTAATGTAGGCACTAGGACTTTTCTAGCTGCTTGGTGGCAACTTTGGGCGTCTGGAGAAAGGCTTTCAGTTGCCCACAGCTCCATTCACATGGCTGTGTTTAGGCACCCAAGGAACTGGTGGAGCATCTGTGGGTTGGCCATTCTGAGAGAGAGGTCTTTACTTTCCACCTGCCTCCTGTTTCAGTTCTATCTGTTCCTTTGTCATCCTGGTTTTGAGGATTATCCAAGAGAATCTTAGTTTAACTTGGCAAACAAGCTACATAAGCCTCATTAGTCTTGCATAACAACTATAGTAGTTAAGACTTTAAAGCCCAGATTTCTACTTTCCCTAGAACTAGTTCCAGTTTTGAAATGTAATTATGTGTTTCAAGAACTGCTAATTAGCAGTTTTCCTTGAAAATTCACACAGGCTTATTCTAAGAACTTTCGCCTTCATATTCAAGTATGGGTTCTTTATAAATCACATAAATCATGTAAGTGTTCCTACATAACTCTGCTCAATTTTTCCTTAAATAATCAACATCTTATTTTTGAACACTAGGATTAGAGATCTTACTCTTCTAAAGTTAGATATAAGTCATTGAATGGTTGCGACATGATACAGCAGAGGCTTACAGTATAGACTTTGAATTCTTGCATTGTGTGTTGGACCTGCAGCGGTGCCAAGGGGCAGTATCAGAATCAGAGCACAAGCCCCTCTTCTCAACAGCTTTCCATCTCATGTAAGGCAAAGCTCATCAAGTCACTTCAATTCCCAAAAGGGGCAAAGGAAGAGAGAAATAAAAATTGCAGCTGACCACTAACCCAGCTAGGCACTCAGATGGATTTCCTGAAGCACATAATTTCTCATTTATTTTATTTTTAGTATTTTGTCTCTTTTTGCCTCTAACCAAGCAGTTGTTATTCGAATTATTTGTGTGTGTATCTTAGCTGAAGTCTGTCCTATGGATAAGAGGAAAGTAGCCAACCGTCCAAATTAGTTGGGAGCAGGCATTTCATGAGCCAAGGAGACAGGATACAGTATCAGTAACATTTAGAAAGTTTCCTATCGTGTTGATTGCCAACAAAAATTATATGCAGCACAAAGGAAATAACCAACAACTCTTTTGGTCTGCAGATATTCTAAGTAGCACTAGGCAACTTGTTGACACCATGTATCTTTTTTAAGTTACTGTAGGTGGTATTGCATTTTTTTATTTAGTTAAAGGAAATGTATGATGCCTAGGACTTTTACGTACATTTTGAGTGGTTTTATAACCTCAATATTTGCTCAGTGAACTCAAGTAAATAAAGGTAATGGGACTCCTGTGCCAGCTGTATGGCAGTAAGTACAGCTCTCTGCTAAGCCCACTCTACAAACCAGAGAGGACATTGAGATGTTTGTCACTTCTATCTTGCCAGAAGGATGACTCAAAATCAAATTGTAAATATTTAGTCACAGCCTGGCTCATGGCCTGCTCAAGGCAAGATCATAATGTGCTTGTCAAAAACATTCTTCTAATTGTTTTAATTATCCCAGAAAAAAAATAAACTCATTTTTTTCTACTTACACTGTTACTATAGCATATATTTTTAATTTTCCCATGCTGATGCTGAGAAGCAGAAGTACTGACATGTAGGTGAAGCTTTGTGTATTCCTAACATTGAAGTCTCTATATCTGAAAGGCATTACTGAGAAGTAGTGGCCTGTTACATATTTCTGTATTAAAATTAAAGTATCAGTGTATAAAGGTGCTTGGAGGCAAAAAAAAAAAAAAGCAAAACCAAACAAACAAAAAAACCAAAACCCAAAACAAACTTCTATTACTGTAAAAAAAGCTTATGCTTCATATTGATCTGTGTGGTTGTTTTACATGGAACATAACATAATGCCCAGTAACGATTGGATAAAAGGTTGGGCAAGTGTTTCTTCTGTGTTTCACTGGGTAAGTGAAATTAATAAATGACAGTGAAAAATAACTGCCCCCAATTTTTATTTTTTTATAACTGATTTTTCAGAAAGTTAATCAAGTTTTGTCTTTGCTATGTCATAAATCACATTTTAGCTCATCTTGTAAACAGAGATAAAATTGCCTTCCCAACATATTCCATGTTTTCCTGTGTAATTAACACCTCGTTCACAGTTGTGACTGCCAGTCAAAGCCCTGTGGTCTTCTTCCTGACACTTCCTTGATACTTTGTTTAGACTGCTGAGATTTTAAGAGTCATCCTCAGGATACTTTAAATAAGTCCAAACAGGAAAAGGAAGGTGCTTCAAGAAGTCAACACTGTAGATCATTTTAACTCAGAGGGACTATTTTAAAAGTATGGAGCAATTTATCTTTGTTTATTCCTTAGATTATTACCTCAACCTGTTTTTCATACTTTCTAGGGGAAGCTTAATGGGTGGGTTTTTTTGAGTCAGGGAATATTAGTTTCTGTCTGTACTTCTGAAGTAGAGATCAGTCCAAAAGTATAGATCTGTATAACCACAGCCCCCATTCCTTGTACCTGTGTGCCCTTCCCAGCACTGTGCCCTCTGTTAGGCCATGCAGGCTCCTCAGTTACTCAGTGAACTGCATCAGTCAACTAACCAAAGTCAAAAACTGCTCCATCTTTTGTGGCCCACCCTTAGCCCAGTCCAGTTTCCATCTCTGGCTTGACCCAGGGCTGCATGGACAGTGTCACCAGCACAGCAGAGGGCATGCTGGAGGTGGGTAGTAAGGGGCAGTATAGCCTTATTCCCAGTTTAGGCAGCTAGTACTGTATTTTGGTTCTAAAAATTTACCCTGATCTGCCCCAGTTAGACCCCTGTATGTGCAAGTACTGGTGGGATTAAACAGCTCAGCACATAACATATGTCTCAGCTAGTTAAGACCCAGGAATTTGGCACTCCAAATATGCTGAGTTGGGGTTTTTTTCACACTGCCTTTAAAGCACACTGACTGACAGAGGACTTTCATAAGACCGTGGTGGTACTGTACATGTTACATGGCACAGCCCAGTGTCTCAAACACATCCCCACAACCTTTGTTTTGTTCGTTCTTCAACTTGAAGGGCTTCAGATCCCTACCTCTCTCAGGAGAGTCCCTGACTTCTCAGCAAGAGGTTACCCTGGTGACCTACAGGGTGGAAAGAAGAGAGATGTTCCACTCTTACTGTCATCATCTTGTTCCCTTCAGCATAGATCAATATTACTGAAAGGCAGAGCATGAGAGTGGTTTTCACCTGGAAAGAGTGAAACTGGATTTTACTTTCTGTTCCCGAGATTACTTCTGTAGCTTGTGTCAGATCATTATTTAATAAAATACAGAAGCAGACTTAGAAGCAGGGACCATAGCTTACAGGAATACTCCTATGTGTTAATTGTGAGCTGTCAGTAAGCATTCTCATTTTTTCACTTTTTAAGACAAGTCTTTCCCAGGACAACCCCCTATTGCTTGGAGTTAATTTACATTTGTCATATGCAAGGGAAAAATTTAGTCTTAATGGATATAATACGTTTTTCTTTTCTTTGCCATCACACCTAGATATTAGTGGTTCTCAGCTGTTGTTTCTAAAAATATGCATCGGATTTCAGCTTGGCAATAAAGATGTAAATTCCTGTAAATTACTTCCATTTTTGTGTTAAAAAAAACAAAACAAAACAAAAAAACTCCAAACCAACCAAACAAAAACAAACAAACAAACAAAAAAGCATATGTGAAAACAGCAGTTGTTCAAGGAAGCTCTGTAGTAAAAAATTATAATAGTTACCTATGCATGTTTTTTTTTAGAATCTGAGTGGAAAGTCTCCCTTAAGTAGACATTTATGGACCTTAAGTTTTAATGCAGATGATTTGCATGTGCTTTGTATATACACAGATGGTAGTAAATGCACCAAAAAGGTGGATTGTTTTTGCAAATAAATCTCTGACTTTTGCTCTTGTTATCACATCCTGAAGCAGAAGGGTGTGGGTGTTTGTTAATTAGGTTATATTGTACCTATGTACTTACTGTGCAGTTCAGACTGCTGGTGCACAGTTTAACATCCCAAGCTCTGCTGTATTCAGATAAAAGAAAATTTCTTTACACCTCATCAAGGTGCTTTGTTAATAGCCCTATCAGTGCACACTCACATTTGAGACAAAGCTTTTAAAATGTGACAGTAAATGTTACAGGGATGCAAATACAGTTTGTCATAACTATTAAAAACCATCCTAGTAGATAGTGTTGCAGTGACTGATACGGAGTATTCATTTGGGATGGGTTTTGATTTTTATGGGTTTTTTTGCTAAGTAAGGCAATAAATCTTTTCTTAACATTCTTATTCCAGATCGGTCCTTAGCCACAGCATTTTTAAATGTCTGTTGTAATTTTCTGTTTCTAGGGAAGACGAGGCAAACCAGGCCTCCCAGGAAAACCCGGGCCACCAGGACCTCCTGTGAGTAACTAACAAGGGGAATGGGAAATTTTCACTCTGTCCTTGAACATTGTTAACAATTTTATAGCATGTTACTGGATCATAATTATAGTTGAAAATAACTGATCTGTGTGTATTCTGCTCTATCAAACAGCTACTATTGCTAGCCTTTTGATACAGCAAGGATAAAAGGAGTGAGTCCACAAATATGAGGGACTAGAGAGGAGGGAAAGAGCAAGAGGCAAGCTTCAGCAGAGGAAGCAGAAATTGGCATTTCAAAGAAACACTGGCTATGTATGCTAAATATGAATACTGTGCATTCATTTCCTTAGCAAAAGTGTGATGCTCTGGAGAAGAAGGGATAATTTCTGTCTCAGAGGGGTAATTTGAAAGATGAAGGACTGTGTGAAGCATGTGCCAATTGTGTGAATGGTGGGAAGGATTATACCCAGCACTGGAATGAGTGCTCAGCTCTAGTTCAAATGAGTTGACTGAAGAATTAAAAAGATTAAGAAATACATGGCTCTATGAAAGGATTTGTAATATGAAGAACTAAAGGGTTTAGCTCAGATCTAAGAGGTTTGGGATTTTATTTTTCGCCTTTTTTTTTTTTAAAGATAAATGTTTTAAAATTCAAGTCATGCATGGATGTAAATTAGCGTTAAATGAACATAGCCTTTCTTTGTCATATTAGTAAAACGCCTTATATATTGTATTGTAAAAATGTGCACAAATGCAAACAGCTGTTTGTGGATTAAGTAAACTTCTGCTGCTTTGGATTCTTAATATAAAACAAAGATTTCATAGTTCCTTTTTCTGCTTACCTGAAATAGGTAAAGGCTAATAGCTTCTGTATCTGAACATTTGATTCATGTGCTTCAACCTCATCTTATTTGTAAAGAGAATAATGAAGTGTTGCATGGGATCCAATGAAAGATGAAATAGATGTCATCCAGCCTTATTTAAAAGAAAAACTGAATAAATTTTATTAATACTTTTTCCTTGCAAAATGTGTTCAGAAAGAGGAGTTGATGATGGAGTTCATTTATCCTGCATAAAACTAACTAGTTAAAAATCAGTCTTTTGCTCAGCTTGGGTTTTCTATTGCTGAAATGGTCCTGCAGACTGCAGGAGGCCAAACAGAAGAAAGAAGCGGTACAGAATCTTTCTTAATACAAATGCCAAAAATAACCTTTAAAGGATAAAAAAGCAAACCCTAACAGAGGTCAGTGTTAGTTCTAATCTACTTAGCTTTTTGTGAGCTGGTGAAAAGCTATTTCTCCATTACAGATTTCTGCCATCACAGATTTGCTAGCAGGTCAGGCTTGTGAAGATTTATGATCCTTGACAGATATACCAGAAATCTTGAGTGGAAGCTAAACTGTGCTTCTATTACTGAGATGTATTTCAGATTTTCTTACAGCAAATGGAAAGCTCAACTTTGTCAGCATGGCAACATCCCTACAAGGAACTCTGTGTGATTAGTGTAGCCTAGTACTACATACCAGAAAAGCATTCCTCAGGCAGCCACGGCATAAATATTGGCTGAAAGTGTTTGTTTCTGGTGAAACTGTCTTGGTGCACTCCTTGCTTTGGATACAGCTCTACTACCATCTCATGTTTCTCTTCCAAGACTGAGAATATAAAGCATAGAAAAGGCATACTCTAAAAGCAGTAATGCCTGCTAATGTGCATTGGCAGTGTCCCCATGGTTAAAGTGCCACAGCTTGTACATACCAAAAAAAGCTTCAACACAATCCACCATTCCCCTTCTATTTTTCAAGGCTCAAGCCATGTTCAGTTTTGCTATACTGTGCTTCCAGTTATCCCTTCTCTGCTAACAGTAAGCAGCTTCCTCATGCACATGGATATATTGTCAGCCTTTACTTTGGCCTTTCCAAAGTCCAACAGAACTATCACACCTGCAGGGTGGTTTCTGCCATAAGTTTGGCATACACAGGGTACACAATGGTTAACAGATTGACTGAACATGTAACAATTGCACTCTCCAGTATAGATAAGTTTGGGTTTTGGCTGATGTTTCAGAAGAATATGAAATTTGTATTTGAGAAAAAGAAAATTTGGTCACTAATTAGTTTCAGGGTAGCTACAGCACACACTGTTTGAAATTAGTAAATTTGCCTGATTTATTTATCAGTTTATGCCATGATGTTAAGTATTTAAGTATTAGAACAGTCAGGTGCTCATGAATGACAAAAAAACCCAAACCTGTAAGAAGGAAAGTTCTGCCTCTATGAGGAAGAAGTTAGTGGACAGCATACAATACTCAGGGGATTTATGGTAAAAGGCAGTCCTAATATGTGCAGATATGGATTTGTGGGGAAAAGATCAGGGGTAAAATTAAAGAAAACTGGAAGGTTTCAAAAATTGCTGTGCTTTCACACAACAGCATTACAAGGACACATTCTAACAGTCAAATGGCAGCATGTAAGACTTTTCTAATTTTTTATCAATATCTCACCTTTTATCTTCCCCCCCCCAACCTAATTTCTAGGGATTTTTTTTTTTTTAAGTTGATGCATGTAGTGAGTTTCTAGTCTCCTGACATCATCTGCACATGTTTGGTTAAAAAGCTGTATCAGTGTCAGAAACTTAAATTGATTGGCAACTGGTTATTAAACTACTCAGTTAAAGTGGGACTCTCTATGCAATTTCTTCTAGGTATCCTTTCTTATGTGTCATTTTCCCCACATCCTTTCTTTTATGTAATTGTTTTCCCTCGGGAGCAAATTCTGTACTCACAACAGTCAAGGAGTCAATGAAGATTTTTACTGATCAGTTGTAAAAATATTTTTGTAAACCTACGCAGGTATGTTGCTCCTTTGAGCATTTGTTTAAAGTCTATAATATTTAATAGACTTTTAAAGTGTTCTTTTATTCCCCTGTTTCAGAGTTCATGGTATGCATCCTTGCTGTCTGGTGTGTTGGGTTTT
>JAWWMO010000121.1:86217346-86303812 GCA_035047845.1 Dendrocincla fuliginosa | reverse complement strand
GACTTTTAAAGTGTTCTTTTATTCCCCTGTTTCAGAGTTCATGGTATGCATCCTTGCTGTCTGGTGTGTTGGGTTTTCGAGTACTGTTGTGTTATTTGAGTACAGGAGACCCGTGATGTGTGCTCACACATCTCTCATTCCAGCAGGTAGCAACTTGTGTTGAAGACAGGAATCCAAGCGGGTTAAGTAGAGCAGCAGCTCCCTCTAGTGCTTTGTGGCCCCTTCCCCGCTTTTAAAGAGCCTAGATAGCAGTTTAAAGCTTCTGTTAAATACACTATTCACTTCAGTCTCAGAAGCGTTCTGAAAATTGTAATTGTGAAATCAAAATCTCTGTACCCTTCAGATGTATTTTATTTATTTGCTTGCTTCCATTTTCTCCTAAAGCCTTCTGAGAGCCAGGCTGTCTCTTTCACATGCTGTTATCCTGCTCGGCATGGCTCTTCACTGAAATCGAAATGCTGATTTTATAAAACAAAAAGAAATATTATGATAATAGGTTTCTATATGGTTATAAGCACAGCATTTTGTTCAGATTGCAGAACTAAGCAGATTGGGGTTTTTTCTGCCATAGCTGTTAGTAAAATGACTACAGGACAGAAAAAGACAGGGTTCCCAGCATACTGTAGCTACTTTTGTATTATGTGTAATGGCTTTCTGGTTTCCACACCTTTTTTTTTTTTCTTTTCTTTTCACTACTTAAAAGCAAATCACAGAATCATGTAATGAGTAGGGTTGAAAGGGATCACTGTGAGTTATCTAGTACAACTTCCCTGCTCAGGGAGGGTCTTCTTAGAGCATTTTGCACAGGATTGTGTCCAGATGATTCTTGAATGTCTCCAGTGAGGGAGACTCCACAATCTCTCTGGACAACATATTCCAGTGCTCAGTCACCTGCACAGTAATGTATCTGAACTTAATATTTGTATGTTCTTGGTCTCAGGTTGTACAGGCCAAATTTTGCAGTCTTCACTTAGCCAAAGTGCTTTTCTGGGCTTGGGTTGTAGAATGACTTATCTGCCTCATTTTATGCAGAGTTCTATTAAGAGGAGATAATTTATTTTTCTGTTTGTTCTGCCTAGAAAATACCTGTCCAATGTCTGCCACTGTTTCACATGTTTGTCAGTTGTGGGAGCTTTTGTGGTTGGGTTTTGGGGGAGGTTGGGGGTTTGTTTATTTATTTATTTATTTTTACTTTTACGTGAATCAGCAGGTAGTCACAATTGCTCATTCTCTCAAACCAAGTTTCAACCAATAGATTAAATAGATTTACTTTGTGGTGGCTATTACCCCTTGAAGCTCATCATTCAGTTCATCATTTACTTTTGCAAAGGGCTGAATTTTGCTTGGAAGATTAGCTTTGTGTTATTCTTTAAAGTATAAAATTAAAATAGAGTTACATTTTTGTTTGTGTTGGATGTGATGCAATAGAAAATTTCACTTGAATTTCATCATTTAATTACATACAATTTTGGTCTTGTGATTCAATACATATGTCATTGCCACTAAACTAGTTATCTTAAGTAGCCAGCAGTTCACCTTGGAAATTTCATTTCCTCTGCCTCAGAAAATATTGTCATTCCTCTACCAATGTTTTGAAAGTGAGTGAATGTTATCATTTAATTACAATAAACAGAAAATCAAAGCATAAATGTGAAAAGCAAAGTGAAAATTGTCATAGCATTTCTGGTTTACCTGGACTTTGAGCTGCTTTTTAGAAGAATATTAAAAATGCTTACATGACAGGATGGGAATGGCTGGCAAGGATTGGTCATGTTGCTTATTTCTATGCATTAATTTTTTTTTCCATATCAAAATGGAATTTATTTCATCTATGCTGTTGTGGCAGACATCGTGCTTTCATCATTCTTCCCATTGCCCTCTGGAATATGATACAACATTGCACACCTGCACTGAGGAGTTTCACGATGTTTTGCATTATAGTAATCAGAAAAACAGTTTTTTATTTAAGGGACAGGCACCAATATGAAATAAAAGGATAAAGTGATTACAGTGAGTCACTTGCAAGCTATGTTCTCTGAAAATGGCCTTTTCTTGAGATGCAACCAGTGCAATTTACTTGTTACACATTTTACTGCATGGACTGTGAGACTGGGCAGACTTTTTCTACAGTCTCATCTTTACAGAAATGCAGAGACACTGTAAAAGTAAAGGGAGGAAAATATATTGTAAACCCCCATAATTTCATAGTTTGGAGCTATTTCCCTTTAAGCACCTGTGTTCCTATTCCTGTCTTGTCCATAGAAAGAACATCTGAAACCTGTTTGTAATTTTAGAAAACAATCAGTACACATTCTCAGTTCTTTTCTTATTCATGCAACTGTACTCTCCCTGTGCCTCGCTTCTCTCAATTACACAACTTGATATTAAAAAAGCAAAAGGAAACCCTGCTCAAGTGAGCTTCAAAGTGGCAGATGTGCAAAATTCTCATTCAAAAGCTAGAAACTGCTGGTACAATAATTCTTCAATTGGTGTTAATTTCATTGCTTCTTCAGTTGCAAACCAATCCTACTATAATCTAATCTATAATCCTACTAATCTATAGTTTTGTCTATAGAAACTTAAGAGTAGATTGTGCAAGTATGTTAGGGGAGAGGAACAGTGTGGAAGGAAAGAAAGAGACTACAGGTTAGGAAAAAAGCCTTGAATAAAAATACTTTCTGTTGTACACTTTTTAAAATATAGTACTATACTAGTTTAATTATAGAAAGAATTATGCAAATATAAATTATTAAATTTATGTCAATTTTTGAAAACAGAAATACTAAAACCAGAGGTCATCCATCTCTAGTAACGCAAAGGCTGTGGCATGGTCAGGAATACAACCCAAATGCCTTAAGTTCTCCTTGGCTGTTTTAGTCATGAGACAGTTCTGGGGGTTTTTTTTAGGTTATATCTGTTTTTCAAAACTATGACATATAAAATGGCTCTTCATTTTGTCAAGAATTATTTATTTAATGTACAGATAATATCTGAGAGATTGAGTTTGGTGCCAGATACAGTGTTCAATTCTTCCTGAGTTGTGTGGCTGCCACAGTTTCATTGGTGGGAAAACAGTAAAAGAGACAACATGGAACATGGTGACAAATGCAAGGGAGAACAAATTCTTATTTTTGACTCCTTGAAGGATTGCAGAATCCTGCAAGGATCCTGGGTTCAAAGATTTGACACCACAGAATTACAGTGTTGAAGTGGAGACATCTGGGCAGTGTCATCACGGTTCAGTCCCAGTTCTGGATCACTGTCTTTAATATGTGTATCAAAGTAAAAATTCTGCTATTAACTTCAGAAATGAGAGTGGAGTGAAAGCACCTTGACTGTATTTATCTTATTTTTAACATAAAATTGAAGTGGCAATTGGCTTCAAAATAACATGAATAAAAGAGTGTATGGCCTTGTATCTCTTCCAACGCTGGGAACAAAGAGGGAGTAAGACACCTGTGATGTTCCATGTGACTTACAAATTTTCCTAATGTCCTCACTAATACAAAAGCTGCAGAGGATAAATTGTGGTGATGAAAAGCCCCAGAGGAGGAGAGTTGCCTTTGTACCCTGTCTGTTACCTACAGGTCAATCAGACTAAGTGACTTAAGTATACTGTAATTTTATTAATGTAGTCAAATGTTTCCTACAGCCATTGTGAGCAGCTGTATTTCATATTGCATTATGTGATATTTTCAACTTAAAGAGAGTAACTATGCTAATTTTTAAATTTGAGTTTTAGTTCATAGGTTCTTGACTGAACTTTCCATATTCTGTTCTCTTCTACAAAACTTAAAAATCTCATTGAGGGCATCTTTTTTGGCAGACTATGCCAAAAAATTGTTTTATTAATGTCCAAAATGTTTTTTCCCCCGAGCACTTTTTTAAATCTCTCCATCCTAAGCCTGCAATTGAGTAGGAAGTTCCTTTTTCATTGTTGAATTTCTTGATGAAAGGTGTGTGTTTAGGTACAAACTTGCAGTGCTAATAAAACTAGGAAATTAGTGTTCTGGAGAATTCTGAAATTCCTCAATTTTGCTTTCTGTACTCTTAGGTTAAGAGTCTACCTGTTTACTCACAGTAGGGGCTACTTCTACATCAGAACCTGTGCTTTGAGTTAGTGGAAATGGTTTTAAAATGCTGCAGAACAAAGATGTTGCTCACGCCAGAAGGAATTTGTATTAGAATTGATATGGGTGTCACTACTGCCTTCTCTGACAGACCAATTCACTTCAAAATAAGTCGCTGGTTTACAGAACTCGTAGTTAATTTAAAAACTAACTTTCTTCCTCCACTGTGGAGGGGGAAAAAGGTATAACAAAGTTACAGATAATAATTTACTGCATGATCAAAGAAAAATCTAAACTCTTTTACATCCCAGTTGCTCTTTGAATACAGGTATGCAAACATAAACTTAGTTAAATGAAAATGACTTTCTGATACATATTTTTCCATATAGGGTCCTTCTGGGCTAGAAGGAATTCTGGATTCATTGGACAAGCACTATAATGAGGTATGAAGGTTTGATACAGTGTCTGTGTGGGTTTATGACTAAGAAGCATCTAAGATAGAAATGACTGCAGTTTTGATCTCTGTGGATCACGTTCCAAATTAATCCAAAAAGTAGTTCCTTCCCTGTTTCCTTTCTGCATCCCTTTACAGGCTCAGTCAACACTGTAGTCATATACCTACTGTGTCATCTATCTTGCTGTCTTGCCTCCCATCTGTTTTCTACTCACTTATTTTTGAGTGGTGTAACTCAAAAAGGAGCTGGGTGGACCACATAGATATTAGTGGGAAGCACCAGCTGCCCATTTCTAAAACTAGTTGCTCTAAGCTGTGTTTGGCATTACTTTCTTGGCCTACTCTGTCATGATTCTAAGAATAAAATGGAAAGATGAGGAGGCATAATTTTGAAAAGGTCTGCTAGAAATCCATGAGAATTGTCCTTTTGTTTGTATTATAGACTAATAAAAATATTGTCCTAATTTTAAAACCACCTGCACCTAAAAGCACTTAAAAGAAAATTGCATAGGACAGTGTTCCACATGACAGAGCTTTTAACTTCTGACTACAAACGTCTCAAATTATTTAAGCAGTGGTAATGTCTGCCACTGTAAGAGATCATAATTCCGAGATCACACAAACTGGCTTAATTGATGCCAGAGTAGTTAATTTTTCTGACCAGAAAATTGTATTTCATTCAAAGACTTATGAAGCACTACTGCAGCAATATATGTTCAATATAAAAGCTAATGTGTGTATCTCACGTTAAGTCATGAAGGTCAAGCCCAGAAGACATCCATTTCTTTTAATATTACAGTGTGCAACAATAAAGAAAGGTGATTTCAGGGTATTTTTCTTATGTACCATTCCCAGACAAGTACTAAAATCTTTTCTTCAATAGAGATTCTAGAGCTAAATTCATGTCAAATATTTCCAATTGTTTCCAATTGTTTTTATCAGTTAAGTGATTTCTCTGTTATTTCTGATATTTAATCCATTCCAAATCAGTTTCTGGGTTTGTCTGCTGTTTCAAATGTATGTGTTGAAGTTCTCTACATATTGGTTTTAAACCTTTGGGTTTTGTACCAATTAATTTTTTTCCTGACAAAGAGTTTTCACTGATACCAGCCGTGTTTCCTTTATCAGTACCTTATTTATTGTCACTCATTCCCCACCTCTGCTCTATGAATCTCTTTTATCCTGATAGTATCTTTAAGGTTATACTGCAAGAGGAAATACAAACAATGTGATTTTCAGGAACTGATATGCACCTGTCTAAAAAAAAATATTTTTTCTTATCATTGTCTATGTATTATTAAGATGGCTTATATTTCCTAATTACCAATTCTGGAAAAAAATGTAGTCCAGCTGCTATGGGTCTATAAATTTTAAATCCCGTACAGCTTACCAATTCTTTTTCTTTCAGCTCTCTAGTTTGAAGATTTTAATCACTCTGTCACAAGCAATTAACTGTTTAACAAGGGAATGCTGTTTTATTCCAGATGAAAGAGGAGATGGCTTTCTGATTCAAGCAGCAGGTTTTAAATATGCAAAATTTCTGTAGCTGCATGTTCAGAACCTCCTAGACTCAAATTAACTCTACAACTGCTACAGCAAACATATTAGTTCCTGTAAGTTTTATGATGGGAATGGGATGTTTCCACCAAGGACGAGACAAAGAGGTCATCAAAGACAAGGACAGCTTCTCTGCTTTGCATTGATTCATTTAGGCAGATATATGCACCATAACTTTCCTTTTCCCCCCACACTGTTACATAGTATGACAAGAGCTGATTTTGTCCTCTGCACCTTGGAGACATCCAGCAATTTTTCACATTCCACTATATCACTTGCAGTGTCCCTCAGTTGTTTGCTTTGGTAAACTGATATTTGAGTGATACTCTCAGGTTTCTGAGATTCCTTTCAGCACAGGAAATGGTCTTGTAATCTTCCATCATTTTATGCATGTTCTTAAGGATTTCATAAGGTCTTTTAGATTAGTGTTTTAAAATGTTTATGTTGTGATCACATTTTGCTTAATATAGATATCTTAATACCTTTTTTTCCCTGAGGATATTAGTATGGCTTCTTTTTGTTGGTATTTTCAGGAACCGTGAAAAACTGCTACAAAGAAATGTGGTGGCTCTTAAAACTCATCATAATTAATAATGTCCTTTTTTTCCTGCTAATTTCTGTTTCTTAGCAGATTGTTTTCCATTCTTCTGAGTTCTGTATGATAACAATAAGCAGTTGTAATTGCATGATGTATTTAAATAACATGCTGCAACCAAGGCTTTTCTGGCTCAGTATCAATCACTTTATTGTCTAAGGAGGCTGGAGTGCAAGTCTTTAAGAGCATAATATACTTGATGCATGTATAGAGTGAAAGAGAGCACCATAAATACAACTGCTGATTGCAGCAGCAAATTGTGATGAACAGCACAACAAGAACAGCAGTCTGTCTTTAATGAAGGTGAGGGGAACCTGCTGAGGATGAGTAGTAGCATTGATCCTTAATGGGTTGGGAGACGAGGCTGGAGCGTTGCTTCCCTCACTCTTCCTTTATGCCTGTTCTTTCAAGGCATGTAACTATTTTTATATTTCCTCTTGTTATGTGTTTTGCACTTTCAGTGTGAATGAGATGCTTTGCATGTGTTCAATATATGCAGTTTGTTCTCTTCTTTTTTGCCAAGGAACTAGTTCTGCCCTGTACTGTAAATTACATTCCTTCAGTGATTGCTAAACAATGCCTCATGATTTGAGTTTATGTACTCTCAGGCCTCTGTTATCATCCTTTGCCTGGGATTTCAAGGCCTCTGTCATCTTTTTTACTTACCAGTTTTCCACACATAGACAGAAGGTCACTTTAGTCAAACTTGCTTCTAAACATCTTTGGAAAATGCATACAGATCAGTTTAATCTAAAATATTCTTCAATGCATAAAAATAAAAAGTAAACCAAACACAAAGAAACTGAAGCTGTATTACAAATGTTTCAGAATAATTCTTATTCACAGTAATTTTAGATTATTCTGGAATAATTAATTATTAATTTTCTTCTTTTTTTTTTTGTTTCACTGTATTTTACCTACATTTTGTTGTAAAGAGCAAATTACCTATAAATACGCAAAGATCATAAAAGTAATTACTTGGTCTAATAGCATCTTTTTTTTTTCTTCATGTGTGCAAAAGACATGCACAATTTGCTATAAATCATAATTTATTGTGTACTTATAATGACAGACACCTGGCTTGTTCTCAGGCCAGTGGTAGTCAACTACTTCTCAGTAATGCTCAGGTTCCTTTCTCTGGGGATCTGCCTCTTGCTCTGAAGCAGATTTTGATAATTGGTGTACCAACAGTGTTTACAAACCCTAAGCACTTCAGCAGATCCATCAGGACATTAGCATTTCCCAAACAGTTTTATTCACTTTATATTCAGTTGCCTACTTTTGAATATATTAGCGGAGTGCGAATGGCACTTTTATTCATCATGATGTTTCCCCATTTTAGAGATACAGAAACTGGAACATAGCAGGGGATTTGGCTTGGTAAGGGTTCCTATTCAGCCTAGCGGCACATGTTTTAGGACTTGGATTCCTTGGGTCTAGACTGGTGCTTATTTTTCAGGATCTTTCTTTTTGGTTTCTTTTCCATTGTCCTTAAAAGAAAACTCATTCCCCTCAGGTAGGTTGAGTCTGGCTTTGTGGAAAGGAAATAATATGCTTTGCATTTCACTGTGTCTTTACCTCATAGAGAAAGGTAAATAAATGCAGTGCAGTAAACACCTGAGCAAATATACAACCTTATACCCTGGTCCTTAAAGCTGTCTGGTGTCTTTGAGGAGCACTGTGAGGAGCCTGTTGACCATGTTCATTCCCCCTCCTTCTGCCTTGCTACTGTAGTAGATGTAAATTAATTCTACATTTCATGCTGCTCAAAAGTAAAAAGCTTGTGGTTTTGTCATAGAAGTGGGTTTTATTCTTTTCTAACATACTTGAGAAACGTACTGTAACAATGAGTATAAAACCAAGCTTTTTTCACTGAGTTTAAAAAGAAAAAAATCACAGAATTGTGTATCAATATTCAACATAGACATTTCCCTTTTATGCTTTTGCTCATCTTTTACTAGTCTGGCTGCAGTATGAATGCACCATAAAGGATGTGTTAATGCAGTGCATTACCTAGTTGTACTGTGTAGGCATTTGTTATCTCATTCTAGTAGTAAATTATTTACACAGTGGTAAATTGCAAGGAATTGTTATGGTAAATAAATTGTTACTGTAAATAAATGGTGACATTTTCTGTTTTCTGATCTCTATGATGATGTTTCTTTCCAGAGCGATACAAGACTACTAGGATTACTTGAGACCCCTGGACTTAAAGGACAGAAGGGAGATGCTGTAAGCATTTGGGATGAATTTGGAGAAATTTCAAAGTGCCTGTCTTACCTGTCTCTGCCACCCTTAATACAGTACCTTTTATTTGATTTATCAAAACGGGCTTTGAAGGAATAGATTTTAGAGGTGATTGGCACTTTGATCTGTGTAGTCCAATATCCAGCTCATTGTGCTATCCTGCAGGAGCAGCACATGATCCTCTATCCTCAAATATAGGCAAAAAGGGAAAATGCTGAAAGGATTAAGTGTGGTTTCTATAACACTGCCTGAGAAGTCAAATGAGCTGGCCTGCCTGTTATGTGGAAAAGACTGAAGAAGTTGAAATTCAGAAAATATTTTGAATAGAAAATCATGAATATTTAAAGCAGCTTCTTTGTAACAATGGGACTTTCTATACCAAAAATACTTACAAACAGCCTCTAAAAATTACATGGAAGTCAAATTCTTGACTTGACACCATATGACAGTATGTTGTTGATAGTCTTCTGTCCTGTGTAAACAGTAGGATTTTTAATAATTGAATGCTTTCCAAACTTGTAAGAGAAGAGACAAGTACTCTGGATATGTGACAGAATTGACATTTTTTTATTGAGAAGCCTGCAGATCTGCTATAGAAACAGTCATTTAAATTCATTTGCACACATTTAAAGCTCAGTTTCATTGCAATAATAGTTAGGATTTTGTGGCTTACATAGAACAAAGTACAATTGAAGAAGAGGAGAGGTTTATCTGCATTTGTCAGAATATAAAGGATTTTAAGTTTAATTCATTTTGTTAAAAGGGTCAAAAAGGAGAACTGGGAATGACCGGTGCAAAAGGAGAAAAGGTAATTTAATTCCTTGCTTCTGTGCTCATGTGTGATACTAGAATTTGACTAAATATACTATACTATATTATTAATGAATTATTAATTATACTATATTATTAATGAAATCTTGGAAAATACACAGAGGATCAGGAAAATATATTTGGGCATAGGAAAAGTTGTCAGTCTCTATTTTATCAATCACCTCCTAGGGTGGGTATTTACACATGCAAGTAAATTTCCTTGTTCTAACAGCTCACGAAGTCCTTAGCTTTAAACACTTTCAGACTTTCACTGAATACCAATTTAAAATTGCTTATGTAAATTTATGAGCAGAGACTGCCTTATGAATTAGGCACCATTCATATTTTTTCAAGTTATGAACGTGATCTTCAATATCTATATGAAAAAATATGAACCTTTAAATTAATAACATTTATAAATAAACTTTCTAATTTCGTATGTAGTTTAAGCATAACTTTTCCAGAATGGCTGGGGCAGAGGGAGTGTTACAGGTGTGTATTTTGCTTTTCTAGGACTGTGTGATGTACCCAGTTCTTCATCTCATTAACATGCATTTTGCTATTCAGCTCTTAGGCTTCCAGTTGGTTTCTTTGGTCATATCTTTCTATCTAAATAATTTTCCTAGAAGCAGAAACATTTTTTCACTGTCAGTATCACAGATTTAGGATTTTGTGTGCTATAGAGCACTTGTGTTTGAGAATTTTTCAGTTTTGGGTGCATTATCACTCTTTAGTTTGTGTTCCTGACCCTCCCTTGTGCTCCTGCTTGAAAGGATCACACATGCCATGGTCTTGGCATTATATCAACATCATCCCTCAGGTAAACTTCTGTAGTCCATATATTTGTGTTTTATATAATAGGTTTAAAAAATGCTACATTTTTCAAGGATTCTTCAACAAAACCATATATTTGGACTATTTACCATTTAAAAAAAATCTTTGTTAACCTCTTCCCTATGTTTCTTTAGGGTGAGCCTTCTGAAAAAGGGGACAAGGGAGATCCAGTAAGTATAGCATGTTTTGAACTGATGTGAATAATTTACATTCAAAATTTTTTCATATCATATTCATGCTGCAGTTCTCTATATACATTCATTAGATTCACAGATTATATGAGATAGCATAGGTATTGTCTCCTTCTTACATGTGTGTCAAGGTCAAACAGGTTATAAATAAAAAACAGCATTTCTGTTGTCAGTACAGTTGCTTAGATATTTGTGATTAACATACTTTAATAACCAAAATAAGGCTTATTGTAATAGTGAATACTGTGTACCAGAAGAGATGTAGTGGTGAAGAATAGGCTTTTGACTGGAAAAGCTCTTAAAAAAATGTAATATTTTCAAACATTTTTTTCTTTAAAGCATTTGGAAAACCTGCAAACAAAATTAGTTTGAAAGAGGAATGCCTTTTAGAGTTTGCATGAGACATCAGAAGTTCTTTAGTGCTTTCACAATATTTAAGTCTGCAAACTACTATAATATTTTAAGGTAGCATATTAAACTCTTAGTTGATAATAGTTATGGTTGTATCTGCTATTTTCAGGGAGAGACTGGAATGGAGGGATCAAAAGGAAATAAGGTATTTTTTGACTTGTACACCCTATGTACATTGCTGATATATGTCACTGATACTGGGAGGCATAACAGTAAACTTGGATTTTTTTTTTGTTGTTGTTGTTTTCTCAAACAATATCATTAGGGTGAAATGGGAGACCCTGGACCACCTGGTCTTAGTGGAAATCCAGGATCAAAGGTAAGTGAAAGGTATTTTTGTGGTATTAGCAGCAAGTGCATTCTATGCTGTTATGTAAGAGGACTCTGAATGCTATAAACTCTTTAGCTGGTATTAAAGGACAGAAAATGCAACAAGTTTATATTAAAAGTTTGTGCTTGGGTCATGGCTATTTTACATAAGATTTACATTTTACATTAAGTTCTGTTGATCTCAGCATCGCTCAGAAAGGGACATTTAAGCAAAGCTCAAATGTTGTTTAGTCACAGGAAGCGTGGACTGGATGAGTGAACAGTGAGGTGGATTAAGAGCTGGCTGAACAGCACATTCCACAGGGTCATGGTCAGTGGTACAGGGTCTAGTTGCAGGCCTGTCTTTAGTAGTGTCCCCCAAGGTTCAATACTGGGCCCACTATTGTTTAACTTATTCATCAATGACTTGGATGAAGGGGTAGTTGCCTCCTCAGCGAGTTTCCTGATGACACAAAGCTGGGAGGAGCGGCTGATGCTCCAGAGGGCTGCGCTGCTCTTCAGAAGGGCCTCAGCAGTTTGGAGAGATGGACAGAGAACAACCACCTGATATTCAACAAAGCCAAGTGAAGGGTCCTGCACCTGGGGAAGGAATAGCCCCCTGTACCAAGACTGGCTGGGGGTTGAGCTGCTGGGAAGCAGCTCTGAGGAGAAGGATCTGGGGGTCTTGGTGAACAACAAGCTGTCCGTGAAGGCCAATGGGATCCTGGGGTGCATTAGGAAGAACATTGTCAGCAGGCTAAGGGAGGTGGTCCTACCCCTCTGCTCAGTCCTAGTAAGGCAAATCTGAACTCCTTTATCTGGTTATGGACTCCTCAGTTTCTCCACAAGAGAGACATGGAGTTCCTGGAGTGGCTCCAGTGGAGGGCAACAAAGATGATTAAGGCACTGGAGCATCTCTCTTATGAGGAAAGGCTGAGGCAGCTGGGCCTGTTCAGCCTCAAGAAGAGGTGCCTGAGAGGAGATCTCATCAATGTCAATAAGTATCTGAAGGGAGGGTGTTGAGAGGATGGATTCAGCCTCTTCCTGGTGGTGCCAAGCAATAGGGCAGGCAACAGGCAGAAACTGATGCACAGGAAGTTCCATCTGAAGGAAGTTTCACCTGAGGGAGAACTTCTTTACTGTGCTAGTGATGAAGTACTGGAACAGATTGCTCAGAGAGGTTGTGGAGTCTCCCTCACATATTCAAGAAACTGCAGTGTGCTCTGGGATGACCCTGCTTGAGCAGGGAGGTTGAACCAGGTGACCCACTGTAGTCACTTCCAACCTTATCCATTCTGTGATTCTGCAAAGAAAGCAACTGAAGCACAAATGTACTTGAGAATTTCTCATGATGCCTTGAATGGTATCAAATAAAGGTAGAATTGGAAATTGTTAAAATGTAACCTCCACCCTACACTATTCATGTTAGATATGATAGTACCCAAATTTTAGATCATCAAAAGAAGTCCCAGTGATAATGGGTGTGGTTATAGAACCTACAGAACTGTTGTCTCAGACATGATTCTTGAAATCTTGATTTGTTCTTATGTTATGTCTTTCCCTTTAGGTTTTACCTTTGTATTGACTTGTATTTGCTTTTTATACCTCCCTTGAGTTTTGTATATATCACTCCCCAAGATTTATTGGACTAAATATTAGAGTAAGAGAGAATGAGCAAACTCTCTACTTCTTACTCCATGTGGAAGATAATTCTTAATGCCAGATGTTTTAATCTGTTTATGTATAAGAATGCTTTACACCAAATTACAGTAGTGTTTTGACTTTTACCTGTACTATATCATTTCACAGGGACTGCAAGGCCCTCCAGGACCTGTTGGACCCAGGGGACTGCCAGGAGAAGTTGTATGTATTATACAGTTTCACCAAGCTGTAGCAGTGTGCTGTGCGAACAGTTAGCCAGTGAAACAGTTCCACAGAAGTTATCATAGGTACTCATTTGTGGGTGGTGCTATTGCAATCGTGTTGAAGCACAGTCAGGTGGGATGCCTCCCTCAACAGGCCACTATCCTGAGTTTCCATAAAATGTCCTTATCTTATCTGCTGTGCTTCTATTTATGTATAGAGCCCCATTCTTGGGGTGAAAGATAACTAAATACTGCATTCTCTCTTACTTGTGCTGCCATCATCCCGCTTGAGTTCATAACTTCTGCTTGTGAAACTGCTGTCGTGGATCTTTGATAAAGCCACATTTTGTACAGATAAATACTAGGTATTAATGTATGTAGATCCTAGATATATATGATCTTGAAGACTCATTTGTATGTGCAATTCTAGTACATAAAAACATATTTACATGTATTACAGAGACATGTTTATCTCGAGGCTGTATTGTTTTATCTTCTAAAGATTAAACATTATGGATGAACAAATATAACAATTCATTTTATGCAGTATGAGTAAAGTTATTAAAGGTTGAAAATTGTTTTACTTTCACTTACCTCATTGAAGAGTCATCCAGCAGATAAGACTTCCTTCTTTTGTATTCCTAAGAAATCCCTTGAGCTTGGTCCAAAAAGAGTTGCAGAAGGAGAATTGGGAATAGAGTAGGCCATGATGCCTGATCCAAAATCAGTACATTTAAATTTCCATATATTTTTATATTCTTCATTAAGATACTTTTTTTTTTTACTCATGCTTTTAATTTGGATGGCTTTAGACAAGTAGCTATCTGTATTAAAGACAAGGCAGCGGAGAAAGCAGACACACGGCAGCTTCACTATTGGCATGGAAATGTCATCCGTCATAAGTCAGTGTTCACAAAACTTTGGTTTACACTGCAAAGAACAATATGTGTTTGTCTTTTTCTTAGAAAGTTCATTTTCCAGTCCAACTTAAGTTTTGTACTTAGATTTTACTGTTCAGTTTGGGCAATGTTGTCCTTTACTGTGAAAATTACTGGTATTAACAAAACACGTGACTAAATAGTTGAATAACATTGAAGGGTCATGAAAAAAGTTTTCTGTATTTGTTACAGCATAGTAAGAAATCAAATTAAGCCTTCTTTATTTTTTAAATAGCTTCTATTTAGATTTTAATCTTTTTTATTTCTCTGCATTTATAAAAATCCTTAATGAAAAGGATGAGGGAAAATACTGAAATTAAAATCAAAATGTGAAAGATTAAAATACTGAGACAAAAGCAATGATGGAACATATTTTATTTGCTGAAGATGTTTGACTGTCCATTAAATATCTAAAATATTTTAAAGGAATTTGTTGTATTAAGTAATGTGCAGGAGTAGGAATTCATTGAGGCTTTTTAGATACCAATTTGAATAATTAACTGATGAAGGAAATGATGCAGCCCTTCATGGGCAAAAAAAAGATGAGACACTTATTTAAAACTCAAGTTTTTATATGCTAGTGCCTTCCTTGAAAAAATTACTGATTTTTCAAGACTTAGACTTACTTTGAAAGAGAAAAAACAAATCTTTCAGTCTCTGCTGTTCTGCATTCTTAATTTTTACATTTCAAATTAAAGAAAAATTATTCATATATTTCATTAAAGAAACAGTCATTACCTTATACTCTTTAACATTTGGAGTCCAAACTAATGCATAGTAAATAATCCAGTGTAAACTAGTTTTCATCTGTAATTTTAGATAAGCTTTAAGGGAATAGCTATAAAAATCTACAGTTATGTTTTTATTAATTCCAGGGCTTACCAGGAGAGCACGGGGTACCAGGAAACCCGGGAGTTAAAGGAGACAAGGTACGTTTTAAGTGTTTTTAATTAAATTTGATACGTTACAGCATAATAAATTGTCACCTCAGAAGTCACCTTCCATCCTTCTGTAGTGCATCGATGTGGCTGCTGTATGAATTGATTTTAAAGTGTACCAGCAGCAACCACCTTGGAGATGCTGCAAGCGCATTTGGCAACCCAGTTTCTCTTTAGATTTATAGCTTAAGTAATATTTCAAGGGGATTGCACTGCACCCTTACATTAAATCTGTGCAGTGCAAAAATGTCAGTTTGGGTCCTGACTACAGAATGCTCTTTTCTATGCACTGCCCTGCCCAGACTAATGTGTAAGATCCCACTTCCCAGTCAGACATATACATCTTGGCAGAGCACTGGGGCAGCTACACTGTCTCAGATGTGAGCCAAGGCTGTATCTCTTTATGACATTGTATTTTGCCCTGTAGAAATCCTTTAGTTAGAATTCAGCTACATCAGCAAAAGTTAAAAATTATATGTCTGTATATATTGAATGTCGAGAAAGGGAGAAAAGAGGATACACAGGTGTGCTCTGAGCTATGTGATGTGTTATGGTATTTATACATTGTGGGGTCCAAGGGAAGCTAATAAATTCCATTAATAGTTTGAAGAAGCAAATCATAACACAGAAGAAGATAACTGGAACAATGACACAAATCTACTCATCTTACAAAATGAGAGGTAGAGATGTTGGAGCAGGATGCAAAAGGCAAGAGGACAGCATAACATAGGGCCCAAATTCACCTGTGTAAGCTGCAGGAGTCAGAGATGTGGAATGAGAGACACTGCCTGCACTGAAGTCAGGAGAGGTGTAAACAGGACTACAGTGAAGACCCCAGTTTTAGCACTAGTGGTAGATAGTTGGGGAAAGAGACCTGCAGTTTCACCTGCTGCTGTGAATTAATTGGCAGTGTTAAATGAAAACCTGTGTATTAGGGGCCTGGGGACAAAGAAATATAGATCAGATACATTGCAAGCATGGAAAACCAAGACAAGGCTAATTACAATTAATGATTGTGTAGTCCGTGCCTTCTCTTCTTCTGTACCTTTCTGAAGGAAAATATCAGGGTTTTTTTTCCTTCTCTATTTCTTCTCAAAGTACTGGCACTTTCTATGATAAACCTGATAGTATTTAGAGGTAGGGTTTTTTTTGTTTTTTAGTTTTAATTCTCACATTTCGGTTAGGCATTCAAATTTATTTTCTAGGGTGACCCTGGTGGGATTATGGGACCGCCTGGACATCCAGGTCCAAAAGGTGATATGGGGCCTCCTGGACCAAGTCTGCCTGGAACACCAGTAAGTTCATAATCTGAAAAGGCTTTTCCGACTTTATTTCTTGTAAGGGCAACTGTTAAGGAAATCTCACTGTGCAATAAAAGAAATCATAGAATCATAAAATGGTTTGGATTGGAAGATACCTTAAAGGTCATCTGGTTCCAACCCCCTGTCATGGGCAGGGACAATTTCTACTAGACTAGGTTGCTCAGAGCCTGTCTAACCTGCCCTTGAACACTTCCAGGGATGGGGCATCCACAGCTTCTGTGGGCAGCTTGCACCAGTGCCTCACCACACCCTCATAGTAAAGAATTTCTTTTTCTCATCTACACATAATCTGTTTCAGTTTAAAGCCACAAAGCAAGTATTTTTAATGTAATTTCAAAACTGAAATGTATGTTATAGTGCATATATATTAGAAGTGCACTAAAATCTAATCTTAAAGTATAAGACTCACACATGCTTCAAGTGACAGTAGTATTAACAAGGAAGACATATATAAATGTTTTGTGGTTCATTTCTGAAGGATGAGTAATTTTGGTAATAAAATTCAGCGAGTCTCTTGGATTTAAAATCATAATTTTTGGGGGTTTTTTCTGTTTTTTGTTTTGGTCTTTTTAGGGTCCCACTGGTGTTCCTGGAAACCCAGGTCCACGGGGACCAAAGGTATACAAAATACATTATTTCTGCTTATAAATAAATAAATAAACAGTAGTTTGCGTTTTGGGACCTGTTGTAATGGAAAGCCTTGTGCCTTTCACAGGGAGAAAGAGGACTACCTGGTGTACAGGGAGCACCTGGGGAGATGGGGCCCCCTGGAATAGGCATTCAGGGATCACCAGTAAGTGTACCAATGGCCAGAATCGGGACTTCTCACTGTGCCTCACTGCCAAACTGCAGTGAGCAAACAAAGCACAGTAAAATGCCATACCATGAACTCCCTTCCGACTTAACTCCCAACTCCCAGCTTGTTTCACGTTTTGCTGTGCAATTTAAGATCAAACATGAAACAAGTTGATACGGTCTGTCTAAAGCATTTGTACTGAATAACTCATACAGCAAGAAGTGTTTCAGCTATTCACCTTTTTTCCCAAGTTTCTTACCATTGCCTTTAAATAAAGCCTTCTGCAGTGTCTTCACAGTATTCACTAAAAAAATTTGCTGATATTGATGGTGTAGCTGTGGTACATGAGTTCTACACCAGTGAATAAGATAATCTCTCTTCAGTCCAGACCAGTACGTATCAGCTGATACGTTTCAGTTTATGGACAGTACTCTGATATAGAGAGAAAATGTTCGTGAAAAGTAACTAGATATTCACACTGAATTTTTAATCTAAAATTATAATCCTTAAAAATATTTTTCAGTTAAAATATTTTCAAATCTGAGTTTTAAAAATTATCCCTTTATATCTAAATAATCAAATTTGGGTTTAGTCAACTGCTTATCAGCTTTTCTTGGGAATCTCCTAGATAAATAACAAGGTTCACCACAAGTCACTAATTTTTTTAATGGCTTGCTCTTAAAAATGAGACTCAGCAAAGTCTTGAATTCTCTGATTTTGACAAAATTTGGTTTGAATTTAAAGCCAAACCTTAGAGAAAGCCTTTCTTGCAATGAAAACTGTACCGATATCACACATTCAGTATTTTCTTAATGAAGTTCATCTCTCTTATCCCAGAAAGTGTAACTACTGATTATTTGGAGTTTTCTTGCAGGGTCCTAAAGGTCCAACTGGATCAGCAGGTGTGCAGGTAGGATATAAGTTTTCTGTTTAATATAAAGAGCACTAATTTAGTCTAAGAATTTTGCAGGAAAAGTATTCTTATATCCTAAATTACTTTTCTATTCTTAGGGCCCTAGGGGACCACCAGGATTACCAGGTACTCCAGGTACTCCTGGTATTAATGTAAGTGACAGTTTTCTATACATGCAACAAAAAACTATTGTGTCCCTCATCAGTGATTTAAGGCCATCAATTTTTGCATTTGTTTCCAGGGTACTCCAGGAAGAGATGGAAAGCCGGGACTACCAGGCCCTCCAGGTGATCCTGTATGTATAGAGAGAAAGCTTGTGGATTTGCTTTGGTGTGAATATTTTAGATTTAAAGGAGGTGAGATAGCATAGCAAGTCTAGAAGTACTAGTGATATGAATGATAAAGTGGAAATACTTTTTTGGGAAAGACAGGGAAACAGTTGTGTTATGTACCTTGGCCTCAATAAAGCTTTGAGACTGTCTTCATTGTGTTTTTCTAAGCAAAAACCACTTAGAATTATAGTTAATCAAAAATTATGGATCTGAGTGTCTTATCAGCAGAACTGTCAAACTTGGAAATAGAGGTCTCTCCTGTGCTCAATTCTTATCAGTGATTTAATTTGATTAGGGTAAGTAAATACAAACTCTGAAATTTGACTGGGAAAGATTGCTTGTTTTTTTGAAGATATAATCAAAATTCAAAGGCTGTCTGAAGTCAACAGGATTTAACTTGAGACAGATGCGCATGAAGTGCTTAAGTTAAAAGAAAATCCATAAGTAGAACACATCTAGAAGATACAGTACATTGTAAACTAAATATAAGTAAAATACTTGATGCCGCTATCAAACAGACAGGTCTAAATGGTAAAACTTACTAATAGGAAAATTATTGTCATTTGCTGTCCTGAAATACTTTTTTCTTGGAAACAACATTTTTTAAAGGAAGATGTAGCAAGCAGGAGTGAATCTGGAGACTTAGGGCCATTTTAACATTTTCAAAATCCTGTTATATATCATACAATTATTCAGAGTTCAGCACACACAGTTATGATTCTGCAGTGTCTGGACTGGACTCACAGTGCACAGAGAACAGAGGATCTGTATGGCACAAACACAGTAGGCTTGTGCTCATACCTGGTGTGCCCTTGCAGCTGGATGTTAGCCCCTTTCCACACTAAGAGCTTGGGGTCCTGTACCATAAAATGATACAGCAGCTAAAATAAGAAAGTGAGAAAAGAGAAGAGACTGGAGAAAATACACTTTTGTAGTCCAGCAGGAACACCAACAAGTGACATAGTAATAGGCTGCTTGTAACAGCTGTAAAATGTTGTCATAAGGAGAAGGAAGAAAAGTGAGATCATATAGGGAGGTAATAGTTGGTTTAAAATCTTGTTACGGGTTTTTAAGATTAGGTGGCACTGTCTATTAGAGTTTATCTCTTTGCAGAGGATGGAATTCACACCTTACCTGGTTATGTGCTTAGGTTGTGTTAGGTGCAATGTCTTGCCCTAGAAAACTCATCAGCCTGCTTTCAAAGGTGATGGAACTGCCCTGTAGATAGTGGACTCCTGATTATGCTCATGGTTAAGTATGTTCAGCAGTGCATCTCCTGAGCTGATACTGCTTTTAACTGGCCGTTTTTCTAATATGCTAAAAAAGTGCTTATGTTTTGTTTTTCAAGATGGAAATGACTGAAACAGACTGAATAAAACCACTTAACATATTTTTAATGTGCCTAATTGCATAGTATATCCAGGGCAATTTTTTATTTAGCGTTTGCCAGAAAAAAAATGAACATTGGTAGTTGGAGAATGCATTTTTTAGTGAAGCTGGTGATAACAGGGACAATGGGAATTTACAGGGAATCTTTAAATAAGAGTTTAACGGCAGGTCTTGGAAATTTGAGATGTGCTGCAGTACAGTAAATCCTATTGATTTATCTTTAAATGGGTTAGATGTAGTAACCAAGTTAGGAGTGGCACCACAAAGTTATGCACTAATTCTTAATGTTTAAAGGCAGGACAAAACACTACATGCATTGCTGTACAAAATACTACATCCAGCTGTAGCTGGATTATTTCCAGTATCTGAGCTAACTTATGGAAGTTAGCTTTGGCATCTCCAGAGTTTGTGCTACAGTTGAGTCAAAGCTTAGGAGAAATGGGAAGGAAGGCAACCGAAGGTAATCAAGTGAGAATAGTGTGTGTGACTTTCGAGTACTGTTAAGTTGTTGCTGATATATTACAAACCCAGCAATATTAATGTTCAGGAGTTATGCTGTTGGCTTAAGAAAGTTCATTGAAACTTGAACAAAAAAATTATAATTATTATGTTGCATAGACAGCAATATTTAACCATATTTGAAGCCCTGTCTTTTCTTCTGAGTTTCCATTTAAAAAAAGCTTCAACCTATATATATATAATATATATAATATATATTATATATATGTATTTTATATATATAAAATCAGCTCTGTGTGTAACAGAAACTTTAGAAGTAGTAAGAACACATCATAATTAGTAGTGTTGTGTAAAATAGTAAATGCAGCTGCCGTTTTTAATTTCAGGTTGCACTGCCTCTTGTGGGAGACATGGGTGCTATACTGAAGGTAAATATTTTCAGAGGTTAAAATATAATTGTTTGTTATAAACATACTTCTTAAATCAAAATATGCATTTAAGTTTCTATAGGCTTAATTCTGATCTATGGGGCCAGCTTAAAATAATTTTGAGATTTTTGCTGATTTTTTAAAATTTTTTTTTCTAAAAATACTCAAGATATGTATTTTATAGGAATTTTCCAAAATAGTGTTTGAACAGTATGTGAGGCAGTAGGCAGCAGGCAGCAAGTGCCTATTCAACACATCCAATCCAGAGTATAAATTGCTACAAATACACCCCATTCTCCACTTTATTTTGTAGCATTAATTTCAGTAATATACCAAATGGGGAAAATAGTATAGAATTTCTAAGATATGATTTTGAAAAATAATGAAACCTGGAGTGCTCTAACATAAACACAGGTGTGTCTGGGACTAAAATGAAGTAAAAAATGTGTTGGCAATATTTGAGTAGAGTGTGTGAAAGATGGGGAGAGAAACAAAGAAGACGCTCTGAAAAAGCTTAGAAGAGAGTGAGGACTGAAGGAAAGGCTCTGGGGTCAAATGCAGGGATAGTCAGAAAGGCGGGCAGGAAGAAGTCTGCATAAATTGGTCTGCAGGGATCAGATCTATGTCACAAAAACATTTGTCACTTTGCTTTCTGTCTGCTCTACAGGGTGATCCTGGCACAAGAGGTCCTCCAGGCATCCCAGGTAGAGAAGGGCCAAAGGTAAGTTTTGAAGGAAGTATTTTTCATTGCTTTGTTTCTTGTTAAAAGTAAAAGGCCAGATTCTTACCCCTGGCAGTCTTGACTTTCTTGTCTGATCCCTCTCCCTGTGGCATCTGAGCAGCCGAATGGTTCAAACGATTTTTGTTGTTCAGCCTTCTTTGTGCATTTGCCTTTTCTCTAAGGAAAGTGAGCAAAATCGCCCAAGTTGTGTCGTAGGCTGGGATAGCTCTTGTGCATCTTGCCTCTGTTAAAGCTAGCTCAGATTTGACTGTCCAGTAGTGCATTGCTATCTATGCACTTATTTTAGATGAGTCTGTCACTCAAGAATCCTATGGTGAAGAAGAAAACGTCCCATGTCTCCCTCAAATGTGCAACAGCTGGACCGCCCTGTGCCTTTGCATCCTGTTCCCATGGGAATAACACAGCCTTTTCTCTGGGACTTGAGGTTTCACTGACATCAATCAAAATTCTGCTTCACTGATCAAATCCTGCTTTATCAGACCAAATACCACATGGTTCGGCTCTATTGTTGAGCCTAATTCCATAAAGTGAACTTTCTCCATTTCAGCGAGCATTTAAGTTTTCTGGGGTTAATGTCAGTTTGCCTAGTTTGCCTACTGGGTACAAACCACTCATTTCCTTTCACCTCGCTGGGAGACATTTTAAAGCTTTCAGATAGTTTTGAGCCTTTTTTCCCATTTTAGACAATATGACTGTAAGGGTTTCATGCTAGTATATATTAAATGTGGGTCATAAAATGCCCTGCAGAGCATGAAATTCATTGTTCTCTAATAGAAATTCTTTGTTTGAATGTTATTTTTTCCTAGGGAAGCAAAGGTGAACGTGGATTTCCTGGGCTTGCGGGAGAGAAAGGTGACGAGGTACATTTAATTCATTTCTACAGCAGTTGCATTCTTACCTGAACCTGAGTAAAGACTTAGACTGAGAAGAAAATGCACAGGATATTATTTAGTTCTTTAAAATTGCTGAGATAGTCACGTATTGCTATAAATAGCTCTCGATTCTGAATTTTCAGCAAGATTAAATGTTATTATTCCATTATATAGCATCTATTGAAGTTTTTTCTGTGGAGTTTTGCTCATTTGTATATTTTAAAGCCTCATATACATGTACGGCTACATGATTTTTAAGAGTACATGATTTAATACATGATTTTTAAGAGTACAGCATAGAGCAATAAATAGGCAAATGCCAAATATTTTCAGAAAATTCTTCATATTTATATTTGCTTTCATTTTGTTAGTTCCCCTTCAGAATTCACTTTTGAAAACATTCCATTAGGCAAATACTCTGATGGGAATAGTCACAGCAGCAATTACTATTAAGTGGAAACTGGAAAGTGTTTGAAGGGGCTGAATTCAAAGTATTTACAGTATTTTGTATCATATACTGCATTCCTAGAGTAATTTTTCTATTTTTATGGAGAAGGAAAAAATGCCATATGAGTTATGGTGCCAAATCCAAAATAGCTTCTATAGCTTTCATTTTAAATTGAAATATTTGCAGTTAACAGTTCAAGAGAATCTCTATTAAAAAAAAAAAACCAACAAAAACAAACAAACACAAAAAAAAAAAAGAAAAAAACACAAAACCACAAAAACCCAACAACAACAACAAAACCAAAGCAGAAACTATTAAGCAAATTAATCCAGGTAAATAAATGCACTTCTTAGTGACCTTAGCCAGCTGAAGGAGTGAAAATAAGTAGTGTGTTCCAAAATATGTGGCGAACACTTTGAAACTCTAAAATACTTTACAGACATTGTTAAACACATACTATTCTCTTGTAATTAGGGAGTGCTGGCTACAAGACACAGCACCTGGAGAATATGAAAGGAATTCAGAGTGAGGGGTTTGCAATACTTTATGATCATTTTACATTTCTTTGGCACTAAGGCCATGATATCTTCAGAATTTTCGAAGACTAATAGAATGAGAAGAATTTTCAAAAAAACTTGTGTTCATCAGGACCCTTGGCTTCCAAATGTAAACAGTTCTATGAGGAAAAAAAGATGCAGCAGAAGCATTAAATATGTGTTCCTGCTGCTGTCTTGCCCTACAGTTTAGCATGTTGTCAGCCCAACATAGCATGCTTATTTTTCCTTTTGTTTTACTTGATATGTAGAGCTCATTATGTCTTTGCTTCTTATCGAAGCAAGTGCTTCCTGAGGTTGGATTCAGAACATGCTCCCTGAAACAATGGGGCAGCCATAAGCAAACTTCGTGCAGAATTTTACTTAAAAACTGAATGGGAAAGCAACACATCCTTCATGTGGCCTTCAGGATACCACTACAATTGCATCCTAGCAGGTCGAGGCATTAGAGAAACAATTTCAACAATTCAAATACTATTTATCTGCTGAAAACCAAGTGAGATGTTTCAGGCAATTGGGAAGGTAGTAAGAGAACAGCAAGTTTGTAATTGGGAGTTAGGTTTTTTTAAAGGACCCTAGAGTAAATTCACTGTAAATTTTTAATTAACTCGGTGGGGTGTGGTGTTGTGTTAATAAATTAGCTACTCTCATGCTTCTTCACTGTTTGAGAGCTCCTTACCTTCCTCAGCTGTGATATTTTCAATGTTTAGCAGTAGCTTTTGATTATGACATTGTGAGAGTGTAAGTGAATTTTATTTTTGTCAGAAACATGTATGAAAGAGTTTACAAAGTTTAAAGGTCCTGTTTTTTACAAATTCTAAAAAAAAAAAAAAAAAAGTTTTTATTTTCAATTTTATTGTTTGGTTACCATGGGAATGGGAAGAAAGTCTGAGAAGCCCACCTGAGACTCTTTGAAATGAACTCATCAACTTCCATATGCTTCCAGATATGGAACATAATCTTTGTTGAAGCTTAGTTCTCTTCCTTATGAAAACATTCCTTTTTTTTCCAGGGGAGGATTTATCTAACATCAGCAATAAGAATTGCAGAAAATGTTCCTTTAGCTTCATATTAGGTTTCCATCTGACTCTACCATCAAAGTAATTCAAAATTAACAGAGAGCACATGAGCAGTTACTTGTCACTCTGAAAAGCTGCAGAGGTGGATCAATGTCCTCTGTGTGTGAAAGCAAGAAAGGGAAATTGATGTCTCTCTCCATCTTCTCATTTTACCTCATTTATTTCTGTCTGAAGTTTTTCACTCAAGTCTCTCCCTCAGAGCACCCATTTCAGGGCGCCTGACCTCTGTGGCTTCCTACAATGGCCTCCTTAGTCACTCCTTCTTAAACACTGCATTTAACTTGAGAAATACAACTTCTTGGCAGAAGATGGACAGATAAAATTAATTGCTGCTGGGAGGTATCTATTTTCCTTTGTGGACTATAGGGAGAACCAAGAGGGGTTAGCTCTCATTAGTCCATGGCTTTTACACTTCTGAAGTTGCACCTATGGCTGGTGTGGCAGAGGAAAGACTTTCAGTGACATGCAGGCTTGTCTCAAATCCCCACTGTATTTACTGTAGTAAGTTGCACACATGTATGTTTACTAAGTGGACACCAGAGTCCATCAATTTTCCAGGAAATCGAATAGAGTAAAAGCAGGAAAGTAAATCATTAAATACTGTGTAAGATGTCATGTTCCCCTGTCAAAAAAGCAAAATCTATAAATCAGGCAGAAAGCATCATTGCATTTAGATAGCATCAGTTAACATTGAAAAGTCTGAGTAAATGTCTTCTCACCAGAAAGAAAAAAACAACAAACTTTTAGTGATGGACAATAGAAAATTAATCTCTAAGGAAAAGCCGTATGTCCTGCTCTTATCTGCACAACTAAAGACAAAAAGATTTACAAGACAGAAGCTAATAATGTGAAAGGTTGAAGGACAAGTAGTGTTTATCACTCAAACAAGAAGTTGCTTCTAACCTTGTTCAATGATAATCTCTTCCCTGCATTGTATGGTGTTGTTTCCATTACTAAAAATAATGCCTACCTTTTAGGAAAAAAAAAAAAAAGGCAAAAAAACCCCAGTCCTTTAATATAGTCATGATACTGTTGGGCATGCTGAATGTATTTTTGATATGAAAGTGGGAGAGGAACTAGACATGCTCTTTTAATTTCCAGGGTCTTCAAGGTGCTCCTGGACTGCCAGGCATACCAGGACCCAGTGGACCATCTGTAAGTGTTTGGTATCACCTGTGGTCTAATTTATCTCTGCAGAGGTTGCTATAACTGCCTAGTTTCTTGTCCTTTCTTTTGTCTTTTAGGAGAGGAATAATAAAATCGTACCTGTATTGGCTCTAATAAAGTGAACTATATTGATGTTGATGTTTCTGAAAATACTGTCACTGTCTGAGCTCAAAGCTTATGTAACTTATATAGGTTTGAAGTTTTGTCATTGCCAGAGAACCTGTGAGGTTACATGACTTGTGATGCGCAAACTTGCAGTGAATTATGTATTCATACCCAAGTTATAGTCATGTTAGTAATAAAAATCTGAAAATAATTCCAGCTAGCTATTCTGCAAACATTTAGTGCACAATTTAAAAACAAAGTATGAGAATAAGATGGCAGTATTTGAAGACACTGAAATACATCATTAAAATTTTTGGTATTACTGGGAAAAATCCTCTTCAATGTTTTTTCAAATTTTATTTTCTACATATGGCATGGAATTACATTAGTTAGTATGATCATTATTCATTCCTGAGTTCCATGACAATACTACTGCTTCTTTCAAAAACTGTAACACATTTAGGAAGTTTAATGTGACACATGTAAATCAGCATTTTAGCATGATTCTTAACAGTATCAATATGTGCCAGTTAGGGTCAGTGCATTTGGTGTGCCCAGGTGAAAATGCAACTGCATACCCATCAAAGGACTTATCAGAAGGGTACCCCTGCTGTATCAGACAGAAGAGAAATATTTAAATCTGAAGAAGCAGCATAATTAGTTTTAAATGACCTTCAAAAAGCACAAGTTTTAAAAACTTAGTGACAATGAAAAAAATACCATGTTTCATTCTTTCCTATCTAATATAAAGAATTCTGTGTTGTACAGGGGGTCACAGGAAGGCCTGGACATCCCGGTCCAGCAGGGCCAAAAGGCGAAAAGGTATTCCTTCTTTTTAGCCTTGGTAAAGATTTGTGAAGGTTTTGCAGCCCCGTTAGACTCCTGTTATTTGGGGCTTTTTTAAACAAGTGCAGTGTTGCAGTCAGGAATGTGACATACAGTTCAAATTTTTCATTGTGTCTTAATACAAGTACTTTCCCCAAACAATGCTGTGCATATGGGTTTATATTTTGAAGTGCAGTTCTTGTGGTGTATGTAAGTTGCAGAGAATGTTCTCTAGGTATAGCTTACTCTATAAAGTTTAGAAAAATGAAAATATGTTTGTGAAATAGTATATGACTAGTGAGTGCTTGCTCTGCTTCTTGTTCTTTCACCAGTACTATGCTCAAAAGTATTTGCATACTTTAAAAATGCTTCACAAGTCTTGTTAGTTCCTTGTTCACAATTCACACACAGGTGGGAATGAGAAGCTCTATTATTAGTGTCTCATTGTACAAAAAGGGCAAAAGTCAGGTGGCTGGATGATGATGAAATAAAATTACAATTATATTTTTCTGGTGAGCTAATTATTGGCATTGAATACTTAGCTTGACTTTTGCTGCCTTAGTCATTTTAAATATGTGACCTAAGGGTCTCACTGACAAATGTTCAATAAGATCCAACAAAGTCAGTGAAAAATTCTGACAGAATTGTTCCAAATTTTACAATGTATTTAACTGAATTGTAGTGAGAATATTATGAAAATATTTTTATATATTGAAACCTTTGTAACCCTGTACTAGTCAGAGACCCCACCATTCTGCTGGGGAAAAATCTCAGCAGCTGTTTTTTGGGGTTTTTTTAATATAATCATTTTCAGTACACATCAGCAGAACAGAATACAGATACAGATAATAACAGATGAATATTTTATAGTAAAAAACAAAAAGATGTTCATTATGTCTCTTAATAAAGAACATTTTAAAAAAATCTTAATTTTTATTCAATATGTGTCTAAGTAAACTGAACTTCTCAAACTGTAACTCTTTTTTATTTGAATGATCAGCTGAGGACTGGCCTTTAAAAAATAACATACAAAGCATAGAATGAATGTTAACTTTTTTCTGTCAGTTGCTTAGAAATTCGTATTAACAAATCTTTTTTTTTTCTTTTATCTTCCTCCTGATACATATGAAATGTTTCACAACACAGGTTACCACTACTATTTTGCCATAAGGAAATTACTACACATAAAGCAGCAAGCAATTAACAAAAATAAAAAAACTAATACAAAGTAAGGATTCATAACTTGTCTAAAAGTTTAGCCAAAACTGGGCAGGAGAACTTATTCTTGATATTACCTCCTCATACTGATTGTATCTCCTGTTTATTGTCATTATGGTCATCGTAGCTTGAGTATGGAATAGATCTGGACAGTTCAAGTAAATGAATTTTATGAATCTCTTGCTGTACTAGGGTAGTGAAGGTTCTCCTGGGAAACCTGGACCTCCTGGACCTCCGGTGAGACATTTTATGTTTTGAATGTTATATTAGGAGCAATATGCCTATGAGTAAAATGTAATGTAATAAAAAGAACTGACTCTCAGTGTAATACATTTTAATACTGGAGAAAGGCAAAATTATCTTTTTTTCAAAAGGTTTCTGTAGTCCCTTTTTCTTCCCTTACATTTCATTGCTGAGTAAGTTCAGGTCACTAAAGCCATCCTTGAAACTTGGTCAAATTAGTTAACCTTGGTGTCCAGTGTTACTAGAGTAATTTTGAGAGCTTAGATACCTGAGATCAGAGAACTCAGGGAACCTAGGGAAAGGCTGTAGAGCATACTGGTCTCCAAATTAACTAGAAAAGTACCTAACACAAAATTTATTCTGGAGAATTATAATAATAAATATCAAAATATAACATACACTGAGATTTACACATTTCTGGTTTTATCGATCAGAAAAAAAAGTCCCAAGCTGCATTGGTATGTATCTTGTATTCTTCTGAAATGTCTGGAATCTTTGACAAATTGAGAACAAAAAGGATACCACAGCTTTGCCACACTACAGGACTTGAACAGGGCAACAATTCTGCCTTTATAATTCATAAATGACACTTACTTGGTTTTTATGCTTTAAAGGGTATGCCTTACAATGAAAGAAATGGAATGAGCAGCTTATATAAACTGCAGGTATTTCTCTTTAATGTTAATTGTTTTTTTTTCAATCTACGCCTAATTTTGGCCCAACTCAACTTTTAAACTTGCTCTTACAGGGAGGTGTGAGTGTCGCTAGTTATCCAGGTCCACCAGGACCTCCAGTAAGTATTACCAGAAATCCAATTTCTAACAACTAATTGACATAGTAACAAAGAGATTGCTTAGTAGTGTGGAATTTGATTTTATGTGTGAAAGACTGAAAAAATAAAAAGCACAGAGCTATCTTTCTCTGAATTCTGGAACAGCAAGACAAAACACAAATATTACTAAGATTTTATACTAAATTAATCAGCTGAGAGGGCTGGAATTAATGCTGATTCTAAATGCACTGCATTAGCAAACTATACTCTTAATGCAGTCATAAACATATTACATTATCGTGTAACTGTTCTTTAAATGTGTTTCCACTGTGGTTTTTTTCTGCAGGGTCCAAAAGGAGATCCTGGAACAGTGGTATGTATGTATTTTTTTTTTGGTCTTGATAGAGAATTCCCCAAGTAGTTTGACCCATGATAGTAGGTATAAGGGTAGAAGAGTCTGTTTACATTGTTTAGTGGGTAGTTTACCTCCTGAACAGTCAGTACACCTAAAAAAGCCTTTTTAATAGCCAGGCAATTTTGGTAACTAGTTCTCAGTGATAATATAAAGAATGGCTAAACATAGTATTAACTGCTTATGGATTCATCTCTGCTGAACTATTTCTGGATATATCCAAGAATAGAGAAGGTAAAATAAAGGCAGAAAATACCTTCAGAGTTATAAGATTGTTCTCAATATTAAATTTGAAAGTGATAAAGTTGAAAGGACAGTGTGTGGTACATTATGCCAGCTAGTAACAACTTGTGATGTTTCCTTTGAACGTGGTATGATGGCTACTTACAGTATGATCACATTGCTTCTCGTGAGCAAGAGGATGATGACCATGGGAGCCACTGTACCTTTCAACTGTCGATGCAGTTTGACATTCAAAAGCACATCTATTTAACTTTTTGATATTTTTCCATTAACCAGTGTTATGTCCTTTGCATGTGATTGTTCTTTAAACATTTATGAGGATGGGAAAGACAGGGAGGGGAAGAATCTTGAGCAGCTGCATATGGCTAGCTGCCAGCAGAATGTAGATCCAACATGGGTGAATGAGTGTACATTTTCCAAAGTCCTTAACACGTGTGTGTACCTTGCCTTTATAATAAACTATTTTTTTATCATCTTGTAATGTGTTGCTACGGCTCCTAGCCTTGAATGTGGCAAAGTTGAAACTCACAGGTATTGTGTCTTGATGGCTGGACATCAGTGAAAATACCCAAAAGATAATAGTAACATTAGATGGTTTAGCCCCAAAAGTATGATAGTATCAAATATCATTTTTAAGGGACATTGTTTTAAAAATTGGATAGGTGCTTCCACAACAGTTAAAATTCCAGTACATTTGTGTACTTCTTTTTTGAGTCTAAACAATGTCACATAGTGGCAGAATTAAGCACAGCTAGCTCATGCTGACCCAGCCAAGATCAAAGTGGTATGGGAAGGTAACACCTTTAAGAGCTGGCTTGGACTTCAGCTATCATGAAGGTGCATAATCTCCACTCAGCCAACTTGTGCAGGATTTAGGAATGTGTTTGATTCCTTGCCAAGTGTTAATGGAAAGTCAGCTACATGATAAAGTACATTTTAATCTATGAACCATTGTGAGAACTGTGCTTCTCAAGGACAACAAGAAGCCCAAACCGAAACCCTTCAGCAGTGACAGCAAAACATGGAGTTGTGAGATAGTTTCCTAAACCAGTTGAATAATCTGTTTTCAAAAGAACTCTCAAAGCCTCTTTTTTTGTTTCACTGTAATGCCCAGAAGCTGAATACGTCTTTCTGTATCAGCATCTGCTTCCTACTCAGGGAACACCAGCTACCAAACAGAGTTTAGGTGTAGAAAGTGAGGTCTGTCAGAGACTTCAGGAAATCCAGACAGCAGTTTGCCATGGCTTTTGGTTTGACTGATAATTGCTGAAATACAGGAAATGTTGGCTGTAGTTTAATTCTCCATGGTAAATTACTGATTTTCTTTCAAAAAACAATTAATAATGCATCCCCTCTTTACATATGAAGCTGATTTCTCCAGTGGAGCATGTTTCTGGTTTTCTTTCAAAACTTGAAGACCTACCCAGGGATCCAGTCTGTGCATTCTTTGCTGCAGAGTAATCTTTGTTTAGGGAACAGAGCACAGAGTTCCTTGGGGGTTGGTTCTCTGATTGACAATGTATGCTTGCATCCCAGGGCTCTGCAGCCTGGAGGTCCTTTACAAGTGACCTTGGCTTGCAAGAGCACTGGAGTGGAGTCTTCTGGATTACATTCTTCATCAAAATTAAGCCATTGATCCAAATATTCACACAGGGAAAAATTTAATTTGCGGGTCAGTAAAACAGGGTATAACACAATCTGTTCACCTAATAACTGGTTAGCTGTTTTACTAATCTCAGGTTAAATAATCTGCTGTTGCTTGCGGTTCAACATTTCTCAAGTAGAGTACAGAAATTCTAATGCATACAATCCTTTTTAATTAAAACAAAAAAATCAGGGAGACCCAGGACCGATGGGATTGCCAGGACTGGAAGGACTCCCAGGGGAAAAGGTAGGACGCTTAAAAAGAAGTCATGGCTTCTTCTTAGTGACCACTAACTGCAACTAAATATTTTCTAAACCCATGTTTGTTTTTTTTGTGAGTTGTTTCTGCATGATACATCTTTGCTTATTTATCTATACTTTCCTTTTTTGTTTTGCTTTGAATCTAAATCATATACTCATCCAACACAAAATTTCATTTTCTGCAAATGGAAAATTGTGTGTAGGAGGTCTTGTAATATGTTGGTTTCTTAACTTGGTAAAACACTTGATAGTACTATAGTTAACATGTTTCTGTGTATGGTCACTAGTTCTCTATCCTGTTCTCTACCTCTTGTTCTCTACCTCTTATCTCCTGTTCTCTATCAAACATTGTCTTAAGCTTGCAGTCCATCTGTTTTGTTCTCAACCTGTTGCTTGCTAGTTGTGGAGGCTGATTACAAATTTAGCTTGTCATGAAATGCTAAAAATATCAGTATTTTGGTATTCATTTCTAAATATGGCAAAGTACAAAGCATCAGAGAAATGAAAAATTCTGTAAATATGCTTTCTGCCAGCAAAACAAGTTTGATTTTGCCCATAAATTCAGGAAGAAAAAATGAGTAAATTCTTTTGTAAATTAAATATCTGCTCACCTTTTTGAATCACATTATTCAATGACTTCATACAAAAGTAGTTTACAGAAACTTACTTTTCACCAAAAAGCAATGTGAATTAAAGTTTCTCTCTCAGTATCACTGTGCATTACTCCTACTTGTGCAGAGAGTGGGGAGTGATGAGATCTAAGGTAGGTGCCTATTCTAGATGTTTAAATTACATTAGATGATTCTTGCTCTGGAAGACTACAATTTACGAGCAAATAAAGACTAGTCTGGTTTCAAAATGAACAAACATAGGGAGATATTGCAGGTCTAACTGAGACGACATGGGGACAGGAATTAAATAAAAGGAATAAGCAATGGATCAGATTGTATAAACCAACTAAGTAAGCGTTTGGCCCTTTCCCAAAGGAAAAATATCTTTTCCTTAACTAAATTTGGTCAAAATTCCACATTTCTGATGCAAATAACTGAACAGAGTCTCAGAACCTGCCAGTCCCAACAGTATAGTCCATGTTGGTTTTTAATATAAAGCTAGTATGCACCTCTGTGCAGCAGAATGTCATCTTCTATAGACAAGTGCTGGCTCTAATTTCATGATAATTTAATGAACTGGCTCAAGAACTTTGTGTCCTCTGGATAAAATGCCTCTTCTCTCAGCTGTGCTGACACAGTGGTGCAAACCACATGACTGAAAGGAACACAATAAACCCGAGAAGAAAAAGTTGCAAGGAAAGTGTTAGAATTTATAGTTTCCCTGTGAACAGCCGACATACAGGAGAAACACCACAAGTTCTGGGTCCAGAATAACCACTGGGACAGAGTTCAGTACTCCAGACAACTTGCCCTCCCTGATGCAGCTGCTCAGTGCTCACCTGTTCAGGTGAGCTCCTCAGTGCTCAAACAAACATGCACTGAGGGCAAACATGCATTAAAGGACTTCTCTCAGTCCCCAGAGCAGGAGAGGTTGAACTGTGGCCTGCAAGCAAGGTGCTTTCTCTGGATATGAGGTCAGACATTTAACTTGTCTCCAAAGTACACTTCATGTAATGGAGTTAAGTGTTTCTTATTACCAGCATTATCATTGTGCACCTGAACAAAATGATGAGAATGAGACAAAAAAAGCATTAGTTATATATAACACTATTAGTTATTAGTTATTAGAACAGAAAACAGAAATCTCAACGCTCCCTGGGGATCTTCTGCACAGCAAAATGTGGCGGTAGTTATGCTGGCAGAGCTTTAGCAAATCTGCTCTAGCTAATGTAAACTCATCTCAGAAGAATATTTGCATGTTAGTATGGCTTTAACAGTGCCAGGACTTCTCTGACAAATATAGAAACTAGGAGCCTGATTTTTTTCTTACATTTTTAACCAGTGTTACACCAGCAGAGCATAGTGTGGCAGACCAACACATGTCAGCAGCGGGTTGGAGGAAATATCACTTTGTAGTTTTACCACTGTTGATCTCTGCTGCTTTGGGTTATAGTCCTCTCAAGAAGGATGAATTTGTGCCCATAGCTCATCATCTCCAGCAAAACAAACCCCATGGTCTTAGATTAAAGCATAGATGAAGGTGGCTGTGGGCTAAAAGGAGAACCTTTGCCCTGAAAGGGCCATGGCACAAGCAAATTGAGAATGCTGGCTTGTAGTAAAGGGATGAGTGGGTTGCAGGAAGACAAGAACTTCTTTGAAAGATCTGTCTTAAATATGGGGATGTTGACATGAAAGTGAATTACCTGGAGTGAATTCTGGTCATTGCCATGACTACAAATTATAATTATTTGGAGAACTACAGATAAGTCAGGGACTTTCCATCCCTTTTCAAGGGAGGCCTCAAGCAGAATCAAAGGGATGGCATTGAAACATAATATAAGAGAACCTAAACAAAGGATTTTGGTTACTTGCTTAAGTCTGTAAAATGAGATGGTGGCAAAGATAAATATTAGCATTTATTAGAGCCTGGCTCTTGTCCTCATTTCAGTTCTTCCTCAGGTTTTAATGGGAATCCACAAACAAACTTCTGTTTTGATTGTTGCCATTTAAATACAGTTTCATCTTTTCTTCAGGGTGACCGTGGACCAGCTGGCACACCGGGAGTAGCAGGGGCACCAGTATGTATATTCATTAAAGAAAACTCAGGTTTTTAGAAGCTAAGAAAACAGGTCAAGCAAGGTGCTGAACTGTAATCTCTGTCATTGTGAACACCAGTGCTTGGCTTATTCTTTATAGACAGGTAGGAAGATTGTGTTTTTCCTAAAGGAGTTTTAATAGCACTGAGGGTTCATATTATTATTAAAATGACAGGAGGCATTTGTGTGAATAAAGCTGGAATCTGAAGCTGCATATGATTAGTTCAGATTTTTCTCATTGCCTCTGTTTAATATAGATAAAGGTGTTCTCTGTGTTCCTGGGCATGCACAAATTCCTGAGCATCTTTCTATCACAAAGAAAAATTATGAACATTAGTTATTGCAATCCGGAAGGATCTGTCTATCAAGATCAAACATTTACTTTAGGGGAATGCTTTGTCAGCTATTTACATGTGGTATTCAGAGGGGTTTCTGAAAGTCATCCAGAAACTTTGTTGTAGGTGACAGTAAATGTAGCTAATGATAAATTGAGATTCTAATTACTCATTTGTGTTCCTAAAGGAAATGAATACATTATATTGCATTCACAGTTTAATAAAAAAGTTTATCCATATTTCAGGAGGCAATATGGAGTTATTTATATGCAAATAGATTTATTATTAAATTTGGGCAGCTACCAATCCATTGAGGAGCTGTTTAAATTATAAATATGTTTCATGAAATAGAGAGAAATTTGTGTCTATGCACTCCCATTTCCATTAGCCACTGATTTAGTCTATTTACTGTGAGTTCCAAGAGAGAACATCATCTGAAATAGCTTAACTTCATTAGGTTCTCCTAAAGGAAATTGCACATTTAAGGGAAAAAGATTATTTCTCCGAGGTTTATAGCAGATGCAAGAGTTTCAAAGTTGTTGCTCTGATACATAATGTCATGCTGTGAATAATAACACAGTAGCTGGTTAGGATGATCGCAATTGTTCATTCCCTGTGTATTTCCCACTGGGTATGTTCCAAGTCATTGGATGTTCTCTATTCAAGTCGGATATGAAATATTTAATGAGGTCTCTTCATTACTGATGGAGTCACATTCTGTTGATTATATTTAATGCTAATAAAATCCACTGAAATAAATTATTTCCTCCTGAAATAAGTTGTTTCCTTTTATATTTTATGCTAAGCAGTTTTAATTAAAAAATTAGTAGCCATATGAGAAACAGCTTTTTCAGTAGTCTAGGAAGAGTGTGAAACATATCCACGTATCTTACTGGAAAAGAATTTGTCTTCCTTACCTGTCATTGTTCCCTAGATTGAATAGTTGACTCTTTTTCCCATCTGAGAATATAAACCTCTTATTTACACTTTGGCATTTTGCTGAGATTATCAGGGAAACCTGGACTGAGGTTCTGGAAGCATTGCCACCAATGCCTATTTCCTCAGCACAGATCAGCAGTCCTGTTCCTGAAGTTCTCATTGATGATATGTTTGGTCCCTCACTTGTACAAATTACCTGAGAATGTGATCTAAGGATATTTCCAGGAAATGTAGATTCAGGTTGTTAAAATAAAAGCATTAAAAAAAAAAAATCAGGAGTAGGGAGGACCTAAATCTTGATTTTTCATATGCAATGGTAAACTTTGATCTATGACTTCTCATTATGGAAATCATGGTATTGTAAGGGAAAATTTCATGAAACATTATCTCAGTATTCAGAAAGGGTAAAGAAAACCAAGGGAATTCTTTACAATGTAATTTCTTTTAATGTACAAAAGAGACAGATTTTTCATTAAATATGTAAAAAATCAGGTAAAATATTTCTTTTTCATAACTTTAAGTAATAATGAACAATAACATGAATATTCCATTCATATATATATATTCTCTTATTTTTGACCTAGGGAAAAATTTTATTTTGCTTCCTAGTAATTTGAATCTGTAATATTCTCTGTTTGCAGGGAAAGCCAGGATCTCCTGGGTCCCCAGGGCTGCCAGGGGAACCTGTAAGTACAGATTTGAGTTCTGGACTCTTATGATAATACACAAGTATTTCCAAAACCTAATCCAAGATTTTACTGACTTTTAAGACTTATATGTGTGTTTTTTTTCTTTCTTAGGGTGAAAGAGGACCTATAGGAGATATAGGCTTCCCTGGTCCAGAAGGGCCACAAGGACGACCAGTAAGCAATTTTATACTGAATATATACAAAAGGATGTGCCTTAGTTTATCAGAAGTTAAAAAAGAAATTACATCTTGCTTTGTTTTAAGCTAGGTAATATCTGAAGAACACATTGAGCTGCAGGGCTCAGTATTAACCATCCAAAAAAGAATTCCTAGTATTGTCATGTTTTAATAGTTAATTTTACTATTAAGATGTTGCCTTTAAGGGTCTTATGAAGGTCATCTGGGTCTTGTTGACATAAAGGTTCCTGGTGTGCCTTTTCCAGGGGGGGAATGTGAGCCCAGAAACCCAACACAGACTATAAAGGATGGGGTGGCAGAATACGTTCTCAGTTTCAGTTTAGATAGAGAAGCATGTGCTTCATGGCTCTGAATAAACTTTGTGACTCTTCTGTATATACAGGTGATGCAACACTGCAGCTGAGGCATTTACTGTTCACTTAGGATATGTCTCATCTGACCTCTTTATTTAATAAAAGCGTGACAGCAGTGTAGTCAGCACTGTCCAAGATGGTTTAAAACAACCTATTTTATATTCTGTAAGGGTTTCAGCTAGGATAGCACATAACTCATTATCTCCCCAGAAGCTTGGTGCTTTGTGGATGAGCATGAGAAGCAGACCATTGTAGCTTGTCAGCACATCTCCACGTTACACTTCTGCCTTGAAAGAAGAGACAATTTCTGTAGCTTCAGCAGCAAATTAGCCCAGGCAGCCTAATCTGTACAAAACTCCACTTTGCAGTATAAGAGGCAAAGAAATACTCCCAATGTTTCTGCTCATGCAAGTCCTTCTTTCTCACTCAGTGGAACAGCAGTGAGTTTGCTACATGTGCTGGTCCATGTACATCCTACTAAATTAAACAGTGCCAGAGCATTTATCTTGCAATTATCTGGCTTTGTGCAATTGTTAATACACTCTCTGACAGTATTTTGGCTGTACCAACCTTGACTCTCAGATAATGCCACATTCCAGTTTGGAGGATAGCATGGACCTGGAATGGTTTCCAGCAGGTGGTATGAACGAGACTACTCTCTTTTGGGAAGGAGAAAGGTTTAGCACAGGAGACCAAAACTGTGCTGTGCTACAAATCCTGAGGACCAAAGACTGGATCTGGCCACTTAGTAGTAAAGCATAATCTCTGTAACAGCAGAAGGGTAATAGGACATCAGTGCTAATATCTAAAATAAGAGAAATCTCTTCTGTGGTTATATAACAACTACTTTGGACTGAAAAAATGAATGCAGAGGTCCATATTCCACATTTGCAAAATTTCCATAAAGCTTGTAATTTAAAGTTGTATGCTCATAAAATTTCATGCACATCTTGATGTTTTTTGCATTTCTATATTATAACCACACAAACTTTTGCCTCTGCAGCTTCAGAATATTTACTGTTATGGCACCAAATGCTGAGTCAAAATGCCTTATATTTTTAAAGTACTGAAGTGTATTTATTAAAATTTTTTTTGTGTGTTGTCTTTTTTTTTTCTAGGGAGTCAGTGGGAAAGATGGATTGCCAGGTCCTCCGGTAGGAAAACATGCTTTTGTTTTTTATTCTTCATGGATACCATAGCTGTTAATCCTAGAGAGTCGCTTTCAGTTCTGCTTACAAATGAATATACAACAAAGCCTTTGATTGATAGGTTTATATTTTTTCAAAAATAATTTTTCAGGGTGCTGTGGGGAGACCAGGAGACAGAGGACCCAAAGGAGAACGTGTAAGTCCCCTATTATGATAACTTTTTTCTCAGGTTTTTTTTTTTTTTTTTTTTAACTGAACATCTAAGCACCTCATCAGCACATATTTTATAGGCAAAACCAAGAAATTAATTATCTGTGAACTTCAGGCAGTCTCTGAGACAACTGAGACGTTTAGTCCTAGATATACCTTTAAGCAATTAGAGTTGAATTTTCTTCTACATTTAGAGGAAAAACACATTTTATAGACTTTCCAATGCAGTTGGTCTGGACAGTGTAAATTGGACAATAGGTTGAACATTGGAAAGTAGCCAATCTTGGGTTGTTGTCAGACTTTCAAAAGCTATGAACTTGCTCTATTGTCATTCTTTAGATCTTTGTATGTCACAAAGACAAATCATGTTTTATATAAAACAAGCTTGTCACACTTAGGCAGCAGAAATGCCAGTGCCATACTTTACTGCTTCCCAAACTCTTTAGACTGTTCTATTCGTGATAACAAGGTCATGGTGGACAGGAATGATTACAGGAGGCATGAGAAATGAATTGTTTTATATATATACATATACATCTATATACGAGATGTTCTTGTTTTGACATTGCTAAAGCCCTGATGTCCTAATCCAATAGATTCCACATTTATTTGATGAATCAGAAAAACATCTCCCTGTGTAATCTGGAAAAGGAAATGCTGCTTTATGACACCGAGGAGAAATGAGGGTTTAAACATTATTACTGTTTCAATGTTCTGTCTTTGCCTGTAAGGACACAGGCCTGCATCTGTGAGAAAGACTGCAAAGATTATGGAAAATAAAGTCACGGTTTTCTTGCAGCCATTATTAATACTGCTGTACAACATACTCCTTCAGTTTGAGACCAGCTGTTGCAGTTACAGAAAAAAGAAGACTCAAAATTAGAATGAGAGAATAAAACTTGAGGCTTTCATGTCTAATATAAGTATGTCCTTATAGAATGCATTTTAAGAAGGCATAAGCCACGTGGATTGAAATTGCCTTATATATCCTTTGAGTTAGTAAACACTGCTGTTGTTACTGCTTTATGAAGTGAGTCACAAACTAGTGGAAAATACGTGGTTTATACCAATCAGAAGTACAGTTTTCAAGTTATTTCAACAGATAAAAGTACTAGTGACTGGCTCATTTACTGCTATTATCTGCATACCTTGATCACAGACTGTGAGCCTGCTGGACTAGAGTATGTAGAAACCCAGGAAAAACAGTAGTTCCTTATGCATAGAATTTAATACAAGATAAAATACAGGAGGAGAGAGAACACTAGGAAGGAGAAGGGCTGAATAAATCAGTACCTTAGGCAGAGACCATAAAAAAAATGCAAATGTCCTGAGTTTTGTACAATTCATAGTGGAACGTTTAAAGAGGAATCTGGAGGAAGACTTGACCTAGTTTTCTGAATTTTTACAAGGACTTTCTTCAAAACACAAAGAAAACACTGGAGGCAGTTAAAAATACCTGTTTGAAAAGTTGCTGTAGTATTTGATTTACTTCCTACACATTGGGAGCCTGTAAAATGTGAATTGTTTAGAAGAAAAGGATCAGCTGCACACTGCCACAGCACCATGGTCCTAGAGAAACCTGCCTTTTTCCTTGTGTCTAGTAGAAGAGCTATCTATACCTGCTCTGCAGGGTTCTAAACATAAGAAATAGTATATCATAGAATCATAGAATGGCCTGGGTTGGAAGGTACTGAAAGTAATTTGTGTGCTAGTTGTTTCTTTGATTAACTAGAGTTTTGTGTAAGTGAAGACATAAAATATTAATCTTTTAGGGAAAGTTACAGGATGCTTTGTGCCTGTGTGAATTTGAGCACCTAAATTTTACTTATGCCATGATTGACATAAGTAGATTCTTGTATGAGCTCAAAACTTTCTGTACCCAGGTTCTACCCTTGAAAAGCTATTCCTTCTGTCATTTTACTTCACCGTCAAAAGCATAAGAAAGCAAAACATATTTTCAGAGACAAGGTTTAGCTTGTAAAATCAGCTTCCCTTCATGACTCAATATATTTCTGAACAAGGAAGAATTTTCTCTTTAGCATTCTTAGCTGACTTTTCCGTGTTTGTTCCACTATGTGCAATGGTTTTCTTTCTGCTTTTATTTTACACAGGGAGATCAGGGTATTCCAGGGGACAGAGGTCCACAGGGTGAACGAGGGAAACCTGGCCCATCAGGAGAAAAGGGGGATGTGGGTCCTGTTGGCCCACCAGGAGACAGAGGCTATCCAGGATCACCAGGTCATCAAGGTCCTCCAGGTTCTCCAGGACCCCCAGGGTTTCCAGTAAGTAAATACTAGTTTACCTTGGTTGCTTGTGAATTCATACAATGTAAAGGTAGCATGTTCTGATCAGTGGAAAATTCAACTGAGCAATACCACAGTCTTGGAAAAACTGAGGCTTTCTCTTAGATAATTTCAGCCTTCAGTTAAGAGGTGGAAAAAGTATATTCAGATGACCAGGCAGTTAGTTTTAATAAGTATTTTTAAATGTCTGCTGTGAATAAACTTTCGTTATTTATTTTTTTTTTAGTTCCTGTATATCAATATGGCTACTCAACACAGTTAATTTTCACAGCTTAAGAGGTAAAATATAAGTGTTTGCAACTGGGAAAGAAAAGGAGGCAGAAAAAATTTGCTCTCAGTTGAAGGGAAATCAGCATTTAAAAAGCCACTGAAATGCTGCTAGTCAGTTGCAGATATCTTGGTTTGTCTCTGTGTATGCACAGGCACATATCGACATTATGGGTTCTTTTTAACCTCAATCACATAAGGTAAAGCTCTAAACCCCTTTCCAGTGAAGTTACTGCTGCTGTGGTCCTGTTCTGGTTGGCTGTGCATCAAAGCAGTTAGTCCCTATAAGGGTGGGAAGCTGACAGAAGCTATGCACAAAGGAAAAGGCAAAGGAAGCATAGTGGTGTCACTGGACATCTTTAGTGTCCTGTGCAAGTTAATTGCCATACACATAACATGATGGTCATCTTGACAGCTGGATGTGCCTCTTCCACTTCTGCGCATTAGTTATTATATGATATATAATATTATAGTGTATTTACAGTAAAGTGGCCTTTGCAATTAAGTAAGTAAAACAAATAAAACACTTACTTGTTGGTGAAAGGTTTATATTTTTAATGCTGATTTCAGCATTTTTTTAATTTTGTAGCATCGTTAAGTGCACTCTGTTCTTTCTGAAACCTTCCTTTTTTCTCATCAGGCTGATGCAATTTCACTTGAAGAAATAAAAAAATATATCAGACTAGAGGTTCTTAAGGTTTTTGAAGGTAAGAAAATAGAGAATTATACAACTAAATATAAATTGTAAACTCTGCTGTAAGTTTTTTTACATTTCATCTAACGTACACTACACTTAGCAACTGCCTTGTTGCTGTAGCTATGTTTAACAATTCTACATAATTCTGTTCAAACAATTAGAAGCTATAGTGGCTGTTAACCAGAGTATCTCCTGATGGAAAAGATAGTCTGCTCCAAATCCTAATAGCAATCATTGTAGATACATATATGTGTCACATATTAATACAGATAGATATGTACTAGAGCACAGACAATAGAAATACCTAATTATTTTGTCCTCTTAGTGACTATTTAAATGAGAGAGAAGCTCAATAGCTTTCAGTCATGCAGGTCTAAACTGCTGTGCAGTTTGCTAAGCAAATATTCCTGCTGAGTTCCACAGTTCTCTTGCAGGACCAACATCCTCTTGCACATTTTTAGGCAAGTACCAGATTTTAGCCAATGCCTTTGTATTATGTGAGATTTCTTAGATTAATCCTAACTCTGAAAAGGGAATATTTTTCTTCCCCAGCATTCCCTTAGTCATGGTTGAAAAGCTGTGACTCAGGTAGGTGTCCGGAACAAGACTATGCTTGAACACCCTTTAACAGTAACTTCTCTTCCATTGCAAAATCCATTTCTATGTCATTAATATTTGTGGCTAAAACTCCTTTTATCTTTTAGGGGTAAAAGAAATAGAATAAAGCTTGAGACTTTTTAACCTGTTCAGGCAGTTTTTCACTTTGTAAGAAGACCATCATTTTCTGTATTTTCACCCTTTCCCAGAGTGCTGCCCCTCAGGAGTTCAACCTACTGTGTATTCCAAGAGCAGTTGGTTGGCTGAAGTCACCTCCTTTTCTCATTCAAGTAGAATGGCAACAAGTATTTAATCCATTCACAGAAAGAAAGTATTAGAAGGCGTCCTGCCTACAGGAAATAATTGAGTTCTGCCTTTATAGCTCTTCCATTTTCTACACCTCACTAGTGTTCCCAAAAATCTTCCACTTTTGGCATTGTTTCACTTTGCCTACTTTCTATCACGTTGCTTCTTTTTTGTTTGATGCCCACTCTTCTCTCTTCTAATTTTTTTCTTAAGTCTTAAAGCTCCACCACAGTAAATACCTGATAAATTGTGTAATGTTTAGGTTTTTAATCTAGTATAAATGAGACAGAGTAATTTTGTCTCTAAGAAACACAAAAGTGTTACCAAATGCACTTTATTCCACCAGCATGAACTGTTCATCCTGAAATACTTGCAATTAATAATCTTTGCTGAGAACTCTCAGGTTTTTTCACAACTGTTTTCAGCATTTCGATACACTCCAAGAACAGTTCTCCATATTTAATCTCTGCTTTGCAATTTAATATGAGTTACAAACCTATATGGTAGCCCTTCATAGGTGTATTATTATTAACTATTCTGTGTTTATGTATTTTAAGGGCTTCCATGAACAGGAATCAGAAGTAATTTGAAATATTGGAATACATTACTAATAGAGAGTAATAACAGAAACTTTAATACAAATTCACTCTGATTATTTCGAAGGATAAAGATTCAAACATGAGTCTGAGTTGGAACTGAAGGTCTCAGTGCATATTGGAGCATTTAATACCTTGGCATTAAGAAGGATTGAACACCTTACTTTGAGAAACTTTAGCTACGGCTTTGGGATTTATTTATTTTCTGGTATTTTGCTAGCAGATTTCTTACCCACTTTTTCTTGTCTTCTGTTAATGAAGAAAGGATGGCTCAGTTTGTATCCCAGCTGAAGTTGCCTGCTGCAATGCTTGCCTCCCAAGCTCATGGTAAACCAGGGCCCCCAGGAAAAGATGGGTCACCAGGGCCACCAGGAAAGGATGGTTTGCCAGGGCCGCCAGGAGAACGTGGAATTCAAGGTAGGAATTCAAAACCAAAATATTTCCCATAAATTCTATCTTGAAATCCTTATACACTTGCTAATGATCATTAAATAAGCCAGGATTACCTACCTAGCTTCCTAATAATTAACTTTTAAACTTATGCACTTATGTTTTTCCAGATTAGATCTAAATATTAACCCATAGTAAATGTGTGAATTTTACTGATTAAAAACTCCTAATCAGTGCATTTTATTCTAATAAGTGGTAAAGTTAATTATTGACACATATCTAAAGCTGACAGAACTACTGCAGGAGCAGTTATTTTTTTTTTCTCCAAAATACTGTAATAAGGAAGAAAAACTCTGCCAGCACTCTAACTATTTAGATCCTGCTCCATATTGAGAGACCTTATTTAAGAAAGAAAATTTGATCTCCTAGTGTGAGTATTCTCAGCTTTGATCCTGAGACAACACAGAGGAGGAAAAACTGAAGGCAAATACTCTTTAGGAAGCAGCGAATACTAAAGTATTAACACATGAATTCTTCTTACTGTGAAGGTATCTATTTTCACAAAAAAATTCAGAGTGATTGGCTTTTTGCTCTACCCCAAAGGGAAATTTGTGCATTGCAATGCATTGGGACAGCACAGGACTTCTGTTTCACTGAACTGTCTTTTACTGCAAAATTAGCTTCAGGGGATCCGTGCTCATTGTAGTTGTGCTCTACTGTAGAGTCAGCCTCTCAGAGATTAAAAGGAAGTGCAGAACAGGCTAAAAGGAAAGAAAGAATTTATCGATGAATAGTATTTTGTGGGTGTGTAATTTGTAATTTGCAGTTTATCTGTAGGTAGTTCTTTATTATCTTTTGTTAGTTTGGTCTGTTCTGAAGTCAGACCAAGTCAGACTGGAATGAAGAACATGAGAGCAAAGCTGAAGATGTGTGGATCCCAAAGCTATCAGAAGAACAAAGACTTACTAACACTGATAAGCGCAAACCCCTGACAGAAGCTTGAAAAATGTGATGAGCTCAGAATGAGAAGAACAAGAATAAAGGATCAAGGAAAACAATAAAAGGCTTAGAATCTTGCTACACTGACGTCATCATTACCTAAATATTCAGATCACCGTAAATAGTCACTTCAGTGTCAGTGCCAGATTGTTCAGTGACGATGTATGTGGTGGACAGGCTTAGATGCTTCTGGGAAATGAAACATTGTACTAGATTTCATTCCCAGCTAGTGAGCATCAAGAGCAAACAATGATAGCTATGCTTGGTAAAAAAAAAAAAAAGAAAAAAAAAGGGATTAAAAAAAGCTGCTTTTTTATGCTTTATGCTTAAGTGAAAGTAGTGCCACATGTACAGAGGATTTCCATTTGTTTTAAATATGCTCTTTTTTGAATGGTAAAAGGTAAGCTAAGTGAGAAGCATTTAATTCTCCAATACATCAAAAGATATACAAAATTACACAGAAAGAAAACAAAAAATTTACCTTACCTTTTTTATAGTCTGAATAAGAGATAGTCCTGTAAGAGAAGGAAAGTTACAAATACTCTTCATGCCTTACTCAGTTGTGCCTGTGCATGTTGCTGTTTTGTGCCAAGAGTAAAAAGAAATTCAAATCTCTGAGCAGATTGAAAAGCATCCTTCTGTATTCCAGCTTATTTTCAGCCATAAAATGCATAGCAAACAAGGTTTCTTGGAGGAGCACATTATGTGCACATGTGGCTGAGACCATCAAGGTAGCATGCTGTGTGTACAAGTCCTAATACACGTTTGGTATTGACTGAAGGATACTCCTTATTACATTTCTTGCTTGGATGTAGCCCAGATTGCCAACTCCAGGGCTTTGCTGTGTGCAGTAATACATGTCTGGGCTGGCAAAAAGTCTCACTTGTCCCAGACAGACAGTGAGAAGAAGTAGATGCTTCTGGCAAGCTGTCAACAGGACCTCTCCTGTTTGTGATGCTGGGCAGAAAGCCTGCTAGAGACAGCCAGCAGGAAAGGCGCATGTGTCGGATGCTGTGTCAGAAGAGGTGTTTGACTTTACTTATGGATTCATAGGGGTCCCTCCATACACCTTGAGTGTGGTGCCAGTCCCCCAGGGAACTGGTCTGGAATGACTTGGCTGGATTTCACCAGAACCTCCTTCTACACAGCAAACCAATAAGTAGGGGGTTAGTTCCAGAAGCAGAAAACATAGATACTGAGTTTTGGAAATGTAGGCACTGTTTTCAAAAAGTGTATTTAAAGAATAGCTAGACTCTTGTGTATAGAGTCATCCTCTTCTAAGGAAGTCCAGCATTATTACTGGCTGGCCTTCAGCAAGCTTGTTCACAGTGTTCCTCAGACACTTCCCCATGGTTTGTGTGCAAATAATTTATAGGATGGTCTCAGTAAAAATATAGCATGCAAACAAAATATAATAAAGAAATGCAACTTCAATTATGAAACACAACACATAATTGATATTCACATAGTGATTGGATTTTTTTATATATATATGTATTTCTTTATTAAAAAAGTAACCTGTGGCATATGCATCAGCAAGCTGATACTCTGAGGCAGTGTCACTGGTGAAATGTACAACATCTGCTTAAGGCGGAACAGAGGAACTTTACTCTGTATGAGTTTTAAAGTATGTTAATATCTCATAGAGAATTAGAAAGTTTATTTCAAGACTTTTTAATTTGTCATCCATTTCCAAACAGCTAGCCAGCTTGTCATGTGTTAGAGGATCTAGACCCATTAACTCCATTAACTGGATTTTTAAAACTGTAACAGTGAATTTTGGTCCATTAGATGAAATGCACTTTGGGATAATTTTGCAATCTAGAGATCCTTTATGTTGCTATGACTATTGATTTTTTTTTTCTCACAGAGAAAAGATTTCGTCTTAGATAAAATTCACTCTATCAAATTAAGGAAATGAGTTTTTTATAGGTACTCATAACTCATGGTAGCTTAGAGGAGTCAAACATCAGAGTTCAGAAAATAAAAATACTGTGTGATGAATAGCAAAAGCTTATCTTTATTGGCAAACTCTCTTATAAAATATATGTCTCTTTTAATTATTAATTTGTATGGTGGAAGCATGTAGAGACCTAGGCTGACATCAGGAACCCATTGTAGTGGCTGTTGTCCAAAGTCACTGTTCTGAAATAGCTGCGCTGGTTTCAACAGTTACCTCCTGTAAAATGTTCTCTGCTCTGCAGGCTGAAGTTAATCTGTCTTACTTTGATTTGAAACCCAGCTACTACCTCTCAGCTGAGAGGGCTGTAACACACAGAAGGAATTGGGAATATGTAGTGGGAGCTGGATGAGAGAGCTTGCTTCTTAGCGCCCTCTCTGCTGCTTTGCAGTCTTATTTTAAGAACACAGAGTATTTGCACGGTAAAACACAGTGGATTCTTTGGTCTCATTGTTCCCTTACGTAGTAATCTGTTTGCCTTGTATTTGTATTAAAGAACCTCAGATTTCTCTAGATACTTGACATGGTAGTTTCAAGTGCTGCACTGTCCATGCTGGTGGAACAGGATTTCCGTGATATAGGTGGAATACCCTCTGGAGCAGTTTAAATACCTTTTACCTAGGAGTTCATAGACATGAACTTGTGTCATTTCCATCTAGAGCTGAGGCTGTTGCAGTAGTGACACTTCTGACCATGATGTTTGTGGGGAGCACCAAACTGAGAGCTGTGTTTGAGCTGTCATGACTCATCTGTGAGCAGAAGCTTCCCTATTTGAACACATACCTGCTACATACTACTACCAAGAGTTTACCATACTACCTGCCTTGGGTACGTGTTTATAATACCAGAGCTTTTGGGTTGCAGAAATCACAACAAAACCTCTGGAACCCAAATGAAAGGCTTTGCTAAAACAGTTGCCTTTTGGATTAAGCAGGTGCCTCTTACTGGAATTGTAATTCCACCAGTAAAAATAGATACATCTTATATGTGCCTTTATATTAAAAGTAATAAATCAAAATCTGATTTATGTGTATGGTAATAGTTTCCTTTGACTGTGTATGAGTTTGTCACTTTAAGCTCACAAAAAAGGTAATATTATCCTCTAGAAGTGTAATCATGACCCTACTTTTGAGCAAAATATACCTCATTAAAAATGATCTTTCTGCCGGAATTACACATTAAATTGTTCAGATTGTTTACATACAGGTCTGTTTACTTGCATCCTATTAAATAAAGCCTTATTATCAGGGAAGATATCTGGGAATTTTTGTAATAAATTTTAGAGTCACCAGAACTTACCTGCCACTGTGTACAAACACCTTTGCATGTGTATTTGGATGCAACCAGTAACGGTTTCCTACCCTGTATCATATATCTGCATTGACAGGCTGCTCTTTGTCCTGTTGTGGTTTTTTGCTTTTTCCTGATTACCTTGAATTCCAGTGATGTTTACACAATCATTCAATCTATCTTAGTGCCTTTCAATTATGGTGTGTCAGAGACCTACAGTAATGGTTATCATGGAGATTGTAAATGTGGTATGTGGTACCTGTGATTTCTCTCTCTTATCCGTGACTGAAGAAATGCAAAACCAAATTATTAGTGGCAGCGCTGCTTTGTAAAATTACAGTTAACTCAGTTTGTAATGGGAAATGAACTGTAACTATGGACTATTGACTATAAATTAAAATACATAGAGAAATATATAATAAATAGGACACATAATGGATCCTGTGGTTGTATGATTGAGATTTTCAAACAGTAGCAATGCTATGTGTTGCACAAAATGTTTTAGAGCAAACCAACTTGATGTAGTTGTAAATCCTACTGTGGTCATTAAAGAGCAAAACCAAGATTCAAAATCAAGTACAAACACCTGCATGTTCCTTTTCTGAGTCTTCATAGCTTGTGTGCATATATGCCTTGTACAATTCTGCTTAACACAACTCAGTGACCAGACTGCATGATTAATATTCTTTGTTTTTCTGTGAGCTTTTAAACTGTTGGTTTCCTTTAGTTATGTATGTCACCCTGCATGCATTTTCAATTGGTTTTGCCTCACTGTAATTTCCTTGTTGCAGTGCTGAGAGAAGAGTAAGATGATTGATGATCTGTTTTGAAACCTAGAATGATTGCAATAGATAATAGACTCCACCAAAGTGTGTAATGAGCTTGTGTGTAACAGAAAGCTTGAATATTCTGTGTACCATTCTTACTGCCTTGTGTCTGTTGTAACAACCCTGAATTGGTACCCACAGTAGTTGCCTTCTGGAATATCCTGTAAGGTACCAGTGTTGCCACAGACACTGAGAAGACAACCTTTGCCATCCAACTGCTTGTGCCTGTAAATCTTCATGAGACATAGGTGGATTGACACCACTATATTACCCGGTCAGCTGTAACTCTTTTAATTAAAACTAAGTTACAGTTCTTCACAAGAGGAAGTTTATTGTATAGCATAGGCAATGCTAGAAATATACTGGTCCCTGAAGCAGGACAAATTTAATTCCAAATGTGACCAGAAACTGGCAAATTAATGTTCAATATTTGTCGCCTTACATGTCTGAGGTGCTGGGGAAGGAAGAAGGTTTCCTTGGAAGGAAGATGGTTTTCTTGTAATCCCTTGTAAAGTAAGGGGTAGTAGCAGGTGTCACACTTGTTCCTTTAAAAATACCTTCATCCCCTGCATAATTTACATGATTTGAACAGAAAAGGTACATTTGTAGATGGATTCTTATTTTGAAATATTAAGGAAAATGTTTACTAACAGCCACAAGTCCTCTGCTCTAAAGCAGCCAGAGTGTTTCCAACTAATAAAACACTTTAAAAACAGTTCAAGGAAAAAGAAACAGGCATTGGGCATGACTTGCAGGATCTGAGAAGGTAGAAGTTATAAATACAAACCTATGGCCTGTGAAGAAAATGAACTACATTATTCAAAGTATAATTACTATTCACACATTGTTAGCAATGTAAAGCTAATTGGGTCAAAGTAGGCCTGGAACCCTAAATCTACAAGCTCTAAAGATACCTATTGCACACAAGGGCTGCTGGGTAACACTGGCAGGGGAGTGGGTCTCCTCTCACATACGGGGAATGTCTATTCATAAAGCTGCCAGTTTGCAGTCTAAGAAGTGCAAATGTAAGGATTTATGTAGAAGAGAGAGGGTGAAATCTTGCTCAGTTTGTGGGCTACAAGAGAAGGGCTGGTCAGACTGCAGATGGCCTTTAGATTGGTGCCTTACATCACTTCATTGAACAGGGAACACCAGAGCAGAATATGCATTCAGCTCTTATTAAAGGAACTTCAGAAAGGTAACTTAAAAGCTTGGGGAAAGTCCAACTAGTGAACAAAGCAGGAGTCCTTTGGCAGAGGATGCAACAGTTACTACTAGAAATGCTAATATTTTCCAGAAGGGACTTAAAAACTTGAAAGCTGTCTTAGAAAAAATAGCAGTCTCTGAAAAAGAAGTGAGCATGTGCTTTCCCAATTATATTTGTCTTGGTAATTTCCTATCAACAAAATATACAGAAGATCCCTGTTTATAATAAGAGGGTGCTCTTATTTTCATATCTTTATTCTGTATAGGTTATAGAGGACAGAAAGGGGAAAGAGGCGAGCCTGGAATTGGACTACCTGGTAACCCTGGACCACCTGGCCCTGCAGGTACAAATCTCCAGATTTATTTCTGCTATTGCTATTTATGAACTAACAGGCCTTTCTGTTGTTTTTCACATTGGTTTTACACCCCTGCCTTACCTCCCAAGCTGGGTCGTAGCATGAGGTCAGACCCACCTGCCTTCTTGTGGATGAGCTGGCGTGCAGCCGACTGTCAGTGATGAGAGGCAGGGCACTACACATGCCCTGACAAGGACTCTGCTAATTATAACTTTGTTTTAGCAGCTACTGGCCTGCCAGGCCCACCGGGAACACCAGGCTCACCCGGAGCACAGGGGCCACCTGGACCCAACGGGAGATGCAATCCGGCAGATTGTTATTACCACATATCACAGACTCGGTCACACACCAGCAGGAAATAAAAACCCTCTTCCCCAGACACTTGGGTTCACAATCAACTTTCACTCCTCCCAATAAGTTAATTTTTGAAATATATGATGCATTTTTATTTTCTTTCTCTCGACACTGCATGGTATATAGTTAATTTGCAAGGCACAAAATTGAGCCTTTTTCTATGTTATTTGCAGTGTCGTAATTACAAAATGATGACATATGTTTTCCAGAGTGCATTCCATGTGTTGTTTCTCATATTTATTTTGCTTAGAACAGAAAACAGGCACAAATAATTTTCATAAGCTTCTTTTTTCAAACAAAAAATATTTTATTATTACTTAAGATGCTATGTATGCCCCAGTATGTAAGTTGGCTTTATTTTTCTTGCTGGTGCTGAATTTTAAATTGAAAATATACATTTCTGAAGTTTCAAAGCGTACTTGTTCATGGCGAACGCAGGACCTGAGTTGGAGCACTGGGAACTCTGTTCAGACTAAATGTTCTTGTCCCTTGAGAAGTCTCTGGCACACCTTCTGAAAAGGGCCTTTGTTGTGCATCACAAAAGCTGCCCCCCAATCTTCAGTCACATCCAAGATGTCAAAGGAGAAAACAAAGATGTGTTTATGATCTCCCTAATCCCATCCAACGCTGAGCTTCAGACTGACTGGAAAATCGTCAAGTGTAGCCCCAAGAAGTTTGTCTCTCCTGACTGGATGTTGTCCCAACTAGGGGGCTTGTATGTTCATTTAGTCTTGGCTACGTATAGTCCAGATATTAAACTGTGAAGGGCTGGTGTTGATGTTCCTGACTGAGAACCGCCATGTCTTCTAACCATTGCATGGACTGAGTGTACTGTCACTGCCTGTAATCAAGCTACTCTGCCATTAAGTCTGCCTACAGCAAAGGTGACCCCTTGCTTTAGAGCAGAGACTGGTGGATATGCAATCTAAGGGCACTTCACAAGCCTCTGATCTTGGTAGTGGTACAGTGCTCCTCTTCCTCCTGCAATAATCAAATGCCAAAATAAGCTTGAGAAAAACATGAAAGCTGCAGAGTGCAAAACTCAGGTCCTAATAACTGGTGGCAAAAAATCACTTGTGTTCCAGAGAAATCTAGAAAAAAGTACAAAACCCTCCTTGAAAGGTGTACTACCAAGAGCACAACAGCACCCAGTTTTCAGGCATTCAGAAAACCCCACAGGACCAATGTCAATGGTTAGCCAAACAAGTGTACATCCTGTAGAGCTCAAAGGGTTGAGCAAAAGGAAAGCTGGAGAGAGTTGTATGAAGAGGAAAGAGGAGGCCTGGCCACAGTTTCTCTTCTGGTTATTAGGAAGCAGATGATCCTAGGTTAGTCCTGTGGAGTTTTCTGCAGTGCAATATGAAGTGAAGGTGCTATTGAGAGAACACAGACAGCTATAACCCAAAACCTCAAGATACATCAGTAGTACAAAGCCATACTGAGGGCTCTTACCCTGTTGTTAGGAAGCTGGTCACTCTCCCACATCAGGCAGGAAAGTGGTTTTGAAGACTTTGTGCTTGAGCAGTACTGAGCTTCTAGGAAAGCGTTCTTAAGCTGGAAGTGCTGGTTTCTAGAGGAGCTCTTGTGAGACATGAATCTGGCTGACTTCTAGGTGTTGCTTAAAAACAGTTAAGGAATGACCCTTATTTGAAAAACACACATTGGTATTTGTTCAGAATAGAGTTCCTAACACTTGCACCCAGAGTGGAGGAGCGAGATGAGAGCAAGAAGTGACAGAGTTAACCCAGGCTGCTGGGGGGCTCAGGCACACATCCTGAGTGGGTAAGCACACATCCCTGATATGTTCATCAGTTAGACATTTGGAGGAAAGAAGGTGCTTGCTATAGAAAGATGTTAAAGGAAACACAAGGGAGGAAAGCTGAGAGTAAACACCTGGGACAAGAGAGGGCAGCAGGAAAGAGGAGAGCGGAAAACCTGTGGCAATACTATGAAGTCATCTCCCGAAGGAGATGTAATACACCCTACAGCTGAGGACCCCTTGAGGGGTCAGGGTGCTTTGTATGTCCCTTGTGAGGTTGGGAATAGACAGGTCAAAGCCCACAGTCGAACTCCAGTCCTCACATCTGCTCTTCTGCTCAGCCCCACCCATCCCTTGGGAGGATGTAGCTGCCCCTTCTCTAGGCTGGCACATCCTCTGCTCTGCAGGCAGTGAGCATCTGTCCCACCAGGCTGAAGGTGCATTTGGAACAAGTGGTCCTGCCTGTGCTTATCTCAGCACTCCCAGCTCCCGCTCGAGACCTCCTGTGCCCATGGAGCATGTTTTGGTTTGCTCTGTGGAACTGATCACCTTTCCAGATCTGGTCCTCAGAGCGCCAAGGTTGTGAGAGCACTGGGAACTGGTGAGGCAGCTTAAAACCACGCACGTGCCTGTCCTGAGGCACCTGTGGCTGTGCGGGCTTGGCACCGACACGTGTCTTGGTGTCTGTACATGTACACCAGTGGAGGACCAGCCTACATACTGGTTTCCATTCTGTGAAAGGAACTGCTGGTCAGGTATCTTGCATGAGCATTTTCTCTCTCTTTTTTTTTTTTGACTTCTCTAGTGATTCCAATATGTGTAATAATCTAATCATTTTTTACTTCATAAGTTAATTTTACACTTCATTTTCTGTGATACTATCAAAAAGGGTGCTGTCTTGTGAATTATATTTGTGCAACACAGAGATTCTCAAGCAGCCCCTTCCTGGAAGGCTGTACATAAACTATTGTGCCGGATCAGTGGTATCTGTATATTTTGGGGCTTTTAGCTAGCTGAAACCCAGCATCTGTTATCTGCCAGGTGCAATTGCTGTATGTTAATTTACTTGAACTTATTGGAAAGCAGAACACTTTTTATATTTGAAAAAGTTTTATTTTTTCATCTATGTTTCCTACAGATGCCTTTTTCTTTTTATAGGCTCGAACATAAAGGTCTTTTTAAAATGTATTTGAATGCTTTCAGTTGATTTGCAGGTAACTTTGGTAATTATCTTGTTGCATTATTTTTATTTTACTAAAAGCCCGCTTTAATTTTGTCACGTGAGAAAACGGGTATTTTTTTATATGGGCTATCTCAATACTTTTTTAAGATGCCACATTCTTCACTGAGGTAGAACAGCATTAATCCCAGCTTAACTTAACTGCACACTGGCTTGCTCCTACTCTGTATTTTTAGAATTGAAAGTGGAATGCAGCTGGAAACGTGTTTCTGCATGGTTTTCAGGTTTGGCCTCTTAAATTTCTTTATAGTTTCAGACTTATGTTGTCTTAGATTTTTGGGGAGGGGGCCAGGGAGAGAAGAGGGGTTGCTAATCTATTTTGCAATTTGCTTTATCAGTTTTGTATTTGTTTTGAGCAGTTCATACTGCAGTAAGCACTGCAAGGGACTAAACACAGGGGATTATTTTTTCCAGTAGCATAAGGTCTTTTATTCTGATTTGGGCATGTTTATGTGTGACAAGACTCAGAAGTGAAATAACTTTGACAAAATGTTTTAAATTTTTCTTAAAAGCTCTCTCAGCTTTATCCTAGTTCAGGGTCAGACTATTATATTTTATGATAAGTTGCTTTATCACCTATTAAGAAGGGATTGGGATTTTCTTGAAATAGCTATTACAGAACTACTCAGTTTGCCTGAAGAAAGTAAAGAAACTTGGTAACAGGGAAACTTTCCCAAAGCTGCAGCAGACCTGCTGATGTCCACACGGTGGAGTTTAAAACATCCTTTCAGTACAAAGGGTACAGCTCAGGCCTAAGTTGCCCAGCAGTACAAGAGCTGACCCAGCAATTCATATTCTCCAGCACAAGAGTCAGTGTTTCTGATTTTGTTCTTGAGCTTTTTATTTAATCTATTTAGTTTTGCATGGTAGTATTTGCAGAAATACTGCCTTTCTTGGATAATTATTGTCAGGTAATATTGCTTAGACTTTGTGTTTATTATTATATTGTGATTTGTATATGTTAAAAAAGAATACGTACTAGTGGTGTACTAGTGGGACATCCTGCTTTCAGGCATCATTTATGTTCCCTGAAGGGGCGAGGGACTCACCTGTGGTTAATAAAAATTGCAACAGTATCCTTCATGCAATTGAGCAGCCCGGTAATGTTTTGGAAACCAATATTCTTGTCTTGAACTGGATTTGGTTTCAGTGCTAAAAGAGCACTATGATATAGGAACAGGATTGATTGTATTGTCCATCCTTCCTTTATGTTTTTTGATTTTGGGTTATGAGAGATGTTAGATATGCACAGCTTTGTTAAATAAGTGTATTTTTAAAACTAATGGATAATCACAAAATATTTTGGAGCTTCTTTTTCACAAGAGTGAAATACCATTTTTCATGTCAGCACACAGTTTTTTTCTTCTTTTTCTGCAGTGTTTACATAAAAGTCTTATAAAAATCCCACTGGCTAAACTAGCATTTTATAAACTTGTTTCTCCAAATATACTACAAAAAACCTTGCATTTTTTCAATGCAGTGGAACCGCTGCCCTGTGACATGTAAGAAAAGTATCTCAGAAAACACTGTTCATTTGGCATGTGGCTTTATCACGTCTTTATTATATTCTGGATGTACCAAGTCATACAAATTTTCTTTGAAATCTGATAGGTCCATTACAACTAGATTGTACTGGATGGATGTTAGAATCCACCTCCAAACACATCGGTGGGTGTAGGCCATGGAAAACAAGTTTAAGCCTGACTTTATCATGGTTGGTGTTTAAATGGAAAACTCAAGCTTCACAATACCTTAATGAAATGTGGTTTTCAAATATTAATTGCTAACAAACATTATAGATTCTAGATCAAAATAAGTTTGTAATTAAAAGCTTGGAAGTCTTCCTGTCTTTTGGCACTTTTCTGAGTCTGCTGTTTTATAAACACAAATGTATTATTTGCTGCAGTTTTAATGTAAATATATTCTGTCTCCAGTCAGGATGTTTGAAGGACATAGCTTATTTTTTTTGTATTCTTTCTGATTGATATGCAGCTGTCACTGAATGAATCACAGTTCATGCCGACTGGTTGCTTCCGTCCTTATATTTTTTGTTTGCAACATTTAGGGTTCAGTTCAATGGAAATGCATTAAGTGGATGGAAAATTGCTTTTTGCATTATGATGTGGCCATTTCCATCTGAAACGGTATTCTGGATGGAAATGGAAATGTTTCATACACTTTCTGTTTGTGGCTCTGTCAGAAATGTCAGCCTTCTCTTCAGTGTCAAATCACGAGAGGGAGGGTGCAACTGCAAATGGGAGGAAGGAGAGGCACAAAGCCACTGCAGCGAGCTCTGGGGAGCGGTCAGGGCAGGTTGGCTCAATTTGGGGTGATGGGTTTTGACCACACTGAAGTGGTGCTTCCTATGAGCTGGTGAAACTTAGGGCTCTACAGTCTGGAGATGAAAAGAAAAAAAAAATCTCAGCCTTAACACATGTATAATTTATGGAAGTTAATACATTCTCTGAATCAGATGCAGATAACTTTCTTGTCTGAATATGAGACAATCACTTTAATTCAAGAAACTGGTTCAATGATATGTTTAACTTTAGGGAACTTCAGGCATTTTCATTATTCTCTTGCTGCCTAATTCTCCCAGGAGGAAAAAGAGAACTCCTTTGCCAATGCCATTTTAAAGGATGCTAGGTAATAATTTGACCACTATGTTGATTCTTTCTTCTAATTTCATAGTGGCTTCAGCAAGTTCATTTCATTCACTCTCTGAAGCTGCCATGTTTACTTGTCCCTTTGGATGTGCATGCAGCAAGTGAAACAGAACAGGAATAACAGAAGATTGAAGGAGAGGAATAAAACTGCAGCTGTAACAAATCATGCAGTAGTAACATACAGGATGGATGGGCCTGGAAGAGTGGCAGTGAACAAAGTTAAATCGAGCTGGTGGCTGATCACTAGTGGGGTCCCCAAGGGTCAGTCTGATTAGTATCTTTGTCAGTGGTCTGGATGAGAGGATTGAGGGCACCCTCTGTTTTCAGATGATATCAGCTTGGGCAGGTTGATCTGCTGGAGGGTAGGAAGGTTCTGCAGAGGGATCTGGACAGGCTGGTTTGACAGGTGCTGGGGATTGTCCCAACCCATGTGCAGGGTCTTGGCTGTGTTGAACCTCATGAGGTTCCCATGGGCCCACTTCTTGAGCTTCTCCATCTGCCTCTAGATGGTATCCCTTCTCTCCAGTGTGTTGACTCCACTGCATAGTTTGGTGTCATTGGCAAACTTGCTGAGGGTGCACTTGATCACACAGTCCATGTCATGGACAAAGACAGTAAACAGTGCCAGTCCCCATAGCGAGCCCTGAGAAACATCACTTATCACTGGTCTCCACTTTGACATTGAGCCATTGACCCTAACTCTCTGAGTGTGACCACCCAGGTCCATCTTTCAAATGCATCTCTCCATTTTAGAGACAAGGTTGTTTTGCAGGACAGTGTCAAATGCTTTGCACAAGTCCAGAGAGATGATATCATTCCCTCTTCTCTTATCTACCACCACTATAACCCCACCATAGAAGGCCACCAAATTTGTTGGCAGTGCCAGGTTAACTGTCAGACTCGATGTTAAAGGTCTTTTCCAACCTAAACAACTCTATGAAGTGGTTATCATTTTGAGGACAGTTGAAGCATTTTCTCTGGGTTCCTGCCTACACTGAAGTAACTGAGGACCTAAAATATGTATTCATTACAGTGCAATTAAACCTTCAGAATTAGAAGTGGTGACAGAGATCACGACCAGTAAAAGGGATTTTCACTAGTCTTTTGTTCAATAAATTTCATAGCATTTTATCATGTTGAACCTGAAGGAGATGAGAACAAGATTTTACCAAGATTCCAGGAGCATGTAGTTAAGAGTTGGTGGCGTGCTGCCAGTGGCTTGTGAAACCTCTCAGTCTCTTTGCATTGTGCCTTCTAAATTTCTTTCTTTGAACTGACATAATTTTTTCTATCACTAGAGTCGATACATGTTTGTTTTAAATTCATAATCCTGCCTGTATTTTCCAAATCTTTATTAACTTGAATGTGCTGTTAGTAAAAATTCAGTCCCTGCTATGTTATGGTATACAACCCACCATTTGTCAGGTACCTTTTTTCCACTCTTGAGCAAGATCTGGACTTAGTAAATACTTAGATCAACCAATGCATCCCACAATGACTTACAATGGGGCCTGAGGATTTATTCTTCACTTCTGTATTTCAAGTTAAAACTTGTGAGTCAGCTTGAAGGCAGAAAATCTGTCACAATCTTAAGGTATCCACTTATGTAGATTCTGCATTGAATGGACTCTCAGTGTTGACTTTGTAATAATTCTTAGTTGGTTTTTGCATATGACTGTTCTTGCTTCTACAAGAGTTTCCTTCTGTAGTGGAATTTTATGCATTTTTCAGACTATATTTTCTAAAGCACTTCACATTTGTATTTAAATGTTGGGGGTTTATGCTTCTTTTAATTAATATGTTTATACATTTCATATGCAAAACAATATTTTCATTCTGTTATCAAGTGGATCGTTTTGTTGGTTGTTTTCCTTTTCAACAGTTTTGCACACTTTATAGTCAAAATAAAAGTTTGCTGGTGAAACTACAGTTTGTCATTACCAGTAGTGTTTTATTTGTTGCACTATGTAAGTAGTGCTTTTGAGGATTATGCCCTAAATCAGTAAAATTGACCTAATTCTAAAACTTCTGTAACACCTTTATATGTGCCCAAGCCACTCACCTTGTGTGGAATCTTCTGGATTTGTTCCTCCAGAATTAAACTCTTTGCACTTGCCTAGTGACTTCTTGTAGTGTTAATGTAGGAGATGTTGACTATGAGTTTGGTGAAACTGGAGGTGCAAGAAAACTGTTCTGTCCCAAGCTCTGCCCCGAGTCTGGGGGCAGGATGGCATATTCTTTATACCTATTTTCTTCCCCGTCTTTTCCCTGAAATCTCACCCATTGCTGCTTCTATGGAACTAAACAGAGTCCAGTAGCCAGCTGTAGGTAAGACTTACTTTTACACATTCAACCTCTTTATATTTTGTCATCGAAAACGCTGGACTGTTCAAGGGACAAAAAGGCATTATCAGTATTAATCCCATTTAACTAACTCTCAAAAGTCTCCAATGAAAGTGCAAATACACTTTTATTTTAGTAGGCAGCTGAATCAGACATTTTTGTCCCAAGCAATTTCTGTATAGGCACTTTCTGTCAGTACATGAAGTGCCAGAGAGGTGGCTCCTAGATGCATCAGGTTTGGTTTGAGGAAGGTTTAATTACTAGGTTTTTTTTCAATAATTCCTTTTGAAGTATTATTTTACCACTACCTTTCCCTTTAGTGTTACCTTACATGTTACATGCAAAATGCAGAGTTCCATGGATTGTGTTCTTTTGTCACATGGCAAACAAGTCAACTGTTTGGAACATAACCAGATAGTTAAGGGCTAGGGAAAAAATCAGTGTGCCAAAGTTTATATTTGAAAATTTGTATGGCTAATAACAAAATGAAACATCATAGGATGGTTTCATTGTTGTATTGGAGAGAGAATAAACTTCAGAGAGGTAAAGTCAAGACCACAAATAGTTTAATTTATACAGAGAAGAACACAATATCCACATTGCATGTTTTCCTCTAAAAACTGAGTATCAAAAAAAAAGGCAGCTTAGGATCTCTAATTGCTGCCTTCTGACTGTTCTGGTTATCAGTACTGACCATAATCATACTAAAAAAAAAAATAGGAGATTAAAACATTATTTATTTGGGGTTTTGTACAACCACAGATGTTAATTCAAAATCTGTAATCTTTACTATAAAACATATGTTTCCGGGACTTAAAATTCCCTTGACAGTGGCTACTAGCCTTTTATTTAATTTCACATAGAAGAAAGCAAGCTGAAATAGGCTTCATATGGCATTACAAATGCAACACAAATTGGAGTTGAAAATGAAGAGGTTATTCCACATGGGTTATTCATGAGAACTCAGTGACAGTACCTTTACAGAGATTGACAGTATAAAAGGTGCCAGGGGTGGCAGGTTTTGATAAGAACAGTCTCCCAACTGTGCTTCTCCAATTGAATTGAAGAACTAAAGGAGGTTTAGCATATCCTGTACAACACATACATACAATGAGATGACTGTGCATGAAGGGTATGTGCTAAAATTCATTTTATAAGTATAAATGAATAGCTACAACTGCAGTAAGTAAACTGTCCTTTTTTATTTGATGGCTGAAGTCATGTTATTTCACTGTACATCATACATAAGAATTAAGAGGGGGAGGAGGAAAAATCACAGAAACTCTATGAAACAAAAATCAAAAATAAAAATAGACAAATGTCTTTTATCCTCCCCAAAAGGAGAAAGAGCTAGAAGACGTCACCTGTGTATTTCTGTAAGCACCATTGTTCCAGCTTGTGTTGCTATGTAAACCTTTAAAAGAATGTACAACCATTGTGTTAAAAATACCTTACAACCCTGGTTGAAAGGTTTGTCCATGTTTGTATTTCTCCGTCATTCCTTATTTTCTCCTCGGCTGTTTGTGCAGGAAGTAAATGGATGCCACCATGCAGTGGCACTTGCCTCGCCCACTTACGGCCCTTTCATGTTCTTATCCACTCTCTGTCCTGCCTGCACTCTGCAGGATGCTGGCTCACAGTACCCCGGAGGGCCAGGAGGGCCAGGGGGACCAGGAACCCCAGGCTGACCAGCCACTCCAGGGGGACCTCGATCACCGTCACGGCCTTCCCTGCCATAGCTGGCTTTGCCTGGTTCACCTGGAAAAGCGGATGCAGGTCTGAACATTGGCAGCACGCGACATGCTTAGCGTACATGTAGCTTTACTGAACATCCTGTTCTTAAATGCTGTATGAAGGATGGTTTTCCACTGCTCTTGGGGGATTCCTCTGCCACCCAGGCCACACTTACAGAGCTACAGCAATGAACCCCAGTGCTCTGCAGCTGTAGTGGTGCAGTTCTGCTGCTACACACAGCTCTGCAGCACAACTGACTGCAGTACTGCAGCCAACCCTGCTGCTGCTGCCTGTGAAGGGGTAGATGCTACTACAGAATTTTGTTAGTGCTCTGGAAAAAGACATAACAAGAATTTAATTTTAATATCCATTCAGATTGTTGGGGAAATAGCTGTACAGATTGGAACTGCTGAGCACTAAAGAAGCTTTTTACTTCTAAACTCTCACTGAAGAAATGAAGTATAGTGGTTTCAGTAAGCCTCTTCCAATGATTGCCTTCTGTAGAAGACAGCTCTGAGTTACACAGATATCCTTGGGATCAATATGTACTAAACCTTTGTTAGGTTTTTTTGCCTTTTTCAGTAAGAGAACAAATTTAAGTAGTTTTCTGTCTACACATAAAGACAGAAATGTGCTATTGAGACAGTGATGGAAATAACATGTTTATGTTCATCCCTGGCCACTAGAGGGTGGCTGTGCTGCATCCATCAGCAGGAAGCTCTCCTGGAGTCCTATTATGTAACACTGTAATCAATTACCACAGAAATAAAGGAATATTCTAGATTATAAGTGGAGGGTTTGAAGACTGCTGTGCCTGCCAGTGAGATAATCTGAGGGTTCTGGCCTTTTTTCATTTACTTTTTCAATATAACTATATGTGTATATAATGTCTATAAAATACATATTTATATTAAAAGACGCAATTTTTATTTATTTGCGTGTAATTGCCCCTTTCTTAAATGGTCATTTACATTTTTCCTACTCCTACATGGAGATAAATGAGATGGTGGGTTTTTAGTAAGAGAGTTTTTTAATTCTGATTTTTGACTGAATCACTACCTATAAAGTAAAAATTATAGACCACTAATTTTGAAGCTTATTGCTTAATGGACACCTTTTATCTTTTCAAGGAAGCTTGAAGTATCAGTTCTGTGCAAATTTTTACTACATCTCTTCCTCTTTATCCTAATCCTCTTATATTTACCTGGAAGACCTCTTGGTCCAGGATAACCTTTCAGTCCTCTGCCTGGAAATCCTCTTTCTCCTCTTTCTCCTGGTTCACCTAAAGCAAATTCATGAAATATTAGTTACAGCCTGCCTGGAGTATCATTTTCAATAAATTCCCTTTCAGAGGTGAACAGTTAATAAGCAGAGAATTCAGCTGGCTGTATATATTCTTACCAGCTCTGAATGATGACATGACACATGCCCTTGTAGAATGTTTGGGATTTGACTTTTTTGCCCCATTTGAGTCATACTCAGAAGCAGACATGTTGTAGGAGGAAAAAAACACATGGAGCTGGACAGTAAGTACCACATGAAAGATGTCCCAGCCCATATAACAGGAATAAACCAAATGTGCAGGACTACACAGTCTCTTTGGAATACAGACTGAGGTTATCGGTGTCTGTAAGACCATGTGCATTCAGCTAAGAAGTAAAAGTTCTTGTATAATATCATGAAGAGTTTTCTTTGGTGTTCACCCAGCTTTTTTTCAACCCCATATCTTGCTCCAAACCAGAACCAACTTAGTAAGAGAAAGTTTTTTGGTTGTTTGGGTTGTAAACTCAAAATTCTGTTCACTGTATCTATTCCACAAAATTATGCATATTCCCAGTTGTGAATACCCTACACTGATTTTTTTTCTTTTCACTCTTTTTTTTTGCTGCAAGTCAAAAGTCACAAGTTAGAATAGACTGCTGATTTTGTGGCTTGCCTAGAAATGGCACAGCAGAAAATAAGAAAGCCATCTAAAGGAACACAGGAGTCAGTACAAAAGTCCAGGTTTCAGAAAAAGATGCACACAGGGTACTAGAGGAGGAATCTTATCTCCATGCTCCAGGCTGCCTAGTCAACATGGAAATCTAGTCTGTCTTTGTAGATACTGCTGCTTGGAAGCATTGGTTCACATTACCCATAAGTGCTTCTCCTTTTTTCAGCTATCTAAAACTTTGAAATAGTGCTTACTCTAGGTTACCCCAAACGTCTTCAACTTCTTTTTGTTTCTGCTGCCCTTCACTACCTCAGATTGCTCAATAAAATCACTTATCTCTTTCCTTGAGCCACCTCTTTTTGACTCTTTGTTAAAATCAGGTACCTTTGTATCTTCTGCTGTCTCTCATGGTTACACATTGCTGTGTTTCTATCTCCTCTTTATTGTGATCTTCTAAACCATTCTCAACATTCTTCATTTCCCTTTTATCACATGTTCTGTGCACCCTTTTCCACTCACTCCAATCTCCCAGACAACTTCCCAAATGGATGGGGAAAGTCAGTTCATCTCTGTGACCTCTGTGGAACTCTGGTAACTGCCAGGAATGTGGAGTGAGATTTTTCATGTTGGCTGCCACATATCATAAAAGCTTTTGCTCATGAAGGCATTCACTTCTCTTGTATCTGTAATTGTATTCCAAGGTTTGCTGAAAGGACAGTTGGAATTTTATGACAATTATGATAGAAAACAAAGCATCTTGCTTGTTTGGGGTTTTTATGCTCTGTAGATTTATTTTCCAGTATTAACACAGCACAACCTGCTGAATATTGAATAAAATTCAGCTTATCCCATCACCTTTGTATCTCTGTATTTTGTTTCTTCTGCGGCTTACATTAGATTAAATGAAAACAGTAACAAAGCTCCAGCAATGATGCCATTAAGGTTTGCTTTTGTTTGTATTCTATTCTTTGTCTCAAAGGTTTTCCCAATTTTACTTTCAAATGAAGCTTAAATCAAAAGTAAACACTCTAATCCAGAAACAGACTAGCTTTGTACAGAAATACAATTTTTAAACAAAACCTCCTACAGGAAACAAATTGAAATACTGCTGAATAGAAACTAATACATACATAAGGGTCATAAGACTTTGCAGAAAATTCTATGTATAATCCTTCAGAGGAGAACACAACCTCTGTCATGAACAGAACAGATTAACTGAGATCAAAGATTTTTTTTGTAAAGTGTAAGGCAAGTCAATTTTATTATGGATTTGTCTTTTCCAAAGAATCAACAGATTCTGGTACCTGGTGCAATAATGTTAAATGACTTGAGGCTTAAACCCAAAGAAAAGACAGATTGTTGTCAGTCACTTCTAATCTGATCAAGGGGGTGCGCTTAGAAAAGTTGACTAATTAATTTAGTGAATGCATCTGACTGCTTCTGGGACCACGGGTCTTGCAAAAGTGAGGGCAACCACCAGGCCAAGGAGAGGAGAGAATCACATCTGGTTTTTGTCATCAAATCACTTACACAGTGTGAGAAAGGACAAGCATCTGCCTCGAACTAGAAGTAAGCAGCTGAATCAGAGTCCTAATATTAATTCTTCCTCTCATGGGCTTTTGAGGTTTGCTTTTTCATCTAAAAACCAGATTTCTAAACAAGTCTTGCTAAATCCAGGACAATGGGCCCTTTAATCATTGTGGTAACTGATACAACAGTTACAGTAAACAGCCTATGTTCCTAATTCAGGGTCTTTTTGGACTTCACTTGTGTACAACGTACATCCACAACCTGTAATCCAAGGGAAGGGGTACAAAAAAAACAACACAAAAAACCTGAAGCAGTCCACAAGTGAAAGCCAGTTACAGAATTTCTTACCTTTAGGACCTTTACGACCAATCTCACCAGGAGGGCCTTTAAGGCCAGGCAAGCCACGGGGGCCAAGCTGTCCTGGGAAGCCGTTTTCACCAGCAGGTCCTGGAGCACCTGGTGGCCCCGGTCGGCCAGGAAGACCTGGAGCACCAAATTCTGGCCTCGTAAGGCTGGCTGCCAGCTGTGCTAGTTGTTCTGCAATGAACAGGAGGACAGAGTTAGGGAATGAGTGGATCTGAATGAAGAGATTCCCATGGTGACTGAAGAAGAACCTATGTTCTCTGCTACAGAAAGTGACAGATTACACTACAACACATTCCTTTTGTACAGTGCTATTTACAAAGTTTATCACAAGCTATTATCTTAGGACTACCAGTGGCAAACTGCACAGACACAGTGTGCAGAAAAAATTGCAATTTTTCTGAAAAAAAAAAGAATGTTTGTGGCCTCAAATTACTGAAATGTATAGAGTTTATTTAGAAATGTCCTTATAATTTTCTGTATCATTTAAATTTCAATCATCTGATAAAAAACTTACTCATTAAATTGCTGTCTCTTAAAAGAGTAAACCTGTCACTACTAAGTGTTAATCCTCTCAAGATCCATTTTTGCAAGAAGGGAGAGGTATGAAGGCAGTCATATATGTAGCCTGGTAAGTCCTTTTTCAGAGGAAAGAAACCCTCAAACTGGTGCTCGTGAGCTCAGGTTTGATAAATAATTGAACACTTTATGTTGATCTTTTCTAAAAGTAAATCAGCAGGACCTTTGCTCTTAATTAGGCATAGGATATCTTGCCACTCCTTGGAATGGTCTGTGCTGGCTAGTCCCTTTTGCTCCTGCCCCTTTCAGGGCACTGCTCTAACACCATAACAGCAGTCCTCTCCTTAATGCTTCTGCTCCAGATTTCAAATCCATCTTCCCAGTATGCCTTAGAAATAACTTACTCTGCATAGAGCCACACACAACTCCATATGACATTTGCTTTAAAGTCTGCATGGCTTGGAAAGCCTAGTTATCTTGTGCCCACAAGCTATTTTGTGTCCACAACCAAGAAATATTAAGATGATGTGGGATGGGGTGCAGAGGGGATAGGATCCAAAATTAAATAGGAATCATAGCCAGCAGATATACAAGGAAGCCTTGGCATAGCTGTCTGCAAGGCAAAGCCTGAGGAGATGAATTTCACTTACAGTTGTCTCTATGCTGACAAGTTTCCAAAGACCCAGTTGGATTGAATTCTAGTCCTGTGTTTGTCTCTTTTTTTTAACATGACAGCATTGACAATTATAGGGACTCTCAAGAGGGATACTGTGAAAACAGTCTAGATTTTGCCTGTACCAGTGTCTTCACTGCTAATTCTGATGGTTATGAATAAATTCAAGCATCAAATCTGAGTTCACTATAATCCTCCTCAATATTACTGTGTCTTTCAAGGGACCACATTAAAAGGTCTTTTTATCCTATTTATAGAATTATTTTTTTTAAAAAATATCCTGTTGGGCACTATCAAGACTATCACTATCAGTGATGACTACTGAGAATTTTTAAATCATGAGCAGCAATTTCATTCTGGTAAACTCTTAGCATCACAATGGCACAATATCCCAAAGGGCATCTTCAATAGCAAGTATTGAAAAATTTCTTTTGTGCTTACAGGGCAGCATAAATTTTTAAAAACAGTAAATCCCATGCACCCAACCATATTAGAAAAGCTTCAGATTTCTGTGTGTATCACGAACTCAGCAAATATAATTAGGGTTTTAAGCATGTTCCTGTTGCTTTAATTTTATGGTATGATATCTCCAGAAAGCCTCTCTCTGCAGTCCACTTTTTTTTTTTTTTTACGTATTTTGCATAGTTTGTTTACTGCAGTCTAATAGTGTGTGAGTACAAAATGCTAAAAAGCTTTTGGTGAAGCTGTGTACTTCTATGTATGTAGATGCAGCAAGTGATTTGAATACCAAATGCATGTATTTCATAAAAATACTCTGATCTACGGCCTGCTTACTACAGCAACAGTATGGAATCAACAGGTAGATCAATGAGGCTACAAAGTATATGAAAATAAAGGATTTTCTCATACTCTGTCCATATTCACACCTGGAAAGATTTTCTACTAGGTCCCCTGCTGAGGTCATAAAATTTGTTCTGGATAAGAGTGGGAAAATCTTGGTTGCCTCCACATGAATAGATTACCCTGATTTAAATGCACAAGAAATATGAAATACTTTTCAGCATATTTACCTTGCATGACTCTCATGCAAACCTGCTTAATGTGCTGATCAGTGGGCTCTTTTCCCTAGGATAAAAAAATAATAGATTTTAAAAAATACAGTTGATGTCACAGTACAATTTATAAGTGATCCTGATGCACAAAAATGCTGGTCAGTTGTCACAGTTTAAGCCCAACCAGCAAGTAAGAACCACATAGTCACTCACACGTTTCTCCCACACCAGTGGAATGGCAGAGAGAATTGGTAGGGTAGGAGTGAGAAAACTCATGTGTTGAGAAGAAAAAGTTTAATAAATGGAAAGATGAAGGAGGAGGGACTGGAAGAGGAAGGAAAAGAGGATGAAGAAGAAAATAAAACCCAAGAAAGACAAGTGACACAAATTAAAGCAATTGCTCACCATCACACCACCCCCCCCTCCCAGAAACTTTCCCCTGCTTTTAATGCTGGGCACAATGCCTAAAGGTAAGGGTATGACCCTTTGGTCAGTTGAGGTCATCTGTCCTGGCTGTGTGGCCTCCCAGGTTTTTGTGCACCTCCAACCTTCTCACTGGTGGGGCAGTGTAAGGAGCAGAAAAGGCTTTGATGCCATGGAAACACTGCTCAGGAGTAACTAAAACATCATAGAATGGCTTGGGTTGAAAGGGACCTTCAAAATCATCTAGTTCCAACCCCCCTGCTCAGGGCCCCATTCAACCCGGCCTTGAACACTTGCAAGGATGGGGCACCCACAACTTCTCTGGGCAATCTGTTAGTACCTACCTCACCATTCTCACAATGAATTTTTTTTTTCCTAATATCGAATCTAAATCTTTGCTCTTTCACTTTGAAGCTATTACCCCTTGTCCTATTCCCATCTGTGTGCTGTAAAGACTTTTCAGCACAAATCCAAAAACATAACCACAAACAAGCCACTGTGAAGAAATTTAGCCCTACCCCAACCAAAATCAATCCACCAGTCACTGAAAGGTGTTGTTCCTGCCAGTGCAACTATTTCAGCTGATGTCAATTTGACTAGCAAGGCAAATACTCTGAGTGAGGCACCCTGGTATCGAACCCTATTGTTTCATGCACACTACACGGATGGGACAGGTGTAAGAAAACAGAGCTGAACTGAAAGCTGAGGATCCATCTGTATACAATCCCAATATTTCTCTGGTGTACAGATGTGTTTGATGAGAAGCACAGTGTACTTCAAATCTGTACTGTGGCACTTTGCATGTGTACATATCTTCTCATGCAAAACTCGGAGTGGTGTGAGTTATAGATAAGTGTTCAAAAGATACCAATTATATGAAAACAGTACTTACAGCTGGACCTTCACTGCCAGGCAGACCTGGGGCACCCTGTTCACCCTGCAAGCCTCGTGGTCCAGGGGAACCTCGTGGCCCTTCCATGCCAGGCAGTCCCCGACTTCCCTCAGGCCCACGGGAACCAGGGTCTCCAGGATTACCAATCTGATAATGAAAGAGGAACTTCAATGAACTGCTATGCTAGTGTTAGAATCATTCTGACATATCAAAATGGTGCCAGGAGCTATTCACAAATGCAAAGCAACGAGTGCTGGGATCTACAGTTGTTGAACAGCTTCTTTTAGATAAGCTACTGGAGTCAGTGGTTGGGTGATTTATAACAGGTCTGTATTCATCAGTTAAAGGGGAGAAGTGGAAAAATAATATATTGTGTCAAATCAGGATTAACAGTGACATGGTCAAGATGATTTTTTTGTCAAGGAACAGAATCTAGCACTTGGTTTCTACTTCTGCCCTCATACGTGTCAACATGCAACATTTCTAGATATTAAGTGCAGCAAAAGTCACAAAAATTCCAGCTCCCTGCATGCTCCAAATGCCATTCTTGCCCATTTGTAGAGTATAAGCCTCTACCATCTAGCCCCAGGCTGTTTGGAAACACGTATTTTTGCTTTGCTTGATCTGTCAGAGCCAGAGCTAGTTCTAGTGCCTACACTTGAGCCTGATGGCAGAGAACATGCTTGCACAAACTGATGTTGACAAACTGCCTGAAAGAATTCAATGCCACTTTATTTCAGGAATAAAGTTAAGCCCAGGTAGGAAGAAGGACCAGGCTGAATGTGTTTTTAAGATTTGTTTTACTTCCCATTATCCTACTCTGATTTTGATTGACATAAATTCAGCTAATTTTCTCAGGCTGAGTCTCTTTTGCCCAGGACAAACACTGGTGAGTGATCTCTCCCTGCCCTCATCTCAACCCACGAACCTTTTGTTGCATTTTCTCTCCCTGACCAACTGAGAAAGGGAGTGATAGAGCACCTTTGGTGGGCACCCTGTGTCCAGCCAGGGTCACACCATCACAGTTATTTTCAATACAAGTTAATTTACCACTATTCATCAATACAAAGAAGAAGAACAGGCAATTGAAAAAAAAAATGAAAGAAAGGGAAAAAAAAGAAAACAAGAAGGAAAAAACCAGTCCTACACACTCACAACTTCCAAAATCTGCTGGGGGAGGAGGGGGGAAAGGCAATACCCGCTGAAAGAGATGCTGAAGAACAAATTACTCGGCTGTGGTGCAAGTTAAATCCACAAGATGGAGCCATTTTGCTTCCATCAGTGCTGCATCTCAGACAGCCAATTGCTGTCTCTAATGGAAGGAAACCCAACGAACGTGCTTCAATGGACATATTACGAAGACAGAAAAATTGCCTTTAGAGACTATATAATCAGGGAGCCATCACTCCTTTCTCCACCAGCCTGGTGAGTTACCAGGCTCCCTGATGCATTACTCATTCCTGTGTAGGTACTCACTAGGATGACAAGCACTCAAGGGTCTCATCAAGACAAGGGGATTTGAAAAATCTAGGTGGATAAAATTACAGATTTCTCCTCTACTCCATTTCTTCCTCATGTCCTTCTTGCCTTCTGGTAGGATCTTGATCAGCAGTAAACACTCTCTAGCTTGCACTTGCTTAGCCCCAAAGTTACCCAGATCACTAAGAACACAAGCACAGGGGTTTTTTGTTGTGGTCTGCCTCAGTTCCCTGTGGGCAGAACTGTTGGTGTTTTATTATCACAGCCTACACTGTCAGGTGCTCTAACAATCCCACTTTTCAGTGATCCTGAGATAAAAGAAGAGTTGAGCTCGCAAATTATTTTTCTTGTGTGACATACAGGCTTCTGCTCACCTTCCATGTCAAAGTTATCATTCCATTATTTAAAAAAAAAATAAAAAAGAGGAATCTGGGCCATAAAGACTTCTGATTTCACAGACCTCACAATCCTGCTGCCAGCTTTTTCTATAGTGTAAAGATTACAGGCTGCATGCAGCCACTGCACTGAGCCTCCTTTCTATACAACCCCTGCTGTACAAAGAGTGCATTCATTTTCTTTAAAAAAATATTTGTTGGACAGAAAACTGCTGCTGAACGATGCTTCTCTTTTGTGGAGCTGGAATTCAGGAAATTTATTCCTCTCCAAAACTAATTCATTTTAATATTGACTGTATTCAAAATCTAAATAGAAGAAAAGCTGCTGAAACTCGTTCGATTTAATTGTGATAAAGATCTCTGCTTGTTACTTGTTTGGGGTTTTTTTTCCTTAAATCAGAAAACCGTCTATCTGATCTACTAGATCTCTGTATTTTTGTAACAATGCTGTTCATTATACTTACAGCTCCCTTTGCTCCTGGTAATCCCATGTCACCCTTAAAAAAACAAGACAAGCTATATCAGAAGAGAGTCTCCATTACCACAGATATTACAAATGCCGTAAATTTGACAGAATTTTTTTCACAATAAAAATAAAAGTTCACATATTTAGTTGATTTACGCAAAATTGCACCAAAAATTAATTACAATTCCTTTGAAAATAAAACTTGAATTTCAGGGATTTTTTGCAAAATTCTTTTCTCAGGAACATTTCACAAAGGTGCAAATGAGAAAGCATGGTTTTTATAATTGATTTTTTATTTCTTATCTTGGAATTAGATACATGGCTCTAAGCTCTCAAACCACAGCTACAGCACACGACAATCTTAGAAGACTGCTTGTAAACCTTTAGAGGAAGAATTATTTAAATCAGGACTTTCTGGTTTGACAGAACTGTGTTAGCCCTGACAAAACTGCAGCAGAAACCAGGCAAGTGTCTGCCTAATATGCTGTGAAGAAACGAAATCCCTAGAAGCTGCTATTTCCAGCAACATTTCTCCTGGCTTGAGCAGCACCTCAATCATCCTCTATCACCTAACTGAGAATAGCAGTCCTACTATTCAAGCGTTTTTAGTTTTCCCTCTGAATTGGAAAAGAAAAAGTTTCAAAAATCTTGTAATCAACTACAAAATTGTTTAGTATGAAAACATCAAAGAAAAGGAGTTACTCTTGGAGAGATTCCCAAAAACTCCATTTTCCCTGTTCCTAAATGTCACTAGTGAAATAATTGGTTCCTAAAGGTTACAAAGGCCACTTTGTCTGTGAAGTAAGATGAAACAAAATAGAAATAATAACGATTATTGGTTTAAAACCAGACTAACAAACCGAACCCTTAGACAGCTCTTGGCATTGCTTCCTGTGAATCTTTACAGTGATTGTAAAGCTCAATAACTAGCTCACCTAGGACATCTAGCTCACTAGGGCTGTTAATTAAAACTCTTTCAGAATTGCAGAATTTAAGGGAAAAAATGGTCATTTCCAGCACACAACCTGGCTACCCAAGGGAACATGATCCACCCATTACCCATGTGAATTCACAACATGGCAATCTAATATGGTATACATACATATATATACATATCTATTCCTCCAGTAATATCACAGTGTCACAGCCGCTTCCCAGACCATTCTCCCTCTCCCTAACAGCCAGTTGCAAATCTTATTCCCAGAGAGAAACTCAGTACGAAATACTTCCATCACGTCTGAGTTATTAAGGATTAATTCTGCTCCTGTTTCACCTGAATTAAGCTACCTCCTCATCCTCACTGCCTCAAACACCAAGAATTTATGTGTCTGTGTATGCATATATATTTATATATAACCACTTATTCTGTCTCCACGTATGAATCTATTATTTATATACACACCCCCCCCCTTCCTGCACGGCAGCCTGTACCATATTACACACCTAATAGAACACATATATTTTAGAGTGTTTTTCAAACAGCAGGAATAAAGTGACTAGGCCAATAGAACTGCTGTGCTCTGCAATGCCCAGTTGGTATAAAACTGAAATGTGACTTTCAATGATCAAACCATATGCATGAAGCACTCCAATAATCCTTTAAATTTACAACAACAAAATATTACATCAGGTAAAAAAAAATGACGCCTTACTAAGTCACCCTTTTCTCCTCCATCTCCTTCTGCTCCAGGTGCACCCTATATCAAAGAAAGACATACTGTCAGCTTTCAGATTAGTCAACATAGCGTGCTGTTGAGTGACTTTAAAGTTCCATGATCTCTAGCATGACTTACTTGTTCACCCTTAGGTCCTGGCTCACCCACTGAACCCTAAAAGGTTAAAGATTAGAAAAAAAAAAAAAGGATTCAGAATTTCAAACTGCAGGTTCAAAAGCATACTAAATGTTCTCCAGCCCTCCCTATGATCTAGCATTAATGCAAGAGACCTTTAAAGCTACGAATTTTTAGGAATGACAATGAAAGCACTTAAATATTACTATGTAATTTAGGTGACAGGCTAAAAGCAAGTACTAGTATGGACAGTACAGATTCTGACTGTCAAATAGTGGATCTCCTCTTTAAGTGACAGCTGCTACAACTCTGCTCTGCAAATTGGTTAGAAGCTATAGGTAAAAAATCCAGTAAGTGTAACACTTTTTCGAGCATTATTATGTATTCCATATTGCTGTAGGATATACTGGCCTTGCTAATGGGAATAAGCAGAGAGACATTCACAAGTGCAGCCACGTTCTTGTCTTGCGTTCTGTTTAGTTCTCAATACTTTTTAGCAAAACTGTGTCTAGAAGTTTGACCATTGCAGTCAAAGCTGAAGGGCTTGTATCTTAAAGTTGATATTCCACTTTTTTTTTAAATAATAACATTATTATATTTCATTTTAGAATCCTTTAATAAGATGTATCTGTGTGGACAGGCAGGAACCAAAGAGGTATAAATTAATGGCCTGATTAATTTCAAACATACATAATTTGTTTCTATGCTAAAATTATTTATTTTGTAGAACATGGTATTATTTAAGAAAATCTTAGTTCTCTTAGAAAACCATTCACAGCATACTTTAATATTCTTTGAAGCCTGTGCATGTTCAAACATATGCATTCCGAAAGAACTATAACTGTGCATGTTTGGTTTTTTTCTAAAACAGAGATACAACATTTGCTCTCCCATTTCAGAGAGATATTTAATTCACGTAACATATAGGCACAGATCAGTCTGACATTTACAATTTAATTAATTCAGACTTGTTCTCATGTTCTTGAGGATGAAGAGCTGATATTAAATTATTCACAAATCTAAGCAGCAAAAATCACAGAACTACTTAACATCCCGATGTGTCAAACAACACTGAAACTATTTTGTCTGAAGTGTTCTCAACATTGTGCTTTGCTAAGGTTTTCAAATTACTTACTCAAAAAAGACATTGATTTCCAACCTAACATCATTTTGAGGGTTCTTTTTCTCCACCTACCCTTCTTTAGAGCAATAAAACTGACAACAGATATGGTTGACATGGGAGAATCTGTTGCTTTTGGAAACCTTGGCCTGTAATGTTTGTATTAGCAAACATAAAAATCACAGCTGAAAGTATCTGAATCTATTCTATATTGACTCCCTAAATTTCAATGAAGACAGTAAGGCTATGAAAACACCCACTTTTCTTGACATACTGCTTGTCTACTTGCAAAAATCCCTCTCAAATCATATCCAAGAATTGTTTACAAAACTATCAGCATCATCCAAAACTGTACCGGGGTCTACTTTTACACTTGTTTCAAACCAGGAAAGCTATAAAAGCAATCACAGGATGAGACAATTGCTAACATAGCATTTTGGACTTCGAGGTATTTGCACAGGTCATTAAATTGAACCTAGGATTTTAAAAAAGCTCCAGGCATAAGTTACTGTCATCTGCCAGTTAGGTAAGCAGACACCACCTGGCTGTAGCCTGAATCTCTCTGGGTCTGCATATGGCATCTACATTCTGCTCTTTATCCTAGAGCTCCAGACCCTTTATATGGCAAATGAGGAGTATCAGACACCTTTGGAGGGAGGGTTGTCAGCACTGCAGCAAATCCTAGTTATTTTCTTTCCACATTTGTGTCCTCAGGTACCTTCAATCTCTCTCTGAAGAAGTCTAAAGTATGAATCATTACCAATCTAACAAGAGACTGCAAGCCCTGTCTAGCAACCCTGTGATGTACACTGAGACCATACCAGGGGCAGGACTACTCTGTTTAACTAAGACATCTACAGCACTCTGACCAAGAGTCTTATACTTTCTTGATGGTCAGTGGAAAGTAAGAGGCACTTCACAAGTGTAATTCATTTAACACTAAAGGAAATGCCTCAAGTAAGAAGGATGAAGCACGGTATAGAACTGACTATTTCTACAACAAATACATCTGAATTTTTGTGAGTGAATTCCATCTTCTGCAGTTTCCTAACCCAAGAGAAGACTAGAAACATTTCTGGGTTTATGTACTGTCTTCACTGACATTTACTGAGCAAAGCAAGATATCTTCTGCCATTATGTGAGACCTCTAGTGCCGAGTTCTCCCCTCCTAACAAAACATTGGAAGAATTACTTATGCTGGTATCATTTCTACCACAGACCAGGGCTGAAATTCCAAAGCTCTACAGTGACCGGACACTGACTTAACATTTCAGATCTGACTGTGTCAATGACATGCCATATGATTATGTCTTTAAATTATTTAAAAAAAAAAAAAAAGAACAAGCAAGAAATAAATATTTCCAGTAATATTTTTAGACTTTTCCTGTACACTTTATAAGCTACAAGTAGTTAATGGGCACCTAGAGCACCACTTTCAAGCAGTTAACACATCTACATACAAAGCAAGAAAACAGACATTAATTCATATAAAAACTGAAAACAGTGCACAAATTATTGTCTTTGCTCCTGACATCAAACTGCAGTATGTATGAGTGCATTTCTTACCCGGTCACCCTTATTACCAGGTAGGCCTGGAGGACCAGGCAGTCCAGGAAGTCCAATATTACCCTGGGGACCCTGTGAAAATAAGTCAAGAATGTAAACTTAGCCAATCTGGTTTGGAATGAACAACTAAAGGTCATACCCTGACAAGCAGATGAGACCTCATTCCCAGAACAGATTTAGCTTGATGAAAGAGGATTATCTGATGCCAATAGAGCTGATCCAAAGTACAGCACTTTAAACAGCATCTCATTATGAATTTATTGCTCACAATCACAACAGAAATGGCTTACAGGGCTTTCCATCCTCCAGTCCCTCAATGACAGTCTGGTTCTCTTAAAAATACTTCTCAAGATCTCGTACTCTACGATTTGTGTATTTCCCTGTAACAGTAGGCTCTTTCACACAAGATCTCCCCAGCTATGCTTCTGACTGATACTGTGTAAACACTGCTGGAGCTCTGGTAAAAGGTGGCATTCACAAGCTGCTCCATTCATTACTTTCACGTAGCTGTTAGCAGAAAGCCAGTCTTTCACTGCTCCTGATCCCAAGTATACACGGCCCACACAGGAGTGTGCAACTCAACTTCTCCTATCATGATTTATGGGGGTTTTTAGAAGAAGTCACACACATTTCCATGTACTTTAAAATAGCATTTTCTGATATTAGCAGAGTCACAGAGGATTGAAAAAGAAACTTAACCATCAGTCGTTTCAATGTTATTTTCTGTTCCCTGCATGGATAAATGGGTAAGTGTAGTTCCAGATGATGCCATAGTTCCTTGAAAGTAAACATGAGCACTGAATATGGAAAAAAACTGCTTACCAATTTCCCTGGTAAACCTGGAGGACCTGCAGGACCTGGCTCCCCTCTGCTACCCTGATAGGAAATAGGAGAACATTACTTTCTGAAATACTTTCTGTGCACAGGGAATAAAGTATGACTTTTTTTTCTTCATGTTTAATGAATTACACTACTTAGGAGTTGACTTTAAACTTCTATTTACTAGTGCAACAATATGACATGAATTAAAAACAGTGAAAACATTTTTAGTTAACAGTGGCATATAATACTTAGTTGACATTAAATGATTCAACTAATTCATTCTGCTGAGTGATTGTGGACAAGGAAGTCCACATGGAATTGCAGCTGAGAGTTAACCCGTTGCAAACACATTTACTTCACTGAGACAACTGATGCACACAGCTAGCACTCAGCACTTAGGCTTTTGCTAAGTTTCATCAACTGAACTCCCATATGACCACATACTTAAAAGTCTATGATCCCACACAAACAACAGACAAATGTGAAGAGTGTATGTAAAAGTCACTCTTAACAAACTCATTTAGCTTCAGAAAGAAAAAAAAATGTCTAGGCTGTTACAGGGAAGAGTAACCTCTAAAAATGCCCATTCTTTATAGTGATAAGCACTAATATGCATTTTGCTGGATCTTCTTGTTTTCTCTTCAGACATGTTTGTCCATTTGGATCATCATATTCACATTAGCATAACAAATCCACCTCTTCATGCAACCATTGGAATATATACTCTGGGTTAACCTGACACTGAGTCAAATTTTCGAAGATTTTAAATGACTTTTGAACTAAGATACCTTTTTCAAATGGTTTTGTCTCTTATAATTAAACCTTTCAGAACACCTCAGTAAGTTTTATACATTTACTCTCACCTCTACAGATATATACCTGTCCCAAAACAAGCCTGAGTATCACTTGAGACATTTGTCTTACTTTCTACCAGGTCATAAATGCATTGACAGCTTTTCACACAAGCTTAGGAAAACTAACTCTGCAATTCAAGAAATAATTAGGTATCCTGGAGAGATCACAGAAGCAAACATAAATAGACTTTTCAATTAATTTCCTTCAAAATATCCTGGTGTTAAAATAACTACTCTTTTAAAGAGTATAATTTCTACAAGCTTTTTTTATGCTAAAATGAAAAAAAGACAAGAAAATAGCCCCCCGAATCCCCTTTATTACAGCCCATGACTGTAATAAATGGGTGCAGCTATGCCATGGTGACCCATGGCATAGCCACAAAGAAGGCAAAGCCTCCTCCAAGTTTCACCTGACTCAAAGAGCCCTAGGATACAATTTACATTGAGCTAGTTACTTTTGATTCCCTTCATAGTGGATGAATAAAAGAGGCATTTTGATATGTCCTCATTTAAACAGTTAAAATACATCACAAGTCATATTCCTAGAAGCATCTAAGCCTATAAGAGGGTTTCCATAATAACTGGTTCAGCTGTTGACATCTGTACTTGGTCAGATGAAATGTCCCTCTGTGCTGTAAGTCACTCAGAGGCAGTTTGGCCATGTCCTCAGCCTACCTTCCTTACACAGCAGCCTTCTGTATAACAGTGCATAGTTTCAGGCCACCCACAAATCAATGGGTATCATGCACTGGTTTTAACAAAAAGACATCCAGAATCTGAATGATTTTATGTGCTTCTGACACTAGTTTAGAGTGAGCTGGAACAGACTGGCTTGCAGCCATGTTGGTGAACATTCCATGCCTTTAATAGCACACAGACTATCACTACAAATGGCCCCTGAAGCACTGCAAAGCTTGGCCTATGCCTAGAGATTGTTTCAGTCCATGATACTAGACTGAGTAGATCAAAAGCATGTTCCAGGACTGCTCTGGCACTTTCACAGTGTAGGCAATCCATTTCTGTTAACTACACTATCCCTTAGCACGTGAGTACTGCTGAGGATAGTCATTCTCCCAGCAACGCACAAGCAGAGTGGTAAGTAATAAAATCTGCCTTCCCTTTGTTCTAAGTCAGGATTTCTAGACCACTCAATACATTTAAATTAAGATTTAATGTCTCTCTCACAGTTCTATTAGATCTATATTCAGCCTTGGAATGCAACATACGTAAAAGGACATTACAGGATTTACAGCAGACCTTCTTTTAGGTTGTCTGGGATGGTTTTCATCCTCACTGAAATTTTGAAGATAATTATTTTGTAGAATTCTCACAACAGTTACAGAATGCATTCTCATGCTGAAACAGTTTCACAGGTTTATTGATTTCCTGTTCATCAGTTGGAACAATAATAAGAATGAAAATATACCCGAGGTAATTTGCATCTCACTTAGCTGCCCAGATATTTGAAACCCTGATCAGAATCACTTGACAGGTAATCCACAGTGTATACTGTGATAAACTCTATTTAAAAAAATTGTTTAATAGTATATGTCATACCAGTTTTAGTATATTCGATAGCAGTGCCACAGAGAATTAAATTTGTTCAAAATTAAAAATGAATGAACAAAGTACATTCTGGTTTTGGGTTGGTTTTGCATTCAAAGTCTCTTGCAAAATGTAACCCATTTATCAATTATATGCTTGTGAGAATTTAACTTATCAATTTTCTTCATGCAAAATCTCAGAGGAATTATTCATTTCAGTTCAAGGATTTATAAACAGAAGTATCAACAGGACTCTTCTTTGACCCTTGGTACAGTATTGAAAAGCATCCAAGAATATGAACTACTATTTGGTAGAAGAGTAAATATACAACTAACTTTCTCTGAGTTTTTAAATGTATAATTGCAACTTCTCAGAGTAATAATTAAATTATACTGCTCAGAATGATGGCAAGAGCATGCCATGTCTGGAATGCTTTGGGCACAAACGGCAACGCACGAGCTGCCATTCTCTTCAAAGGTGATACTGTGGCCAGGTACAGAGGAGAGAGACCTTCCATTCTGACTGCACCTCCAGTGTTAACCAGAGTCTAGGATGGCTTTAGTACTCTAACTCCATAACAAATCCATTTTTTACCCAGATTACTGTCTACACTGCTGAGCAGAAGCCAACTTTGTGATATCTGCTGACATCCAGAGGTCCAGCATGCCCTAATAAAGTTTTTGTTGGAGGCGGAGAGGTAAACAGTGAGCTAGCAGACAAGAATCTGGCCATGTTGTTTGGCAAGAGAAGGTGGAGAGTACAAGAACTGGAGAGACTTGGAGCTGGTCAGGTGTGGCTGGGATATGCAGTCTGCAAGTGAGGGAGGAAAAGTGCTGCTCTGTACAAACCATGCTGCAGAACTGGGCAAAGTCAGAAAGTTGAGTCACACTCATCTGGAGGCTTGGGTTTACTGGATAAAAAGCATACCTGGCGAGATGGAAATGCATTTTTTCCTTTTGACTGCCATAAACTGTGTAATGCTAACTAACCCTTTAGCTATACCTTAAATGTAGACTGTGACACCACTTGTGGAACACCTGTGAAATCATATATACAAAACATATCCAGTACCAAGACCAACCACAGAAAGTGACCTGTCACTTCAGATGCAGTCATGTAAAAAGACTATGATAGAAAAGCTACATTTTATTTATACTGTTAGGGTAACCAAAGTTACATTTCAGCATAGGTAACACAAAAATATCTTTACAGACCAGAAAATTAATATAGTTGAAAGTAACTTAAGATGCTGGAAACAGTATTCTTCTCTAACTTTAGGTTGTCTGACATTTTAGTACTAAATCCAAGGTACTCTGCTGGCTTTACAATGAGACAAAGGCACGTCCAGACAGCAAGAGAGCAAGTCAGCCCAGCTGACCAATGCCTCTCAGAAGTCTCTCAGAGGGGTTATGATATCAAATCTTAGGTAGCTGAATATTTAACCTCTGTTGCTAATGTTGGAAAAACATTACCAAATGACAAAAAACTACCAAACAATGTATATGTGCTGGCCTGCATATACATCAAGTTTGTTCAATGTGCTAGACAGGTATTAAATTTTAAGTGGTTACTTAAATGTTACAAGCTCTCTGCAAAACCACAGGATGGAATACATGGTCTCCAAATGTTTACAATTTAAAGGTTAAATAGCTGAAGAAAAGCAAAGAATGAAAAAGCAGAAACAGGGGTCAGTATTTTTGGCAGACACATTATGAGTAATTAAATCTTACTAAATCTCAGCAAATATGAAAGAAAATGGTTAAGCAGCTTAGGGAGCATGACTAAATTCTGCTGATTAGGAATGACACTGCCATATTTGAGAATTCCTTCCTTTGAGCCACCTGCCATGATGATTGACTTAGAAAGGTTTAAATCACAAGAGAGTTTGGTAATTACTTGGATTGCTTAGACTAATGTGAAGCAAACATAAGGTTTACCAAGAAAACAATTAGAGTGGAATGGAGAATATCTTTCGTTTAGAAATAAAGGGCAAACTTTTCATGTTGTTCCAATTGTTTTTCTCATTTACTGAATGGATGAATAGTAAAACCTTTTTTTCCCCCCACTCAGCTGCCAGATGAAGTTTTCTAAGGAAAAGTAATAACAGAGTAAAATGATACTTTTTAAAGTCATTTTCTCCTACCGATGGTTGTCAGAAGTGAAGGAAGAGTCTCAAAACACATGAGTTTGCCTAGTTTTAATTAGAGCTAGTCATTTTGTTTTCAAACATTTCACATCTTCCCCATGAAATTGTAGAAGACTCACAAAAGGTCAAAATGAATCTGCTGTTTAGTAAAAATATCTTCCCACCTATATTCCAACAGAAGTTTAACAATGAAAACAACATTGAAATAACATGGTTCATGCCAGAGGGCTCTACAGGTTATTTGGTAAACAGGACAGAAGTATTAGTTTGTCCCAGGGAGTCATTGCTGATAGTGCTCTGTTGTGTAACTTTTCAAAAAACCACACACTAGTTGAAGTGAAAAACTTATCTCAAAAAGATGGCTTTTGCAAGGACAGAAAGTTTAAAAGCCAGGTGATTTTTAAATATAACACAAATGTAGGCATGTTGGTTTTCCCTAGGCAGATACCAGCCTGCTGTCCCTATTAGCAGGGTCAGCCTTGTTATCCCTCCACAAACTTCCACCAGAGGTTCTTTCCTCTACAGTTCTGGCCCTCCTGGAGATACCAGTCATGCTGTCTTTCCCCAGTTGCAATGTGAAGAACACAGCTAAGTGAAATGGGAAAGTGAAGAGTATCTCATATCTTCCATATCCTGAAAAACATCAAGGTTTTTTCCTACTCCAAGGAAAAAGCCTGGCCTCTCTTGACCTCTACCTGCGTCTTCTATGCCAACAGTGAAATGGAACAAAGGGGCAAAGGAGAAAGAAAAGAAGTGAAGTGAGTGCTAAAGTGGATAATTTAAAATCAGCAAGAAAATTGCAAGAAAATAACTGAATAGTAATGATAAAATTCTCAGCCTTTGAAAGGATTTGGTTGTAAAACTTTGGTCAAAAACTATCAAGTGTTAAAGTTGTGAAAAAAATTAAAAATCTGAAAAAAAAATCCAAGAAAAATTCTCTGTAGATCAATTATAAGAGCTTTTCTCAACTTATTTTCAAATTTTCTAGTTTTGGAAGTTTGAAAATCATGGCACGTAGAATTATTTAACCAGCTGATTACTTTTCCTAGAAATGTAGGGACGGAATCCTAAAATCTAAGGCTCAAATGTATCTGTTACTCATACATGCTGAATAAAACACTCTTTATTCTGCCCTGAAAATAACTGTCTACTCAGGTTAGACCAAAGGTCTCTGAAGTTCAACAGAGACCAAAGGTGTCTAAAGTTCAACAGTAGTTCAACCCTGTGTCCTTCCTAAACAAAAACAATCTTGATCATTCCCATTTCTTGTGTAAATGCAAAGTGTTCCCAAAAAGAAACCAGAAAGTATTCCAGTCATGTGCTGCCTGTAGTCTTAGGCCGATGGAAACTAACATATTGAAGGCTCTTTATACCTTTAAAGGAACCATGGATGAGAAGTAGATTACTGTTTGATGTTCCACATACAAACTTACTTTACAATCAATTATTTACTTTCTTTCTCCATTTTATGTCAACCAAAAGTTTTATCTTTCTGTGCTTTTGTTCTAATCTTTACATGTTTTCCAAAATGAGTGCACTTTGTATATACAGTGAAAATAAAGGCAAGGTGTCCAGACGTCTCTCTAGAGTGATAAATGGAAAAATCACTGTATTTAATCTGCATTAAGTATTTCTGTCCATCTACAGGGTTACTAATAATTAACCTTGTGTGTCAACCTCTGTTCTACGGACTGCTGATTTTGTAAATTCATGTTCACATTGAAAGGATTAAAAGCATAGTTTAGCAGATTACAGTGTATTATCAAGAGTGGGCAATTACTTTGGTCTGATTCAATTACAATTCTTGTTCCTTTCACAAGTATACAGTATCAGCCTAAGGAGAACCAGGCTGAAAGCTTTTTCAAGTTTATCCAACACTTTTAACCATAAAGAACAAAAATAAATGTTAGCAAGTTGGGTATTTGGGAGGCTGAAGATAGCTGTGTTCCATCCTAGTAAGCGTATGCTCGTATAATCCCATTTTTATATCATCCTTAGGCAGTTCTGGAAACAGCACTCATACAAAGACTCAGTCCAAAATAAATATAATCTCATGAATTAATGCATCTAGCATACAATAACACAAACCACAGAAGAAAATAGATGGAAAAAAACCCTGACTTGGCTGACTGCTGGTGTATGTTTAGGCGGTAATTCAGAGAAGATATTCCTGACCCATGAAATACCCTCACAAATGTATCACAGACAGTAGCTCACTAAGCCCTGTATGAGAATAACCCTACAACTTCACGAGCAAAACTAATGTCATGGTATGAGAGCAGAAACTCAGAAAATTCCAGGAAATCTGCCCTGTAGTATCAGTGGCAAGAGTGAAGCTTTGAAAAGCAATTCTTACAGAGCCTGGAGCCTTGTTAAGGTCGTCAGAGTGAATTTTGGTACATGAAAATTTTCTTCAAATCACTGACCCTCTCATGCCTCACAGAAGGCTTAACAGCAAAGGAAACTTAGATCAGCCTTATGCAGCTTCAAACTATATCAGGTCCACTCTAGAGGGAATCAGAATGCAGCACCTAACAGACTCTATAGTATCCAGTTGTCCTTTGCCTTCAAGCTGAGCCTTAGCAAATGTCATCTGTTCATTTTCCTTAGCAGATTTATTTCCTGCCCAGCAGCAGTTCCTCCAGTCCTTCAATTCTTTCTAGTGTTAAGGAAAATCTCCAGGGAAAGAAATTACACACATCAGAGTTTCCAATTAGAGATAAGTGCTATACTTTACATCACTACAGCTACATTCATAACACCAACCAGAAAGGGCCAGGGCTCAGGCCCAAGCAGCATCCCTACATCATCCATGGCATGCTTTTGTCTCCGTCAAACTGGATTTTTCTAAATAATGCCCAAGAACAGTTTTGGAAACACAAGCAAGAGACTGTTCCCAACAAGCAACCTGATTGTACCCAGCCTGCTCCTAGACGTGAGGGGTGTTACGGGAGTTTGGCAGTTTGAAGACAAGCCATGCCAGCCCAGCTGACCAAGTCTGCTGAGGACAGCCTTTTCCCTTACAAGACAGGACAGACAGCCACCTTTCCCTTGCCTCACTGTTCACATCATACACATTAAAAATAGGTCTTAATAAAAAAAAAATAAAATAAAATTATGTTCTGAATATTAAGCCAAAGTTCAAAATCTTGTCATATACAACTGAGAGTTGCATTATACAGCACTAGCTTCTTTAAGAGGTTGAAACTAAGTTAAAGAAAAGAGCAAGTGATCTACTGACAGTGAATTTGTGCTTTTCAGTGCCTGTGATGAGAATAGACTGTTGTAATGGAAGAACAGGAGTTTGGTTACAGCTTTTTGTCACAAACTATCCTCATTTCCTCTGTTTGGGCTTTTTCTTGGCACACTTAAAGACAAGAATATAAACAAAGGTTTAAAATCTAATTTTTCACCAAAGACAGAAACAGTCCTAGGACATGTGTATCTGTATTTCTCTATATGATTATGCACATCCTCCTAGTACAGAAGAGGGCTAAAAAAAATGTAATTAAATAAATTATCTCTTGTGTTGAATATTAATTTTACCTCATTGTCAGCTTCAGCAGCCCTAACTTGAGACACTGCATTATTGCATACACCCAATTAGAAATTTATTCCATACTTACTGGTGGTCCCCGGGGTCCTGTTGGACCTACTTCTCCCTCTGGGCCCCGTTGACCCTGTTTTGGGGAACAAATTTTAAATGCAACAAATTTGAAAAGGAATTTTTCTGCAAAATGCAAAAAAAAAAAAATCATTTTTCTAGATCCTTTGAATAAGATTAATGATTTTACCTGTTTACCTGAATTTCCCATCAAACCTGGCACTCCAGGAGGACCTCTATTACCCTGTTGGATAGAAGATGAAAAATATTAGCCAAGCCAATGGTTTGCTGTTCCATTTTAAAATAAAAAAAAAAAAAAGTAAGAAAAGCAATAAGGTCTAAAAAAACCCCAAAATCAGCCTGAATTAATTTTTTAACTTCCACTTTTATTTTGGTTTTCTTTTAACTTACACCTAATTCCTTCTAATTTTTCAAAAGTCACATTTCAGTTCCTTCATTGTTTACATGCTGACAAATCCCAAAGAGATTGATTGCTGCTCTCAAATCACAGAAGACAATATTATTCCATGTAATTTCAGACAAAATTCATGTCTCAATCTAGTTTTCTTTTTCAATTATTTACAACTAAATTCAAACACTATTGTCTGAAACATTCTATAGTCTCAATCATGCAACACCTTTATAACCTTAATTGGAATTGATGCTGCAATTTGGTGGTAGCTAAATAGAGATAACAACCTCTGTGATTCAATCAGCTTAGGGCAGCTATCAATATTATTTTTATTACAAGATCCCTCATTTCAAACTGTAGTGAACTAGCCACCCCACATGCCTCTAGCATGACTTCCACAAATTTAAAATGAAATGGCCTTTTTATAGGTATTATTTAATGCCTGGAATCACGAAAACCACACTATGTATCACAAGAATCATGAAAATTCACAGGACTAGAGTTGATTAAAAAATATATTTAATTCCTTCAGCAAGGGCTTATCTCTTACCACAACAGAAATTTAGTACAATCTCACTGAATACTTTAGAACTTGATAAGCACAAATACAGTATTATAAGAAAGTCAATACTCAAGATGTTTTACCTTTGGTCCAGGAATACCTTTCACACCTGGAGAGCCTGGTAAACCCTGAAAGAAATAGCATTTATATTTATTTCTTGTTAAGGGGATTGGAAATGGTGTTAAAAACCATCTTTCTCATGCTTGAGTATTTCTAATCCTTTCACTTGATATTGAAGCTCTTTTATTCAATAACAGACCAAGCTTACAAGCTTACAAAGCAACAAATAAGGAGTATTACTCTGTCTTCACAAATTGCAAAAGGAGCATGGAAAAGTAAGGAATTGTGACTTTTGCTGGCTTAGACTGAAAACAGATTGCTGGTTCCAATACGCTGAGACTGGAGATACAGAGATCAACAGATAGTTTTGTACACATTTCATTCCCTCCTCACTTCTGTACAACAGCTGATAGCAGCTATGCTTTTACCAAATTTTCTTACAAGCTGGAGAGTTCACTTAGTATTGCAATTTTACTTTCAGTTCTGGTTTAATACTCCTTCACTCTATCCTCACAGCAATTACTCCTATAGCATTGTATTTTATACAGCTTTCTATTTAGCATTTGACAATTGGGCACAATTTTTCAAATGTACTCATTAATGCCTGAGCTTACCTTCTAAGAGAGTCCATAAAGTACTACTGATTCCCTCTAAGTTCATCACAGGGAATACACAAGAAGACTCCAAAGCCCCACCCCCCAGAAAGAAGCATGAGAAAGGTGCATTCCAGATGTTCTGAGTCAGCAGAATATCAAAGGGTGATTTTTCATCTAAGGTACATTAGACTAGTAGGTCAGTTTTTCTGCTTGGCCTGGGAACAGGTTTGACCCTAAGCAATACAGTGAGACCAGCTCTAATTGTGGGGTCACACCATAATATCCACATGGTCTCAGATGGCAGATACACTAGAAGAGTTCCATAGTGGCCACAAACGTGTTGTGAGACCAAGTTCCTCAAAATGGCACCATAAGGAGATTTAGGCTTTGGTGCAAAAGTTTTGGATACACATTGCAGAATTTCCCCTTGCATTACACATACTCTCCTTCAGACTTTTGCTCAGATTTTCACTTAAATTACTCCAATATCAGCATCAAACTAACCTATACATGGCCTTTCTGTGGTTGAACTGAACACACCTTGTGAAGGTAAAATACATGACACTTACTGGCAGTCCTGGAAGCCCTGTATCACCTGGAGCCCCAGGTTTTCCTGGTTCACCCTGTAAAACATTTTAAGATGTAACTTATGAAAATCAAACATAGGGGAAATTTCTGGAACACAGAGTTGGAATACTTTTGGATCTGTAGTATGGGAAAGTTTATTAAATTACCCTAAATAATGTGCATAAAGCCACGGGCAGCAGCCTCTAGTGAGTGAACAAATCTAGGGACTACTAAAGCTCAGACATATACCAACTGTGCCTTACTTTTGCTCCAGGCATTCCAGGGATCCCTTCCCGGCCATCAACTCCTGGTAAACCCTTGAAAGAAGGGGAAAAGAAAAGAAAAAAGTATTTTTGGAGAGATTTTGCCCAAGTACCAATATACAAATTAACATCACATTAAGGAAATGAAAAAATTAAATATACATACAGACTCTCCTTTTGGCCCAGGGAGACCATTTATTCCTCTTGTACCTTGAGGTCCCTAATAATAATAATAATAATCATAATTTTTAAAAATTAAACCAAACACATTTAAATGATAGATGAAAAGAATGTCAACAAATACACATGACTTTGAGACTACCACTTATATTTTCAATGTTTATATGCTATTAAGCAACCAATGTTTGCAAGTCAACGTAAGTCAAAACTTGTCTGTGCTCACCCTGTCTCCCTTCGGACCCATCTCTCCTGGGGGACCTCTCTGTCCTTGATCCCCCTACAGGAAAACAAAAAAAAAAATTAAAAATAAAACCAGAATAAACTTCCTTATATTTATTAGCTAGAACTCTCAGAAAATCAAGAAGTACAATTCACACTTGGTTAATGCAGACACCTCAAACTCATATTACATTTAAAAATGCAATTTCTTAAAACTGCAGCTAACAACTTACATTTTTAAAAAAAAAAAAAAAAAAACAAAACACAGCTCAAGCCATCCCCTGGGGATTTCAGGTGTGTCTAAGCAAAGGATGTTGCATTTACCTGTTTAACCCATAGAGTAGTTACTGGCTATTCCAAGCACAAATGCCATATATGGAAGCAGGTGAAGCCCAAAAATGCTGGATAAAACTCTTTAGAGACAGAGTTTTTAGCCTTTAAACAGCAAGGTATTTATTGATGCAACATTGGGGAACCCCCAGCTCGCGCTGGACAAAGAGTTCCGAAGTTTTCAGTGAAAAGCAAGATTATTTATACAATTTTGCATAGGATTACAACATCTT
>JAWWMO010000121.1:86202756-86217246 GCA_035047845.1 Dendrocincla fuliginosa | reverse complement strand
GTCGATATTCTAAGCTAACTTTTAACTCTTAGAGCCTCTGCTCGGCTTCACAGGGAGTGGGGAAGAATTAAAAAAAACAAACAAAAAAAAACAAAACAAAAAAAAACACAAACAAAAAAACCCCAAGCCACCAAACCACAAAATAAACCCCAAACCCAAACAAAACACACACACAAAAAAACCCTGTAACAAAAATTGCCAAAGTGCACAAATTGCCCTTTACAGGTTTTGTTCCAGCTTTCTATCTGGAAAATTCCAAACTACCCTAAAGCACAGTAGCAATCAGAAGCAAGAGGTAACCATAACATAGTAAGAACTTAAAGTGGGTTCATCTACCTCATAGTTCTTTGGGGATAGTAAGACATTATAGATTTGCTATCACTGTAATATCATTTACTTACCAGTGGGAAATGACTAGAATTGGATTTATCGGAGACTTTTTGATTCACACAACATTTCAGGACCTTGTATCTAACTGGGAAGTGTTTGGCTAACATACACTCTACTTACAGGTGCACCAGGAAGTCCTTGGGGACCAGGATCACCATCAAGCCCACGAGCTCCCTACAAAACAAGTAGATAACACAAGACATTGAAATTAACTGCCGGAACACAAACAACTTATTGTATCTTTCTGGTTTGCTGGGAGCTGCAAATTCTCTACAGCTGAGCATTTTTTTACAGCTCCAGTTAAAGAAAAAATGGCAATCTTTTTCTTAATCCATCTTGGGTTTTTATGGAGTTTTAAAAGCAAATACTTTTTAACTATGAAAAAATATCAGTCAAAAAGTGACATTCACATCATTCTCTGAAAAATCATATTGGACAGTGAGGAGGTAGCCCTTTATACACTACTTCAAAAAATGTCAATATTTTCCTTTATATTACTAGATCCTTCACCACATAATAGAATATCATCAAAACACAAAGACAAATCAAGTACAGTGCAGCTATTTTTATCACATGTGTTCAAGGAAACAATGACACCACTACTCTGTTAGTAAATTTAAATGGAGAAAAAAACGTTTTAAGAAAGATTTAGAGAAAATATGGAACTCCTTTGTCAAAGAGATGTAGTAAGTATTTTGAATAGACAAAATATAGAATTAGAAGACACGAAGGCCAGAAAAGCAAAGTAAGATAGTAATAGCTTAGCTAATGTGTTCAAGAGGTGAGGAAGGATCACTCATGAAAAGATTATCAGGAGAAATTTGACATTGCCTCTGAAGACAGACAACCACAAGATAAGGTTCCCATTATATCAGTTCTGGAGGAAACAATGGCAGGATTGATACATTCTACTCCTTCCAGAAATTTTTACAAGATCTTTAGCAAGATCACAAGACTAGAAAGGTGACAGCCAGTTTTGAAATAAGTTAGAATTACTTTGATGAACAAAAGGAAAGTCACCCAGTAAAGTCATAACATTACATAAACATGAATTACACTGGCAGCAATTTAACACACAGAGATATTAAAGACAGAAAGAAAGGGAAAAAACCCAAATTCTCAATAAAAAAATCTTGTGAAAAAATGGGACAATGGAAGCAAAAGGCTGTAGGAAGACGCAAATCAAGGAGGGACTACTTAATGAATTTTAGCTTTAAATAAAACATGCTGTAGTTTATAACCACTATAGCTCGCTATCTTGCTAACTACATACTTGTAGACCTGTGAAACTACTCTAAATCCAAGGATCAGAGAGAAAGGTGTGAAAAGGACACGTCCTATACTAATCAGAAGGACTGAGCTGCCTTTCTTCCTGCCAGAAGTGAAAAAATGAAAGGAAAATAAAGGAGAAGCTTAAATAAACTTTAAAAACATTTAGGAGTGTACACTTTTTTTAATACAGGCTATGTTATGGAAAGAAAGGTTAATACTCACTTTGGTACCTTTAGGTCCCATTATACCAGTTATACCTCTGATACCTAGGATGCCCTGAAAAAGAAAAGTATATTCAAATTATACTTAAGTCTTTTCATCAGAATTCTCCTAGTTTTCAGGCAGAAGAGTTCTACATGCCTGCTTTATGCTTATTTTACTATTTTCTTAGTATAAAAGAAGCCCAGCTGCTTCTCTATTAGAATACTTAATTTACATCATATTTTGATACTTCACTAATTTTAGATTTCCAAAAGAATAAAAATACTATCTGGATGAATTATAAAAACACAAATAAAAATATAAATATAAAATATAAATATAAAACTATAAGGACTGAAAAAACCCACTGATTTCTCTTCTTGATTACCACAAAGTTGAAGCACTCTTGCCATGCAGCTTGTGTGAGAGGAACACATGAAGGCCAGATTTGTAAAAGTGCTCAGTTGTCTTAAGTGGGTATAGGACAGATGCTGGAGAAAGGCACCATCAGACTTTACAGAACTCCAGAGTCAGACTAAACAGAGCAAGGTTTTTGAGAGTATAAGTGCTAAGTATATATGCCCATCACACCTGAGAGGCTGAACTGAGCAGACATCCTGGGGCAGCAGGATGTATCATAATTGTCATCACTTCCCTTCAACATACAGTCTCATGGGAAATTTGGCTTCAATTTCTTCCTTTTCCCGAGAGACTGAAACTACTTGAGATGTCTCCTCCCTGCAGAGACCAAACCTCAGCTATAATATGTTTGTCCTGCAACAAGAAGAGCGTGCTACAACTGTGCTAATGAAACAGCTACAGGCACTTCACCGCAGCACAGGCAAACCTACTCCTTGAACCAGACTCTACACTGGCAGCCTTTACTTGCTCCTAACAAAGTTATGTGGAATCTTGTACTGAACAGTTAATGCCTTGTCAGCCCAAAACATGAGAAAAGTCATGATAATGCAACAATGGCTAACAGCAGCCCAGCAAGGGAGACAACCACGGTCTAATCCTGCTTCTAAGATCAGAGATGGAAGTAGGCACATGGTAGTATCCACTACTTTCTATCAAAAGCAACGTCTCTCCCACAGGTGGCTATCTCATGCAAATCTTCTTGTCAATGCAATACATAGGTTAGACTGCAGGTGATGGTGTGGGGACTCGATACTAAACCCCTTCCATTCATTTTTGTAAAGAATATACAAGAAAACAGAGTGGAATCTACAGCCTCTCCATCATAGCATCCTCTAAAGCATTGTCGGTCCTCTTTTCCATAGGTTGTCTATTTGACACCACTTTCTGCATTTTACAAATCCTGCATTTTAATAAAAACCAATTAATTGAAAGCTTTTTTGTAAGGTCACCAAGTGTGAAACAGTGGAATGTTGCAAGTAATTGAGTAATGCAAAAAAAAAAAGGAAGTCAATCTCTAACCGGTGACTGAAGAACTTTACTCAACTGAGTTAAACTAATTGGTCCCCACAGGCCTTTTAGGCAGCAGGAGCTGGCTCTTACACAAGTAATTTGTCAGCATCAAGGCACCAGGGATACTTTTTACAGGATAAACCATAAGAAGGAATGCACATTTTTCTTTCTTTATCTGTCTTTAGTCATAATCCAGAGGTTTATCTTGTCTTATGTTTATGGTCATAGAGAACTTTGTAATTTAGAATTTGGATGTCACATGCATCAAGGCAAGGTGCTGCATAATATCATGGGGCCATCAACGGCATTAAATAAATAGTTTCACATCTAAGAAAAAAGCATAAGATCCAATCAGAAAATAGACCATAGAAATTAAAGGTGGTTATGCCTGTTTCTCTTAGAATGACCCCTTTATTATTTTCCCAAGCCCTTTTTCAGCTGTGGTAACCATAACAGCTCCTCACAAGGAACAAGCTGAGGAGGTGTGTGCCAGAATAAGTACAGGGAATCAGGACAAGATAGTAACCCCAAAATTATAGATAAGCTATGATTGCTACTTCATCCTCAAGTTGGCTACTCATTCTCTTAGCTAAGTCTGAAACTCACAGTTGATTGTGTTTCAAACCCTAGCTTTAAAAGGATAAAGTCAGAGTCATCAAAATTATGGAAAGAATGCCCAAGAAAAAAAATCCAATTATTTTCACAACCTAAGAACAGGAAAAAATTTAAGACATGAAATAGTTTTTAAAATTAGCCTTTCCATAGAACTATATGGAGCTCTGTGCCAAGCTATAATGTAGCTTTTGGAGGGATTTAAATAATTCTACTTTTATTCATAGGCAATATAGCAGAATAAAGTGAAAGATGCATGGAGATTTTAAAGTATCTGTTTTCTTACAATAATAAAAAAAAAAGATATGACATACTGAAGCAAATAGGTAACACTATTTAAGAGGAAATACTTTACTGGAGGGCCTTGAGCTCCCACTTCACCGACCGGTCCTTGGTCCCCTTCTTCACCCTGGGAAAGAAAAAGGAATACATCTCTAGCTAACCCATACCATGCATATTGCTCTCTCATTGTCCAGGGTGCATTTACTACTTACAGCTTTCTGTCATCATGAAATCCAAAAATGAAATTAAATGAAAAACTAAAGAAATCCAAATGAAGTCACTCTACTTCCTCAGACAGGTACTTGTTCAGGTTCACATTCCATTTAACTATTCATCCAAAAGGTAGTTTCAAAGAAACCTCAGTATAAAGAATAATGATATTTTACTCTTAATCTGCCATTTTCTTGACATTAATCTCTTTAGGTTTTCTTGTACTTCTAGATTAAAAGTGTAATGAAGGTATTTTCCTATATGTGATATGTACTGAGTATGCCAGTAGATCTGCATCACAATACCATGTTGCAACTCAGAGTGTTTTGAAAATTAAAATGGTTAAATATCTTATCTGGCCAAACCACTCTTTGATTAGATGGTAACTCTTTCATAAAATGATAGTGAACACTAATGGATCAACAGTACATACTGCCAGTTTAATTTGTAAAAAGGGATAAAAAATATCTAGGGGAAAAAAATGGTCAAGCTGTTTCTAATAAATTAATATTCTTTTTAATATGCTTATGAATATGGTACAGGGGTTTTTTAAAAACTTTTCTCTGATGATTTTTTCTCCAGCATTGAAGCATAGACCAAGGCAGTGCAAATCTGAAATTTTTGTATAGATACTTTCCCAGGGAAGCTGTTGATGCCCCATCCCTGGAGGTGTTCAAGGCAAGGTTGGATGGGGCTCTGAGCAACCTGGACTAGTAGAAGGTGTCCCTGCCCAGAGAAGGGGGCTGCAACTAGATGATCTTTAAGGCCCCCTTCCAAACCATTCTATTATTTTATGGAGGTTATATAACAAAGTTAATTCAAATGAAACACCTAAAGAGTTTTCAAGTTGAATGGGACTTGGCCTCTCTAGTTACAATCATTCTTTGCTTACGAACTTACAGTGTCCTTTCCCTCCCAAATATATTTTTCTCTCTTATTCTTCTTGTAACTACTCCTCTGTGCCACAGAACCATGAATGTGGTAAGTCCACAGAATTCTTGTTTGAAAGTTTTTCAATTAATAAATTTAACTTCAATTATTGCCATGATTTCCATAATAATTAAACTGAATGATCAAAATAAAAATCAAGATAAGCATGACTTCACCATAATAAACACAGAATACAAGTGAATAGAGATGCGCCTTTGGTTACTCTAGAGCATTATGATATATAGTATCACTTTATGCATTCTGTTAAAACAATTAACAGTTCTTAACAAAATGTAATACTGTTTTTGAAGAAGAGGCTAAACTACTATTAGCTTGCTAAAAACAACAGCAGTTTTTCATCTTTTTCTTTTTTTTTACCTTATAACCTTGTTTTCCTGGTTCACCAGACTCTCCTTTTGAACCTTTTTGTCCCTAAAATAAACACAAAATAAAACCAACATCTAAATAAATAAATATTCTTCAAAATTAAAATACAGTTTTACAAAATAGACACGGAATAGCAAGATGGTTCTCAGCAGTCTCTCTCAATACCCGTTCACCACTGCTTCCTCGTCTGTCTAGGAAACACCATATTTTAAGTTCCATGCTCAAAAATATCTGCTTCTGGATCTAACACAGCTGTCTTTCCAGGCAGGTTAGTATTTCTTCTTATGGCACACCATAAAAATTCCCTCAAGCCAACACTATTCCTAGAAAAAGTAAAAATGCATTAAAAAAAAAAAAGTCTTACCTAAACTGAATCTCAAAATGTATCTTTTTCTGGTCTTCCAGAAAAAGAGGGAAAAAAGACAAAGGGTTTGGGGGAATATTTAGTTTCTGGAGTCAGACTATGAATGGTCCAGAAAGATAATGAAGGAATTCTTCACATACTCCGATCCTTTCAAGACCACACATGAATTTTACCCTGAAGATTAAAGAGGCAGCAAGAGATTTCAACAAGCAGTTATTTTGGCAGGCAAGATTTGAATAACTCTAAGCAACCACACTGATGTGATCTTTTTTGAAATTAACAGTGAAGTGCCCTTTTGTCAAGGAAGCATTACCTTCTCTAGTGTGTCGAGACAGCATGTCTGTAAGGAATGCTTGAGCAAACAAGTTCTCTTACCTTCATTCCCATTAAGCCAGCATGCCCTGGGCGGCCGGGTGGACACGCATTGGGACACTGGAAAAGCATTCGTATGGTTACTACAGCATAGGTTGTCTGAAATCACTTATAAAATCACAATGAAAAACAATCTTACCAACAGATCACCATCTTGCAGGCCAATTGTTCCCTAAATTAAATTAAATTAATCAAAGTCAATAAAAGAGAAATAATCAGACCTGACTCATTAGGCAATACAGTTATTGTATTGCCTGCAAAATCCTGTCCTCTAACTTGTATGAACTTCTCCGAAAAAAACCCAAAATATCTTTTTAAGGTACCTCAATCATATTTTCTATTAAATATACAGCAAATATAACCAAACCCCGTGAACTACCAACAGAACCCAAGACAATTTCTATAACAGCAGTAACTTATTACCATTCAGCAAAACACTCAGATCTTTACAAAGAAAATAATCTTCCCATAACACAAGTATAGTCAGATGCCAGCTGCAACAAACCAGACATCAGTGCACAAGATGGACTCAGTGAGGGGAAGGCCACTCCTCATATTAAATCCAATACTTGATGGAAGCTAGCAGGAGGTTTATGAGGCACAACAGGGCGAAATATGATTCACAGCAGTAGCTGTGTTCTCTAAAGCCCAGTGGGAGAGAGCACATCATGTCAGAGAGATGCACGGGGAAGTTTAGGGAATGAGCTGGTCTCCTTTTATACAGAACAATTTAAAAAAAGAGTGGAACTGTGGCACTTCAGAAACCCAAAAAGGACAAAACTTTGTGGAATAGATGCAGCACACACCATTATTGAGAATTCATTTCTGCTTGTTTCCTGATTACTCTCCTTTATCTTACCATTTGTGTTTTTTAAAACACCTCTGCCAGTTCTCTGGCAACTTTCGTGAAAACAAGAAACATGACATAAATAATGCATATGAATTCAGGGTCTGTCCCTAAAATGTGGGGCCGGGGAGGTTCCCAGCAGATGAACAGTACAGCTTTTTAAAAGACATTAGTATGACACATTTCCCAGTGGTTTGTATGTCACAGCACCCAAAGCCCAGTGTGTCTGCCAAACTATTTTCTCTCTCAGCAGGTATACTGCCACAACACAAAGGCATAACACACATCCCTCCTCCCAAGAGGTTCAAAAAAGATAATTATTCTTCTTGGGCAGCAAAACACTGCTGCAAAGCTTTCTTCTATTCCTTTTAAGTAGCAGGCCTGATTGCAAGAAAGACGTAAGAATTCAACCCACCTATAAGCCTATATTCTTATCTCATGAGTCAAACATTAAATTTTTCTTCTCCTAACAGATAAAAGTCTACCTTTGCTTCAGTAATGCCAGCGAGGCCCAACAAAGATTACATTTACAGTAGTATTATGATTCACAGGCAAGTTGAAAACCTGTGTATTTATAGTTTGCAGAAATGGGAAGGCAACGTGACAGATGTTACACAGTTCACATTTCAAAATACCTTTTTTATAACCATAGAGACTAGAAGCTTGCTTTCTAAATGGAAGATTAAAAGTCTGCTGAAATTTTGAAGTCAGTATTCAGCTGTAGGACTTGAGGAGAAGTTTTGTTCAAGCAGCAACAGCACAAAATTCATATGTTAGCACACATTAAACATAATTACTTACCGGAGGACCTGGTGGTCCTGGTGGACCTGGTGGCCCCCTTTTTCCTGGATTTCCCTTAAAGAGGGCAAAATAATTTTGTTGATTCATAGTAATAATGACAACCAGCCGTTACATATTCAGACCATACAACAACAGTGAAAAATTAAGTGGCTGCAGAAGGACAGACGAGGCAGGCAATTCAAACATCAACCACAGACTGACTCCCATAGTAGAATGGGAAAACATTGCTCTCTGTAGAATGGCAGCCACGTTCTGAAATAGGAGCCACAAAAAAACAACAAATATTCAGCTGCTTTAGAAAGCTAAAACACCTGATCACAGGATCATCTCTGTCTTAATACTGCTAGTTTAGTTCTGAAGGAAAAGATTCCTAGTAACTGGCACAAATGTCCAAAGCAGAGAGAGGGAAAAATCCCCTTTTTCAGAGCCCAAGATGGATTTACCAACTTAGAATGTTCTCCTGTTTGTGAAGTTTGGATGTCTAGTGCTCACATAAGTAAAGACAACATGGAAGCTCTGCAAATTATTTTTTCTGAATGCTCTGAATTAAAACACATCTAATATGTGGGTCATGACCACCTTTTAACTCAAAACTGTCATTTCAAAAACATTTGTAACATCTTATTAGAGCATAAATGCAATTAACAAGATGAATATAGAAATATTATTCACTAATTCTCAAAATGCATGAGCTATTGAGCCATTCTTTTCCATATAATGTATAATTACATTGTGTGACTCATTATTACAGTGTGTTATGGAGGTGTCAGATATAAATGGATTCAGAAGCCAGCTACATTAATAGTGGTTAGGCTCACATTCAGCTTTGGGAAAAGGCATCGCAGATGCAATTGCTGATTCTGACAAGACTCTGAACTGCCAACTGCCAGAATGTGTGACAGTGTGACAGAAAAATGACATTTACAAATAGGCTGTACACTTTCACAGGTATCCATTCTTGCCCTTGCTACAGACAACACAGAGAGCTAGATGGATCTTCTGAAACAAAGTGTCAGCTTTTAACATTCTTTTTAAAATTAATTTGTATGATTGGTCACAACACATGCATTAAAAAGTAGGTTTTATTAGACAAAATTTTAATGCTATTTCAGATTTCAATTAAAAAAATAACAATTGGTTTCAACTTGCATTTAAATGGTAAAGTATGGAGTCAAAATGTGACAGCTTGGTGAAACTGAGTGCAGAGTTTAGTAGTAAGGTCAGTAAATGAAGTCATACTTCAAATGAGACTAAGGAGAAATACTGAATTTCCATATTCACTGATATGCAAATGAAAATCAGAAATTGTATTTGATCATGTTCCATAATGTATATGTGAGAAGACAGGAGGAAAGTTAAAGACCTGCATGCAATGTTAAGTTTTACACTTCCTGTATGTTTCATGGGTTTGCTTTTTGATTTTAGCTTTCTTTGAATAAGAGGAGAAGTAGAGTATGGGACAGACTATGAATCATTTCATTCTAATCTAACAAGTGGCCCTGACTTTGTGCTGATCATTGTTCCTATTTCCAATGAGCTTCAAACACAATCTTTCTTCTACCAGTGATCATTGGAGACCAAAAAAATAAAAAGCATTTGGAAGTGCTGTCATAGCCCAAATAGGGTCTGGAAGGCCCAGTAATTATTCCTTTTTTAGTTAACTAACTTCTAGCAATTGAGTAAATCTACATTTTCAGCAAACATAGTAGTACTTACAGGTGGACCAGCAAGACCTACTTCCCCAGGAAGTCCTGCTGCACCAGCTGGACCCTAGAACAACCAAAGTAAACAGTATTTTTAAACAATATGGCACCTATGTAACAAGCATCTAATGAGTAATGTAACTCTCTGAACAAACTATGCCTTCAGACACCAGTATTCTTGCTCCCTATATGACAAACCTACACAACCTCAGTGGCAGCTGAAGAAAGCATACACAATAGATATAGAACATCTGGACTTTAAAATGTCTCTTTTTTCACTGAATTACTTTTTATTACTGTATAATAGCTTTATTGAATACCCAATCAGGTTAATTGAACAGTATATTTATTAATTGCAAAAAATTATACTTACAGGTGGTCCAAGAAGTCCCTTGCCCTGTGAAATATGAAAAAGGGTCAGAAATGTGGGGAGAATTCCAAACCTATTCAAGCTGTTTGCCATGAACAGAGTATTTGGGATTAAAAGGTATAAAAAAACCCCTGTTGTTTGATTCTGAGAAATTATTTTCAAAACTTATTTAACCAATGTTAAAGATTTTTTTTTTAATTAGGTAATCAGTATCTGGAGAAAAATTATTAAGTTGCCATGCAGTAGCATTTAATTACACATATTTACAAACACATATACCTCCACAAAGGAATGAAAATATTAAAGCCTTTGGGTTTAGCTAATTATCAAGCATCAAGTATGAAGAATATATCTATGCTATCATCATTTCCTTCTAACAGTGTATTTAAGTGGATAGTAAAAGAGAACTTTTTTGTCCCAGTGCTTCCCTACGATCAAATCCATTAAACTGGTGCTTTTTGGTAATCAGAAAGAACACCAACCTGCTCCTGTTTATATTTTCCATCAGTATTACTCTGAAACACCTTAGTGAGAAGTGTCCAAGATACTTCCGCCTACTTGGACAATACACTCCCTCTAACAAAACAGATTCCTCAGTCTTGCATTATTAAAGCAAATGTAAAATTTTATGGAGAACAGTGTCAATGATATGGATGAAACGCTAACATAAAAAAATCCCAAACATACCTAAATCTTCAGGAGATTTGATGTAATAAAGGACCCAGCCTAAATACAAGTTTAAAAACCCCTGAATATCAATTCAGGATTGTATTTGCAAAGCTGTCTTTACAAAACTTGGTGCAACACAGAGAAAATTTCAAGCATTTATCACAGACATTCCATTTTAACCATTTCATATGCAGGAGAAAGTAAGGTTGCATAACCTACATAATCCCCTTGCTATTACGTCACACTCCCTTGCTGCATTTCATTACAGTATACACATCTGTATTTGACTATAAAAATCAAACTGTCACTGCATCACATATCCAACACTATAATATTACCTGCCTCTGAAAGAAGAAAACCAGCTACTTGCAGGTTCACATTGGAATACTCCTTCCTAACTTGCCCCTTAACAATGGCAGAGAAGGTTGACAATACCAGAAGAAGCAGCTAGAGCTGCTGTGTCCAGCCCACATAGCAAGCCAGGGGAAGCCTGTCCCCTCCTCTGCCCACTCCCTTGCATCTTCCTACCTTTCTAATTAGAACTCCAAGAAGTAGAGGCTCTCCCCCAGCAACCCATGCCTCCCTCTCACAAAGCTACTCCACCCTTCTGGCCATGAAGTCCCTACAAGTTGCAAAGCTGAGAGCTGAAAGTCAACCAGTCAGTAAGGACATACATAGATCAGTTAATGATCCCAACTAGCTGTCCACGTTCCTGTCTCTGTGTTTTAAAGAGAAATCCTCTCCACAGAGCCTGGGGCTGCAGCCTTACATTCCCAGATGCTTGCTGCCTGCTTTGGAGGTGCTCATCTGACCCATGGAGCACATGGAGTGCAGGGGCATGGGCAGTAACCCACAGTCTGCAATCACCTGGCTTAGAGACACTTACCCTGTAGCTCTGCTAAGTACCTCTGCCATCCACCACAAAGAGTCACATACCAGTATTTGGCTGTGTACCCTGTGCTGGATGCCATGTTGTAGCAGATCTTCAAATATTTTCAAATTCCCTGTCACTAAATGCACACAATTCTACCCATATGCCAGATGTGTCAAGCACCAGCAACATATGAGCTCATAGAAAAGTTAGAGGGAACTTCACAGAGCGAATGGACTAAAGAGTGCAATACCTGCACTGAGTGTAGCAGTCCCAGGTTCATTTACCAAGGTCAGATCAGACACCAGCATATTTAAATTACTTCCAAAAAAAAAAATTCTTGAATTAATCAGAAGTATTCTATGAATTTTGAAAACCTGTCATTTGAAAGATTATCCACCAAAGAGATTGCCAGGATACATTCCAGCAAATAAAAGATGATAGAAGCAGGAAGGTAAATGCTGTAAATAAAACTTTACATCCTTAATATTCTTTCTAGAAGTTAACTTGAAGTCCTAACTTGGCTGATAAATTCCACTGGATGAGCATGAAAAACAGTGATAATAACTGAAAACTAATTAATGTTGTAGCTAAGCCTTCTGATTTTTAATTCTAGCACTGAGCATTTTAGCAACATAAGCAAGGGGGTTTTGTGAAAAATGAAGTCTTTGGATGACCATTCAAGGACTATTCCACTTGCAAAAGGCCACTGACTGAACTCAAAGCAGTGCATAATTACACCTAAACACTAAGTTAACCACGTAGTTAATATGAACATTCATTAATGTGCTCACTATGTTTTAGTAAATGAGGTCTCACAAATCAAACAACAGACCTGCAAAGGTTAAACAACGCCATTACTTCACACTTGTAGTAAGAGCTTCTCTAAAAGTCTCTGAATCTGGAAATTAGAACCATCACACTACAGCACTACCACTTCTACCCCCCCCTCCTTTTTTTTTCAATTATTAGGTTTAATCTCACTAAAGGTGAGATGACAAGTGCTGGCCAGTTTGAGAATCTTCCAGTTACTGCAATTTCTTCAGCAGCTTATAGCCATACATCAAAGGGAAAATTGCATTTATACAGGCTCTTATAAGAGATTTATTTTGAGCACTAATCTTTCCATATGGATTCAGCATGCATGGTTTAACAACCATGGAGCTACAGAATCAAACACTAGGCTTCTTCCTAACATGTGAGGTCTAAGGATTAATTTTAACCTTATTAAAGGTACTTATTCATGAGGTGACCAAGTATATCCATCTTTTCTTTTAAATAAAGAAGAATTTTCATTTCCTCATTATAAATATTACTACAGATTCACCTTAAAATACAAGTTTCAGTTGCTTATTAAGCAGAGGCTTTCCCAAAGTGACATCTCTACCTCTAAAATAAGATTAACACTCTCATACATATTTTATACACATTTTCCTGAAGACTCTTATTTGTTCTCACATTAGTCTGTTAATAGCGAGCTAAAATAATGTATTTTTCCTCAAGTCAGTTTTTATTTCAGTTGAGAGGCTAAAATACTATAGTATTTTAACCAAGTATTTCAGTAATTCAGTTTATTTCCCCATTCTTTCCTGACACAGAACTTATAATAGCCTGGGTTGGAAGGGACCTTAAAGACCTTCTAGTTCCAATGCCATGGGCAGGGACAACTTTCATAGACCAGGTTGCTCAGAACCCCATCCACAGAGGCCTTGAACACTTCTAGGGGTGAAGCATCCACAGCTTCTCTGGACAACCATTTCCACTGCTTCACTTTTCTCCCAGTAAAGAATTTACTCACGTCTAATCTAAACCTACTCTCTTTTAGTTTAAAACCATTCTCTTTTGCCCTCTCACTATATGCTCTTGTAAAAAGTCCCTCTCCAGCTCTCTTGAAGGCTCCCTTTAGTTACGGGAAGGCCACAATTACGTCACCCTGAAGCCTTCTCTTTGCCAGGCTGAACAATCCCAATTCTCTCAGCCTTTCCTCATAGGAGCGGTGCTCCATCTCTCTGTTCATTTTTTCCCATAATACACCTAACAGAGTTAAACTACCTCTTCATTGAAGCTACACATTTTAAAATGCATTGCATGCTACCCAGAAATTATTTTCCCTTCTATGTGACAGCAAAAAAATTAGAATAAGACAAGGATCAAAAATACAAATACATAAGGAGTCCTTTCCATATTTTGTCTTGTTTTCATATAGAACAGCTGAGGAAGGCTCATACAGCATTTAGACCTCAGTTATCCCATTTTAACACATGACAAGGAGCTCAAAACACGAATAGCTGTAGACTATGCAAATGAAACATGGGCTCTCTTGTTCCTATATCATTTTCACAAAGGGATGGAAAAGAATGGTGTAAGTCCAAAACTTGGGACCACATCACATACTCTACTCTTTTTTCTACAGCACACAAACTAAAGATAATATTTACACACTTAGATATAAAGACAAAAAGGTTCCTTAAGTACTACTTTAATAACTTATGAGTTTTTGAAATCTCAGAAACAGTTTTTGGCTTTTCTTCACTACATTCAGTGGTAACAATCCTTTGTATGAATACTCAAGGTGAAAAAAATCCTCTTCATATACTAAGCATATTACTTACTGGAAGTCCACGAGCACCTGGAAGTCCTGGCTCACCCTTTAAAAGACAAAAAATTAGTTTTTCAAGAGGCATTAACATAAAATTTTGTAAACAACATACAGGAAAATGTTCTCACCTTCTGGAGGTTATGATTTAGTGGGCACAGTCTGCAAGTATTATTTATTTC
>JAWWMO010000121.1:86120365-86185668 GCA_035047845.1 Dendrocincla fuliginosa | reverse complement strand
TACCTATAGAGTTAGTACTTTCCAAGCCATTATATGGGCTCTCTTGCTTTTTTTCAAACATTAAACTAGAAAAGAAATATGTTAAGTTTTTCAAGAGTTATGCAAAGAAGAAGAGTTGTGTAAGAGCTTCTGACACTGGCAAGGGAAAGCTAAATTATAAGAAATGTATAGAGAGCACTAAAGATAAAAAGTCAGTGCACAAACATGGATAATTATTTGCATTTAAAAAACCTTATAGTAACCAACCAGAACTGCTGCCTTTAGACTAACGACTCAGTATCAGTAGCATGACTCAACATAGTGAAGCATGACCCATCATCAGAGAGGTACTCTGCAGGAAACTGTTACTGTGTAAGATTTATATCTGTAATTCTGCAAGTAAAGCAGAAGCAAATTCTTACCTCAGTTATTCCAACAGTAATGATCCTTTTGGATTTCAGCATATTTCAGAACAGAGTTCTTCCCAAAGCTTGTAATTCTTGTACAGACAAAACCCTTCTGAAGTCAGCAGCTTAAAATGCTAAATATTTGTAATCCATGGAAAATTTTGCATATTTAAATAAACAATTTTAGAGAACTTATTCCTCCATCTCATTGCAAAGTGAAGAGTAATGAACTCTGTAATCATATTGAACAGCTGATAACTATATAAACACTCAAATTATTTTTGTAAATTGTTTTTAACATACATGTTTCCAGTTCCACTAATTTATGGAAGGAAAAATAGCAGTTTTAAATTTAGATTCAGGTAAATCAGCAAGGGAATAATTAATATGGAAAAATATTTCAAGCACAGAGGCCCAATTCATTCCTGACCTATTTCCTCTCCACTTAAAATTGCCAGGGAAATAAGCCATGAGAGCTCTTTTTATTTTTTTTTAAATTTCTTTTTGTATCTTAAGTTTGTAAGAAAGCATTCCAGGACTGCTTTCCTTGTGTACTCAGGCTATTATTAACTGCTTTAAATGTATAAGGAATACAAGGTCAGATCAATTTTTTATCAGATATTTGAATATTTGCTAATTTTTTTGAATATGGAGGTGGAAAGTTTGAAACACTTGTAGTTCATCTAACAGAACTTCTGAGATACTATTTTCTTTTAATCTTTTGTCATAAATACCCGAGACTTTTATTAATCCTGTAGTTTCAATGCTTACCAAGAAGATTGCTTTGAGATTTAAAAGCTAAGTCAATTGAGGGATCAGTATAACCAGGGTGGCTTGGTGATGGAAGTTCTGAGCCATCCCACTGACTTCAGGATTCATCAAGAGCAGAGGACTATGTCAAAAGGTTAACTATGTACCTATATAAATTTTACCAGGTAACTGTTTATTTTATTAAATTTGTTTCTTTAGGAACTAACTTCTTAGGTGAGTTCCATTGCCCACTGAGTTAACTTGCTCCTTGCTAAAATTTTAGAATTTTAGAAATGTTAACACACTGAAGGTGGCTGTAGGCATTGCTCTGGCCAGCCTCATGATAATGCAGTATCATGTACCCAGGGCTGAGGGTCCCTCTGCTCAATCTGGAGGCACTTACTTCTGCATCTCCTGAAGCTTCCTGGAATCACAGCTGACCTGGCAGGCGCTCTCTGGCAGCCATTGAATAAGCAGTAAAAATAAAACTTAGCTCAGCACTTCTAAAAGCATCTGTCTTAAGTCATTAGCCAGAAGTCACTTGTTGGGGCTCATTACTTTCAGCTGATCTTTATTCTTCAGAAACATCCAGGTCTGAGATAACTATTTGTCTTATGAGCTAATTAGCTTCTTAGCTGCATTTTGTTATTTCCATTCAGTGACATTGTCAATATCTATGTAGGATAGCTTACTTGAAATGTAAAAGGGAAAGCACCTGAAGAACTTTGGTGGCTGGATGTAGTAAAGCCAAACCTTCAGGAATATGCATTTGAGAAGCATTACTTCACAGAGAAACACTGTTCCCAAAGGAAAAAAAAAAAAAAAAAAAAAAAGCCAGAAAATCAGCCTGTAAAATTCTCTGGATGTTCCAAGCTTACTGATACAGTTTTATAAAATTCCTCTTTTCATTGTATAATTTCTTATTATATGGTGTTTGTTATGTCACCTGTTAAAGTTGCCTGCAGTGCACCACTACCCCAAATATAAACACCATTCAGAACACAGCTACAGTTTTTATGTTACTCTGCTTTCAATTGAGATGAGGATGCAGGAAAAGAGATATCATTTTTGCCTTCATAGGCTACCTTCATACAAATAAATTCACTAGGCCCAGAACTGTTCTCTGATATTAAGTTCAGATGGTATGAAAAACTTTAAATCTTACTTCCAAAATATGACAACTATATGCAACCTGTGTGTTGGGAGTGGTCTGTGGGTTATGCTAGCTACCAAGCTGGGTCCAGGGATTGTTTAAAGACTTCTTATTAGTCTGCAGCCAAATGGTGCCATCATCTTATATTTCAACAGTTTAGATGATCAAGCAGGGCCCTTGTGATGTCACACTTGCATTTGTCAAGTTGAAGGTTTAAGATTTCTTCCAATGTGTAAAAAATATAAGCCCTTTTTCCACATATAGAAATGTATCATGAACATATTTCTTTGTGCTAATGTATTTTTTTAAGTTTTCCATTAAACATAAACACAGTTATTATCCAAATAACCAGTATTCACTTTGTGCTTACTAACCGGTGGACACCTAACACATGTACAGAGATCAAATTGAAAAATTATTGGTTTACCATGCCCAGAGACAACAGGTATGAGTAATGGTAGTTCCACACAAAGTTATTACACACAGTTATTACACAAAGAACACTGTATTGATTCTTCAGTAGATTTTATGCTAGAAGAAGCACTGGCCAATAGGAATTTTTTTGGATGATGGGAGAAGCTAAGTTAAGACTTGTATGCAATCATTTCTTTTCATTATGTGATATACTTCTGGGCCTTGACAAGCGTGCTAAACAGCAAAAGGACCAAGCTACAATTCAGTAGCATTTTAAGGGAGCTCTGTGAGCTTTTCAAAGCATAAGCTATCGCTGCAGCAAAGACTGAATCAATATGCAGAGCCGTGCCCATTCAGCTGAGCTCTCATTCCCATGCCATAGTCACTGTAACATGGGCTCCTCTAATCTAAAAAATTATTTTACAGTTGCCAACCTGCTTGTTGAGGGTCCCTCCCCAGTGCTCCTACAGCACTCGGGCTATATCAGCCATCTAGCTCGGGAAAACCGTGCCGCCCATTTTTTCCAAACTCACTCTAATTATACGTGGCCGCCTCTTGGCTCAGCAGGAGCGCACAGTGCCAGATGGAGGGACCAAAAGGTGACACCTCCGTGGGACGCGCGGACGCGGCTGCGGCGGCTTCAGCACCGCGGGCACGGACAGCTCCGCGGCGGAGCGGACGGCTCTGCCCTGCCCGGCCCGGCCCTGCCCGGCCCGGCCCTGCCCGGCGCCATGAGGTGCAGCTGCTGCCCGCTGGTACCCCAGCAAATATTTACAGCATCGTTAAATGCTCCAGGTGTGAATAAAGGCCAGAGAGGAGTGGCCGGAGGGGAATGCAGTTCAGGGCTGCTGCGATGCTTCGGTCTGAGAAAACCAGCGATGTGCCCCTGCCATTAAAGATGCTCAACCCTCCTCGACATGTTCTGCATAACTTGCTAACTCCTGCAATGCTTCTCAGGCTTATATTCATCCCGAATTCATACAAATAAACCCCAACAACATTATAAAGGTTATGTGGAGGGTTCTGTTCCTCAAAAATTTACTGGAAACAACTAAGGTGTGCCTCTCCTATGCTGTTAGCCTCCGCTGCTTACTGCCAAGTTCACTTCTTCTGAGTCAGCTTCCTGAGAGACACACACTGTAAATAATTGCTGAGCAGAGCAGCAAGCTCAGGCTCAGTGACAAGGACAGCAGCAGGCTGATGCACTAGAGCACAGTCAGGACTCAAGCCTTAATCCATTCCCTGGGCCAGTGAGTGCAGTGTCAGGAATCTGCTCAGATGCCATAGTGTGTTAGCAGAGCTGGTATAGGCTTGGTCACAGACAACTTGTGTGTACCAAACATATAACTCACTAGAGACATCTATAGCAATAATTCTAATCTTTCTTAAAAATGAAAATATTACTGCTTTGATAGCTCAGTTTGTTTCTGAGTTAAGAAGCATGAGTTCAAAATCTGATGATCTTCAACTTTTAGTGAAATGAAGATACCATTTGCTGTCTGTGTTTGAATTCACGTTCATGCACTAGCAGCCTTGATTTATGTCTGGGATTGAAAGCTGTCATTAGTTCAGTGTAACCAACCAGTTAAGCTCTAAACTCACTTAACCTGGTGGCTGCAAAGGTAGAAGCCAGGGAGGACTGCAGCAAGCAAAAGTTGCCAGTGATAGCTGGAGTAAGACAGAAACACTTCACACTCCAGTTATTCCTAGCTGAAACAGTAGTCCAATTAACGGTCTTGCCAGTTAATTACTAAGTTAAGGCATTCTTAATTACATAAGGTGCTGGAACAGAATCCAGACTTGCCTAAATTTGGCAAAGACATCTCTTCCCTGCTGTACTGTCTCTATTCCTTCACCAGCAGCAAGTCTGGCCTGTAAAGCACAAACACAATTAGATTCCTTAATTCCTGGCTCTTATCGCCACTTGACTGTGATATGCTACATAATAATTTTCCACTTTTATAGATTAAGTGACCATAAATCAGCTAGGAACATGCATGTATCAGTTACACAAAACAAACAAAAACCCCTTACCACAGAATCAGTCAGCTGTTATCCTACCTCATCTCTGCAATTCTTACATCATCAGAAAGAGGCCTTTTTGCCAGTGTTTTGGGAAAACTTTCCTCCCTCTCCTCCTGTTATTCTCTTTCCCCTTTCAAAGGCTTTTCAAATTAGGTGATCTAGCTGGTGGATGGATCTATCCCTCAAGCAATAAGATTGTTAAATATCTGTATTTAGATAAAAGTCATTACCTGGTTGGTATCCTGAAGTCTACATTGGGTCCCAATTTATAAGCCACTTGTAGAGAAGTGGAGCCCACTACTCTCTCGACAATTCCTTGGGAAGCAGCTTTTTCTATTTGGAACTGAGAAATCAGGTCAAAGCCTACAAGAAAAAGTATGTATGTCCATAATGTAACTTTCATTTTAATTTAATTGGAGAATTATGCAGTCACAGAACTAAATATAACCTGATAAAGTTTCTGATCAGCACATTTTTCCTGAAAAAGTTGGGATGCTACTTGCCTGGTAAGTCATCTTGGCCGATCCTGATTGTTGGGCAGAGATCAATTCTGTGACTGGCACCCAGAATGACAGGTAGTCCTGTAAAAAAAAGTGTATTTATTATCCATGTGTCTGCACATTGCCTCAGATCACCCTAGAAAATTAGAGTGAAGCAACTGTAAGTTTATTATGAATTAAATAAAGCTATAAGTAATAATAAGTATATAATAATTTAAAATGTACTTAGTGAAGTGAGAGGTCTAAGAAAGTAAGTATCTGTTTTTAGAGAGCTTGAAATTTAAAATGGCAACTTTATTGATTTTTTTTTTCCCAAACCTTTAAATGAGAGTGTTATAACAATTCTCCTCTTGCAGAGCTGTGGACAAATTGAAGTAGTAGCATAAGAAGACCTGCTGTGTAGGGAGTTTTTGGTTTGGAACTTTGGTGGTTTAAGCAAAATTTTAAATAAATCAGAACAGTGACCTAAATCAACAGTTTCCTTAGTCCCAAAGAATTTTAAACAAATCTCATGCCAACTCAAGAAACTGTGGCATCTTTTCCATCTTCCATGGTATTTCAGGTGTTCTCACCTTTCTCTGTGCCACACTTGATCAGAAAATGATCATTCATGAAATATAGGTTGGGAGCAAGAAGAACTCACAGACCTTCTTTGTTTACCCAAAAAAGAACATAGAAGAAATTTGTTTCAGGAAACTAAATTTAAAAATCCAATTTTTCAGAATATTATTTGTCAAAAAGCCTTGTAATGAGAATAAGACCTGCTGAATTCCCCTAATTTAAGGAAGGAAGAAGGAAAAATAAATATTTATTTGAAGAGTTTAAGAGTCATGTACAAGTCCAGTATCAGGTCAATCTGGAAAATGTTAGTAGAGTGTGGATGGGGAAGAATGAAGAGTGGAAGCTGGAAGGAGAAGTATTTCTAACCAACAGAGAGCCTCTTGTGTGCTGCAAAGTCTCAACCCTAAATGTGGTTTTCCTTCTGACAACATAGGCTTAAAGAGAACATTCAGGTTGACATGTTACACTATAGAAAAGACCTCATTCTATATTATTTGACGGGACATATGGCTGACATCCAGCCATTTACATTTTATGCCCAACAAATATAGTACAACTGGTTCATTGACACGTAGCTGAAGAATATCTAACTAGAAGCCTTGAAACACAGGAGGTTTCTGTCTTGTATCTACCATCTATATCCAGATTCTAATCCTTATTTTAAAAGTACATCTAATAACAAGTTTAAAACAACCACAGAGCTCTTGCTTTTTCCCCCTCTTTTTCATATGCAGCCTTCCATCTATCCGTCCATATATACATATAGACAGTTCTCCCTTTGTGAGGTGGCTAGAATACTAGACAGGATTCTAATTTTGAATAAACACAGAATAAGTCTTTTGACATCCAAAATTACAGAAAGACAAAATGCAGATAAATTCTGTCTCCTTACTTGATTGGTGCTGAATGGTGGCTGAGATGAAAGACCACAGAAAACTACACACGTAAAAGAAAGCTGTAATTTTCCTGTAAACAGAAAGAAAACTCCAGTGTGAATCTATAGTTTCTGACAGATTCTGTTATTAAATTTCTCCTCCAAGCCATGCATATTAAATGTATTAAAAAAAAAACAAGTTAAGAATTTACTAACAGATTTGACAAGAAAATTTCTTTACTTGAGAATTTTTATTTTTACCTTTAATAAAATGTCTTAATAAAGTTCTTTCCATTGGTAGTTCCTTCATATAATGCTTTCATAACACTAAACAACAAAGGTGGCAGCTGGCAAAGAGAGCTTTAACTGTTCTAATCTCTTTTTTACAGATGTCTCTAAATCCCACCTGTTCTCTTACCAGTGGCTTTTCATCTTCACTGCTGGCTTTCGTCACTTCTCTCATGTGAATACACGGTGAGTATCGTCACACTCCCTGCCTCCCTCTCATTAGTCCCGCAGAGGAGTGCAGCAGTGGGTGCAGACGGCTCCTCCTGCCCCTCGCAGGACCCAGCAGAGAGGGAGGTGCAGGCTGCTGGGCTGGTTTTAATCTTGCCAAGGGAAGGAGGTGGAGGCTGGACAGACGTGTCCTGGTGGGCTCTGAGGGCGGATCTCTGGAGCCGGTTGAGTATAAAGAAGCCAAGAGAGCAAATAAAAGGCTGCTGCTTTCACCAGTTTTAGGGCAGGGAGATTAAGAATATATGAGTTCAGCAATGCCATTCACTAAATGGTAGAGTCTGCTCTTTGGACAGGCAGAGAAATGAGTAGTGTGTACCAGGAGGTTTGAGGAAGCTGATGGTCCTGATGTGAGCAGTGAGAACAAGGGGATCCCTGACCTATAAAGAAGACATTTCCATTTCTCACTGATTTACTCATCAGATAGCCTCAGGAGAACCCTCCCTGCTGAGGTCCCAGTTAGTTCTTCTGAATAAAACAGGTTATTTAAAAGGGTTTTCATGGCTTAAACTCAAACCTTTCCAAGGAATACACGTAGGCATTACTAAGCAGACTCCTTTTGTTGTCATTGATAAAGCACTCTCTTTCCATGGGTTACTATACATGTTTGGACACACAAAGACATATTTGTTCACATGGATGTAAAAAGAGAGAGAGGAACTAAATTCTCTATGCATGAAAAGACAGAGGAAAAGAGATTAAACATCCAGAAGGTCATGATAGTTACCACAGTCAAAATCCATGTATGTAAGGAAAAGTATGCTTTCCAGGTTGCGCTTATACATCACATTTGCAAAGTTTCATCTTCTCTAGATTATTAATATTCTAGTTAATAATAGGTCAAATTTCCATTTTTTTTTAAGTGTGATATATAGCAAATGCAATAATCTCTGCTGCAATACACTCTCTGCTGCTGTCTGCTGAGAGTCTGGAGCAATAACTCAGTAATGAACTACCCCATTCATCCCAATTTGCTATCAACCACATTTCCAGTATTGGTAATTCCAGTGTTAATGCTCACACTTTTCTATCTATTGTTAGAAGGGGAGGGACAAACACGAACAGTTTGCTGTGAATGATGTCTCATTTTAGTGCCTAAGCTAACACATCTTGGATGACACCATTTTTTCTCCCTTCAGGAGAAAGATACACCCAGGGCCCTTGCAGTCCAGCACAATTGTGAATATATTGTGTCAGCACCAGAATTGTCACATGAAACCATTGTCAATTAAGAAAAAAAAAATAAGAATTGGACAAATATTAATTCGATTTCACTATAAGTTTGCCCGAATCAACACACGCCCTTATTCCCCATGCAGATATTTCCTTCCATTGTGGCATGCAGTGGTATATGTAGGGCACAAAAGGAGTCTATAATGAGCAGGAAGGAGAGCAGGAAGTGGAAGTCATGTGAAGCTATAATGAAGGAGAACATCATGGGAATGTGGCATGGGAAGGAACAAGTGAAAGCACCGAGGGCTTAGAAAGAGTACCAGAAGCTTTGTTAAGAAATGGAAAAGAGCCAGGTGCCAAACCATCTCCTTTGTTGTATGTAAGCTGTGGCATTGTTTGCCTTTGAGACTGCTTAGTATTGCCAATTTACTTGAAGAAGCATTAAGGAAAAAAAAATCCATTCCAGTAGTTAGAAATGAAACTAAGTGGTATCATCTTTCCGTAAGTTAGCAATGTTTTTTGGCACATGATGTGAAGATGTCTGCCATCAGTTGTGTCTTGGGTTATTAACACACACATCATGCCCTCCAAAAAGGGGAAGCCTTGTCCAGAGAAATTCAGAGCAGAAACAGACTCTTGTTCTGAATAATCTGTGATCTATTTTCACTTGTATTTCATTGCAGCAATTCTCATGGGTAAAAGTTCTTTTATGTCTGGAATATTTTCCCAATTCAGCATCTTCAAAAGCCATTGTTACTGAAATAAAGCATGGGAGACACTATGTAACTAAAGCTTGGAAAACACATTTACAATTCTGTTTGTGGGCAGAGGAAAACTTGTTTAGAAGACTAATAACTCTCTGGTTGTTCTGTGAGCATTTTGATGTCTTCATCTTGAAAGAAAACTCACAATCTGTGATGAAGTTCCTGGTTGAATGTTCTACTAATAACTATCACATCACCTGGAAAGAGCCAGAAAAATATTAACAGACAAATTAGTGATAGTGGATTTAATAGCCCCATGACTTATCAATATCATTGCCGTTTCAAGAAAATGGAAAATAAAATAGATAAGAATAGGTATCTTTTATATCTTGCTGAGGGTCAAAGAGACAGTGTCCATCCAACCAACAGTCACGTTTAGCTTATCTGACTATTTTAATCCGTCTCTAGGTCACTTTGTAATTTTCTCTTATTAATTGGGCCAGTACCGATTTTTTTTCAGAAAAATCTCAGTGATTGCTGTTTAACCACTTGCTCAGGGATTCATCATCTAAACACTAACTGCTCTGCTTTTGAAAGTAGATTAATTAAACAGTGGTGACTTTGTTCAAACAAACTATATATGAACTTCCTCACCTTGCTAGCATTTGGAAGGGTGCTTACACCAGAGTTCACATTCCACTCCTCAAACATCTGATTCCATATTCCTGTTCTTCTGTGTAGCTTGAGCTGGAGAACATGTATTTGTACAGCTGTCTCCTGAGAATGCAGTCGGATTGGAGGGAAATACCAAACAGATCAGGCAGACCCAGCTTCTCTTGTGGATATAAAGCTTTCTCTCTGTCATGAAAAGGGTTGCAGTGAGATGGCTGCAGTTAGACTTTCAGAAGGTGCAATCCAGCAAAACCACAGAAACCAATCTTTGGCTCAGAAGGACCTGTTAAATGTGGCAAAGAAGGTTCCTCAGTTCAGGCTTGGGTTGGCAGCAGTTTAGGATGGCTAAATTAAGTTCTGATGTTTATTGTCTGATTGAGCTTGAAGGAGTTCAATGTCACTGGCTTGTATTTTTGAATAGGATTTTTAGGAGGGGCTAAGCAAGTTTTTGTTTCCTCTGAAAAGTGTTTGCGACATATGCAGGCACTGGGGTCTCAAGAACATACTTTGGGACAGGAGGAACAAAAGTCCAATTTGCACTGTTAAAGTGGGGCCTCTGCCTATGTGAGTGATCTCTCAAAGGAGAATGGCTGGTGCTCCCAGCCCTACACTGCTCTTCCTCTGCCTCTGGAGAGGAGAGGAGCAGTAGGGGAGACATTACCTCTTATTTATCTCCTGTCTTCTGGAAAGTCACTTCTGCCCCATGTGGTCTTCTCTAAACTGTGCCTTTAGTCTTTTCGTGTGACTTTATCTTGTTATGGTCCTGTTCTATGTTCAATTTACCATAAGAAAAGTCTGATTTATACATTTCAACATTCTTTCTCTTTACCTATAGTGTTAGGGTCACTGCTCTTCTTGTAGTTTAGCAGACTTTAGGATAAGCACATACCACACTCTTAACTTGTGTGAGTTTGTTGTTACATTGCATTTGGCTCTGTCAACTCAAGATTAGCTGTGTGCTGGTGAGTGATGGCATTTCTGAAAGTCCTGCTCTTTATTAATCACTCTAAGAGTTAAGGAAGCTGGGACCTGTGATTGATCTCATTGACATCAGGGCCAAACTTGCACTGACTTAAGCGCCTTTTAAATAAACCAGCAACAAATAATTAAACCAGCATCCTCAAGTGTAGGGTAATTGAATTGACAGCAAAACTATAATCCTTGTCAGGTCCCAGCAAATCATAGGAATTTAACAAATAATTTATTAGCCCATAAATTCTTACCCTCATCATAAAAATGTACTTCTCTGTCCAAAATTTTATGAATTTTGGCATGGGAAGAAAAACAGCTTTTCTTTCCAAGCCGTCAGATGCCATTTTGTGTAAAAACTGAACAACTTCTTTTTAGGAGAGCTCACTCAAAGAAACCTGGGTTTTTGCAGACTCAGGGAGAGCATCACTATATATTTTCATGCTTGTTCAAGGACTGTCTGAACAACTGTGGGATGAGTTGAGTAAGGTGATCCGTTCATTTTATAATGAAAGCTTTGCTTCAGCAGAGTATGGTATTAGGCCAAGCTCCAGAACCACAGAAAGCTGGCACACACAGACCTCTATATAGGATTGATGACATTTCTGCAAGATGTGTTCTGTATCAAAAGAACTGTTCCAAATTTTAAAACTTGCTATTTTCTCTCTTGTGAGAAACAGAAAGGATGTAAGTATAGAAGAAGAATGCAATAATTAAATACTGTGAACTATAAAGCTAGAAGCTTGTAAGAAGTTAAATCTCAATAAAAAGGCTGCATTTTCATTGCACTGATTTTGCACTTCCACTTCCACCTGGTTATTGACCTCAGCAGAGCTACTGGGCTGCAAAAAATGTTCTGGGCAGGAATTCATTGAGACAAAACTAAGAAGCACAAGAATTTGTTAACATTGTTCCCTCTGTTTTCTGCCAGTGAACCCATCATTATGCTACAACTGGCAGGTTCTGAGCAGCGTGCTGCCAAACTGACAACCATGGCGTAGAAAACAAAGGGCAAATTTCATGATAATTTTCAAAGTAGAAGGCTCTATTAGTGAAGTTCCGCAGAGACTTGTACAAAAGCCTGTGCTATTCAAAATATTCATAAATGTGATCTGGAAGGAGGCTGTATGATGGGGAGGTAAAATCTGCAGATATAAGGAAGTTCCCTAAACAATAAAACTGAAAATTTGAAATTTACAGAGCAATAAATGAGCTGGCAGTGTGGCCTTGTGTCCAGGAGGAAAAAAATCCACCAGGGACCACCTCCAGCTCAAAAAGTCCCCAGGCCACAGTTCCCTTCAGACTGGAAAAATACACAGGAGAAGTGTTCCTACACCGACATGCTTCTCTAGGCATCCATTATTAACACCTTGGCCAGAGAAAGTATGCTGTACCAGATGGACCTTTGATCTGACCGGATACAGCTGTTCTTATGCTTTAATATTTGAAAGATCTGAAATACTAAAAATTCAAAAAGGAAAGACTGCCCTTGTAATGCCAGAACACATTTCAGAGGACTTAGACCTAGCAGTACTCTTAAAAACAAAGCCAGGCATGGTCTGAGAAAGAAGGAACTTTTTTTTTTCCTTTGGTGTTTCCTAGTATTATCAGAGTGATACAGGGATGGAAGTTTTGTTCTTGTATATGGAGAGGACTCTCAAAGATCACCTCACAGACTGGGTGTTAAAAAAGAATCCTTAAAGCATAGAAGCATAGAAAAACTTAGTCCAGAAAGGACCAGGGAGATCACCTGATCCAGCTTCCTCTGAAGGCAGACTCTTATTTCAGAGTCAGAGCCAGTTGTTAGGGCCTTACCAGGCTGGGACCAGAGTATCTCCAAGGACAGAGACTCCAGAACTGCTCAGGGTGGCTGCACTGTGGCATAGCCACTGCCACATTGGCATTTTTTTCTGTTTGTTCAAGCAGAATTTCCACTTCTACAACTGAAGAACACATTAATATCTGTGTTTGTTAGCACTCAGAGTTTCTGGGCCATATTCCTCCCTCTCTTGCCCTTGAGAATGAATGTGAGGACTTTTGCCACCAAGAGCAAATGATTTGATAGCTACTTTCTATCTTGTTTTTATTGTAAGTAGCTATTTGTGCTGCAAGAATGTGAGGAATCAAGTGCTCGAGCAGTTTAAGAGCAATGTAGGACAAGACTGCATGAATTCAGGAAAAAAATAAATCTTACAGTGGTACCTGGAGGATATTTCTTCTGGAAAGGAAAGAACTTTTCTTAAGAAACAAACCAAAAAGAAAAAAAAAAAAGAAAAATAAAAAGAAAAGAAAAGAGGCTGAGCTGAAAATGTTATCATCTTGATTTATGTTTTAGTGGTTGACTTTATAAAAGATTAGTAAATCTTTTACTGCACTCACTTAAGAAGGAATGTGGCATACTTATAAATAAATCCATGTTGATTATGTAGTGGTATAAGCTCCTCTGTCTCCCGTGTTACTGATGTAATGCTCTGAAGTGTATCTCCTCAGAAATGATTAGATATTTCCTGTTGTCATGTGTAAATTAGTCACTCCTGAAAATGTCACAGAACTTGTTTTTCTGCTTTCTCATTTATGTTTTTATGTCCTATAGTTGGATTGCCCAAGACAATTGTTATTACTATTGTTTTTTAATCTTCTTTGCCACCATTAGGCTTCATGTACAACAAACCTGATAAGTCTTATTATCCAAAGGTGCTATATTTTCTGGATCTTTTTTGTCAAATTTTTGTATGTAGGGTTGAAGAAGATATTTCTAACAATTAGACGTCTTGTAATATACCTCAAGATTTCTCATCTTTGCTTACAGTTGAGACGGTACCTATGTTCATATGTGTCCCTAAAGCTGTCATTTAAAAAAAAAATCTTCTGAAAAGGTATTAGGAAGGTGAATATGAAAATTTAGCTGATATTGTGGCTGACAAATCAAGACATGAGTGCCACCCCATGAAAACCAAGTGGGAACATTCCCTTGTGTATGGGATTCTCATCTCCATCCACAGGAACTATGCACAAAAAAATGGGAATAAAAATAACCGAATTACAATGCTCTGAAATGTCAAACACATTTCTTCCCAATACTTGTGGTTTTGCCTGGGTTGTGGACTGTGTTGCATGCTGCAGCCACTCTGGAAAGCAGCCAGTTGCTGCAAAGATTTACAGCATACTTTAAATAGTTGAAAGGGAAAGACACGTGTTCAAGGGGGAGGCAGCGGCACGGAGGATTAGCAGTGGGAGAGGACTTCTGCCTCTTCTATGTCAGTGCTCAGCTTTACTCAGAGCTCAAAGAAAGTTGTTACTCTCTCATGTCTGCTAGTCCATGTGAAATGAGTTAATGATCACAGGCCAACCGCTGGCAGAAAAAAAATCACCCCCAAAATCACCCTCCCTTATAAAAGATTTGTAAGAAAACCAAGAACTAATTGGGCATGGAAAATGAAATACCTTGAGTCTTCTAACCAAGGTCTTTCCAGGTTAAGGATGAAACCAGACGATGGCAAAGGGTGGGCAAGCAGCTGCTGGCTCGGAATTAGCAATTCTGAGGATAACCACATGACTTCACAGGGGTGCTAAAACAGTATCTCTCAAGCCCTTGTAAATCTGTTTGAAAAACACAGGTATATATGACCAGCATTCTTTTTGGTATATTCAGTATTTGAGACAGATAGTTATGGGGGAATCATTCAGACTATTTAGATTTGTTCTAGAATTTGAAAGATCATTTTAGGTCTGAGTCCTCTTGAGACAAATCTTAAAAAAATTAAGGTACTGGACTGAAGAGCACAAACATCCTTCTTGTGTTGGGGTGTAGTGACTTTAATTAAAGTGTGATAGACTTGTATTCTAATTCAGGTTCACGAGGTCCTCCAGTCCAAGACCTTGCCCAGAGCAGGACTAACCTCAGGTGCTGAAGACCTGTCAAGTTTTGATTACCTGCAAGGATGGACAACTTGTTCACCATTCGATTACTCTTTACATGGATAGTTTGTAAATATGCTCACTTAGAGCATTCAAGCTGAACTACTTGGCAGTCTTGGAGCACAGAAGTGTCAGCAAAACTGCATGATACAATCAGCATATAAATACAAGAAACAACCTTTTCTACACTTGCTGTCAGTCTGGCTTTCTCCTGTACCTCTAGGATATTTCTCAGAGTATTGCAGATGCTTCGATGTAATTGAGAATAATACTCCAGGGCACTGAACACAAATTTCAAGGTAATACAGCTCAAATTCAACACACAATGTCCTCTGGTTCTGTGAAACTTCAATAGGGGCTTTTTTCAGGCAACTTCCTATTTTCAAGCTCTCTGTGTCTTTAAGCCTCCTCCATAATCCCATTTAATGCCGCCTGTGGAAAACTTTTTTTAGGATAAGTTCAGGTCTGTATTGTAGAAGCCTTTCCTGGCATGATAATGACAGAGTGTGGGATTTCTTGTGACATTTTTATACTGGAAAAGTCGTAGTGTATATATATATATATGCACAATTACACCAGATAAATGAGCTTTCGTCACCATACTGTATTTCACTTTCTGAACTGGCATATGTGAGCCCAGGAAAAGCAGAGCTTCACTGCGAGGAAATTATCTAAATTGACAAATCTCTTTCAAGTGTGAAGAGGGCACAAATTACCTGCCTGTGGCAACCTGATTAGTGAACTGACTTTTCTGTCCAACAGATGGAGTTTTACAATCACCAGTGTTCAGAGTCGCACACTATGCTGTTCATTCATTATAAATTTAATTAGTCCTAGCCATGTATTAGTGCTGCTTAATATTGATAATTCCAGATGAATGTATGCATGGATGAATTAATTATTGCACTTTTCCATCTTAATTCAGTATTCAGGTTGTTAAGATACACAGTCAGCAGTACTGTTTCTATCTTTAGTTATATTGCTGAGATATTCAAGAAATGTGATTTTTTAAAATTTTTGCTTTCAAGTACTGTAATATTACCTACAAGACATACACATTGCTTAAAATTCAGTTTTGCTGCAAAAATATCAGATTGTTCTATCAAATACTAATAAGCTTTATATTCTCGTGTTATGTTGCCTATTATTTATTCCAGACTTTTCTCCACTCTGCATCTTTGGAAGAAATAGCAAAACACATGTCGATGATTGTCCTTTTAATCCTTTTAGTTACGTAAAGACATTTTGTTACCTTCTCCATTGTGATCCCACATTTTCTCTAAGATGACATCTCCTTTGTGTATTGGCTTAACACTTCAGATTTTGCAGAGTTTTCATTTTCTTTGAAGACAATAATCCTTGAAACTGAAAAATTCTGAAAACCAAATGCAACTGCAGCAGCCAGGAGAGTGATCATGGACCAAGCTGGGATAGCTGGATGAAGAACTGTGGGCTGATGGCTCTTCCATTCCTTTGGGTTTTAGCTCCAAATTTTCATGTTTATTGTATCCTTGTCTTCTGCCCTGATGAATCTTGCATCACTCTCTGCACATAGTGTAGCCAGGAGCACACCTGGAACAGCTGGACTTCTGCCAGTCCCAACAGATGGAAGAAGAAACTGAAACTTGATCTCACATATGTTGGAGATCTGTGCAAGCTGGTGTGCTTTTACATACAAAAGAGGTGTGGTGGTACCATCACTCTGCTGATGATTTGAAAAGACTGCACCCTGATTATTCTTCCCAAGATGAGGTACTAAGATCTGATCACCAGAGTGGACTCCGTGTTCTGAATCCCAGAGGCAGAGATGAAACTTCCTGAAGCCTTGAGTCAGGTACCTGGCCCCTAGGTATGGATTTTAAACATATTCCTGTACCTACCATTTCCTGAGGGTTCCCCAGCAGGCCTTATGGTATGTCTATCTCTCTCTATACTTGCTAAAAAATGTGAATAATTCTACAATCTGAATTCTTTTTGAGGAGGAGAGCCCTAAAATTAAAATTTTGGGTATGCATGCAGTTAAATTTCTTGTTTAGTCTGTATTTTTTTTTTTTTAAATCTTGATGGGCATTTCAGCCGCTACATAACCTTAACATTTACTGTGGGAATTTCCTGGGAGAGTTATCTTCTGCTACATTTTATACAAATAGTTTAAACTGGCATGGAAAAAGGAAACACACTGAGATGGGCAGAACACATAGTTGGGTGACAGTCTCCAGAGTTTCCTGATGCTGTCTGTTGAATCAATCCTAAAAATTTTTTAAACCAGCTATTACAAAGTAGTAAAAAAGCTAAGAAAATATTTAATTGATGGGCATCACTCATTACTGGCACTTCTTTCCTTTTTGCCACCAGGGTTGAGACATTGCAGCTTTAGCAGGTGTTTTTTTTTTTTTTTGTGTGGGTGTTCTCTTAAATCAGGTATATTGAACTGGATGGAAGACAAAGATGAAAATGGCTGTAAATTATCAAATGCTCCTGTGAAAAAGTAATCTTGGAATCTCTCTGACATTTAGAAAAAGAAAATTATTACTTGGATAAAAATGTGTATCTCATAGTAACGAGGCCAAGAAAATACAGTAAGCACTGCAGGTGTAAGAAAATGAGTAAGCACAAACCATGCTGAATGCACATTCAAATGCTATGGTCTGGCATGTACTTACAAGTAGTAAAAAGGAGATACATTTAGGTTTTCTTCACTAAATTATTATTGCATTTACTAATATTTATATAATCACTGAAAGAAACCAGCAAAACAAACAAACAAACAAAAAACCCCACCGAAAGTCAAGGATGCTGAATTCATCATTACTTACTTAGTGAAATAGCTGAGGTACGTCCAGCATTCTGAAACGGTGATCCATAATATTTTTCTTGCTGGGTAAATATGGATTATTACAGTGAATAAATGCACACTCAGGACTAGTGTGGATATGATTTTTCTCCAGTAGCTCCTGAAAATTGCTTTTCTAACCTTGTGAAATATGATGGAGATCTGAACGAAGTGGACAGCTGGCACATGGGATTAGGCATGAGTTCATTTCACACTGCACAGTGTAGGTGTATCATGTAACCCCCCTGAGCACTGATACACCTTCATCTTTTGGCTGTGTAACCCTACAAAGACATTGAACAGCTGTACAAATGCAATGGACATTACATTTACAACATTATCAGCCATTTTAAAATAGATGTTCCAAAGAACACACACAGCATTACATGAGTCCACTGAGAATTCCATTTCCCTGGACACGCTTCTGGAAGTGAAGCTGCTATGTGCTAAATGTCAGATCATGACCTTGGGTTGCAGTTCTCAGCCTGGACTGCTGGTGCAGATGCAGGTGGAAGGACTACAGTCTCCAGAGAGAGCAGTGCCCTTCCTTTTGGGAATCTGTCCATCTCTGTATGAGCAGGAATGAGGAAAGTTTTATCTTCACTTATTTTTCTCTTATTCTTTTTCTCATCCTTTTTTATTCTCAGGGCTAGACGAAATTTTACACTTCTCATTTAAGCTAAGTGCTTTGTAGAAACCACATAAAATGCAACGCCTATTCCCAAAGGCTACGACTAAAATGGAAGAAAAAGATTAATGGTGATGAGTGTTTAATGGGTTGCAACTTAAGATGCCTGATTTGGAGAGGATAGCTACTTGACATTGTTTAGGGAGCACGGCCTTTGAAGGAGCTTTTCTGGAGTAGTAAGGGCTGGTGAGTCCCTGGAGGTCCCCCAGGGCACACCTGGCACTGCTGTGGCATAACCAACAGCCTCAGGGACCTGACATGGGACCCTGGGCCAGGGCAGGAGGCAGGGGAGGCCAGGCAGGGACAGTTTCAAAAGAAGCTTAAATGTCAGGTTGAGGGAGGTGATTCTTCCCTTTCTTTGCTCTGGTGAGACCCCACCTGCAGTGCTGTGTCCAGCTCTGTGGTCTCCAACATAAGAAGTATGTGGACCTGTGTGAAGGATGTGAAAAGTCCAGAGCAGGACCCTGAAAATGATCAGAGGGCTGGAGCAATCTCCTACAAGGACAGGCTTGGGTTGTTGAGCCTGAAGAAGAAAAGGGTCCAGGGAGACCCTAGAGCTGCCTTCCAGTACCTAAGGGTGGCTTATAAAAAGCCTTTCACATGGGCAGATAGGGATAAGACAAGAGGAAACATTTTTGAAGTTAAAGAGGGGAGAGAGTAAAATGAGGCACTGGAGCAGGTTGCCTATAGCTGTGGATGCCCCACCCCTGGAAGTGTTCAAAGCCAGGTCAGATGGGGCTTTGAGCAACACGGTCTAGTGGAAGGTGCCCCTGCCCACAGCAGGGTGTTGAAATGAGATGATCTTTCAGGTCCCTTCCAACCCAAACCATTTGATTATGATGACGATGAAGATGATGATGAGGTAAGGGCCCCGTTAGAGGCCTCAGATTTTCAGGTGATACATCCAGAGTCACCAGATCTCCCTGAAAACCTTGGTGCCAAATTTTAAAAGACAACTGTAACATGCAAAGTAAACTACGCCCAGGGAATGGCTTGTCTGGGAGGGAGTTTGGCTGCAGATATGCCAACTCATTCAGTAATTGATAGATCATGAGAGTCTGTAGTTTTTTTGCTGTTTAAAACTTGGTCAACAAGGACATCTAAGTAAAAGTGTAGTTCAATGAGTAGCTATGTGAAGTAACTCAAAAAAGGGCTGGTGTTCTTGAAGCAAAACATGCAACTTCAGGATCTGAGATGGATGGTGATAAGAGGGGTAATTTTTAATATCAACAAGATTAGAAGATTGAAAGTGGATTCACAAGAGAAGACAGATCAGGAGATGGTAGATTTAACAGAAACATTTCCTTTTTTTTCTGGAGAAAGAAACCTAAATTCTTGTCAGAGCACAAATACGAGAGAAGTAAAAGAGAGGTAAAATTTAGATGTTTCGTAGGATGTGATTCATGCTAGGGAACAGAGCCCTGGAAAAAGGGTATTTTCAGTCTGTGGCAAACTTAGACTCTAAGAAGTTTGTGTGCTACCCAGTCTGTAGGGGAGACTTCCCCTCTATATATTTTAGGGTCACTGTCTTAGAAGAACATCTATACTGCTGTAGTAGTACAATAATGTCCATGAGTTGCCTACAAAACCACAGGGAGAAAAATGAAGCTCTGAGGGATGTCAAGAAAGATTGGAAGAATAGCTGGGAGATGGAAGGAGACCTAAGTGAACAGCCTGGAAAACACGGGAAAACAGAACATCCAGGAACAGAAAACCATCCAGAATACAAAAGTCAGCAAGTATGAAAGGAAAAGAACATAAAGCACTTGAAGCCTAGCCAGGAAAATGGGTGTTCAGACTCTTTGCAGTGTTTCTACTGCAGTTGTTCTGCGAATTAATACCAGGGTTTGGCAAAACTAAGCATGTTTACAACATTTATACAGATTTATACATTTCAAAGAATACAGCCAGACATTTCACTACTGCTCTCTTTTATTCTCTTCACAAGTTAGTCCTCACAATGCCCACAGAAATCAATGGAAGTATTCTCAATTTTCAGAGATGTAGACAAGCCTGGGATCTGGCCCAGGAACATTTCTTTCAAAATAGCTGATTGACACCAGATATGAAAGCCCCCCTGAATAAGTAATGGTCTTTCTGAGTGTGCCTGCTTGGTCCATGTGCATCCTGCCTGCTGCTTGCACAGCAGATGCAGTAAGAGCTGCTGGAGGGAAGACAGAGATGGCAGACAAGCAGGGCAAGCATAAGCAGTGATGGTAACAAGGCTTGGGCAGCGCCTGTTCAGTGAACCCATTAGCTGCAAAAAGCACTCTGCTGTGAGACAAGATTATGTCTGCCCGAATTTTTTCTCACTGAACACAGAGATATTTTAGATATTTTTACGGTGTTCCCATGGAAACTTTCCCTGTATCACTCATATTTTTCTTGCTACAGGTCACATCCTATTTCATCTGCGGTCATTATTATTATTATTATTATTAATGTAGATGGCGGTTGCTTTATGACCACCTTGCAGCTCTATAGCTTACATACTTTAAGAGAAAGATTTAATTGTCCTAATTGTTAGGAATTTGTCTGTCACTTCCTTCCTGCATACAATATTGTAAGCAAAAGATCCTCATGGGCTTTGTTTGCTAAGCCAAACAGGCTGTTTCAAGTAAAATGTTCTAGAATGGCATCTGATGTGGTTTGCATAGGATATAGTCATTCCCATGTCTGTAGTCTTCTGAACCTCAAGACAACTAGTGAAGGGTCATTAATTGTAGATCAATAGTTTGGCCTATTGCAGGGCAAAATCCACAAGTCAAAGAGCTGTTTAGTGTTGTAAAAACTTGTATTTGAGGGAAAAATGGCCAGTTGTGCTTTTCTTCATTTTGACTAGTAACATTCTAGATGTAAACATTTTCAGAAAGATACTGTAATGCTCCCACTTATGTTCTTCCTTTTTTCATATACTTCTTCCAGAAATTTTTACCTGCTGGACCCAGGTCACTATAGTGCAAGATAAACCAATTTTGGATGTTTTACATCTATGAATGTATTATGTGTATGTATGTGTGTATGTATGTACATATGTATACTTTCAAATAGCTGCAGTTCTGCAATTACTTGGCTAGAAAACTGGTGTTTAACAAAATAGCCCTCAAAGAGAAATACTATGTGAATATGTTCATGGAAATCAGTATAGATCTGGCCAAGTTACGGCTTTCTGAAAATAACACTTTGTGCAAAAGCAAACTTTTTTACTTAGAATGAGCACTTAAAATTGAAAAATACTGCATGTGAATGCACAGCTAATACAATCACAAATTTTCTTCAGTAACAGCTGTTTCTCAAACCACTCACTGTAACACACAGCTTTTTGCTGCAGATCTTTCCAGTTCTTTCTCATGACTAACATTCTGTTCCCATATATCCAACATGTAATAAGACAGAAGAGAACTATATGCATTTATATTTAAGATATAAAACCCGCATGTCAGTGCGGTTTCTGATAGGATATCTGTGAAATCCTAGTGGATCAGACGGTGATTTGGTCAGGACTCATGCCCTGTTTCGTCCTGTTTCTACAGAAGGGCTTACCCTTGCTTCTTTATAACTTTAAGAAGAGAGAAAACTCTACCAGCCCCTACTGACAATACACTATTGTCAAGTGTCCGACTGGTTACAATCCCTTATCACACATAACAGAGCATGAGATACCAACAGGCAATGAGTGAGGCGCCGAGTCTCCCACAAAGCTGCTTTCCCTGTGGTGAGCTGGAAGGGGGCAACTTAAATAGTGCATTGTCTTGTTCTTTCACTACCTTACAGCAAGAGTAGTCCTGACACACCTCTCTTTTACATGCACTTTTAGGATATTTTTGATCATATATCCTTGTTTTCTTGCTAAAACATGCAGTGCCAGCATTTTGAGTTTCTGTTCAGTGCAGAGACATTGCTGCACCGTTATCCTTTTTCTCTTTTTTTGGTTTTTTTCCTGAGCTTATATAAGGTGCCGTCTCTCTGAGTTAGATCCATCTGCATCACACAGCATAGGCAGGTGAAGCTGCAACACTGATTTGGCCAATAGCTGCCTTCTCTTCTTATTTGCCTCTTTTTCCTTCGGCATCTTTACATAGCTTTGTTTTTCAGTGCCTAGGTGCTTGTGAGTGTTATACAACTCTTGCTACAACTTGCTCTTCTCATTTGAGATGTTGGGCTCTGTTTTTGGCCTGATAGACAACAGTAGGCAAGTGTGTGACTGCAGGATGCTCTTTAATATCCAGCCACAGAAAAGGGCATCCATATTGATATTGCCTCCTTAATTCTACATGGCGTTATTGTCAGTTGTGTTTTTCTAGTGTTCACTGAATGTATTTTTGAAGCAATACAGAAGTTGTCACAGTGGAAGAAAAAAACTTTTTTGAGATAACTCTACTTTTTTGGAATTTGTGCTTTATCGAAGTTATCAGAATAATACGATCAGGTTGAGAAACATCTCTCCTCCCAGCATTTTGTTTATCTCATCCTCTGCAATAATGTCAGCACCTTCAATCAACAAGCTGATGTAGTGAAAGAATATTTTTGTTACCCTATACTGTTTTTAAATGGTAATAAAATAGAAAAGTAATTTTTAAAAAATGTAGTTCAGATAGAAAGTAGGCAATTTCACATTTTAATCTCCTACAGCAATGACCAGACAAAACACAACACCTTTGTTAGATCTAAGTATCTTTCTGACTGTAGTAAAGTAAGTTAAAAATTATTTTTAAAATTATTTTACACCTCCTGGTTTAGAGAAACACTTAAACATAATATCTCGAAATTCCTCAGGATACAGTGTCCACAACACATGAAGCTGTGTCCTACATTAGGATGCACAGCTCATCATGCAAGATAAGACAAAGGCAAATTATTACATATTGTTCTATTTCAAAAACATAGTACTACCATTGTGCTACCTTTAAATACTTGTGTTTATTGGGACATAAGAAAAGCTCAGACATAGATCAAATAAGTTAGTTACAGTGCACTCCATTTCCTGCAGTGTTATAAGAGAGATTTATTTAAACAAATGTTCACTCTAAATGGATACCTGGGGGATGCAAATGTATGCCCTCTTGGAGGACTCCCTTAAAGTTACTGTTTTGCAGCTATGGAGTGAGTCAACATACAACAGTGTCCAGAAAAGGTATTCAGCAATAAACTGGGATGCTTCTAAGAACAATTTAACTTAATGAAAACAAAAAGAGTCCAGAGCCATTTCATTTCCATTAAATTTAATTACTAAGAATTAATTTTTCCTCATTCTGTAATGCATTTAAAAGTTGTTTTCTTTTTAAATGCATTTTAAATTACAATCTTTTTATCTCAGATGCCCAGATCCTGCCAGCTCTCTGTGATCACTCCAGATCTACTGTGGCTCTACGCATTGACACACAAACCATACATCGGGGTTAGATTGTAACATCCTCCACTAAATTTCACAGAAACAATTTGCACAAACTCACATAGCCCAGGGCCCTTATCATCTATGCATGACCATCTAAGCTAATTTTAACTTGCAGAGTTTCTTGAATACTCTGCAAACCTCTAGTTGTCATGGAAACCCCTGCACCTCGGTGTGCACGTAAAAAACTTCCACAAGGAAATCCGCAGAGGGAAATAGTGCCTGGTTTTAGGTTAGGGATTACAAATATTACAGATCTCTAAATCATTAGTATCTGTGCATTTCAGAAAATCATGTGGTTTCACCTACAACACAATGCATGAAATGGTGCTGGGTAAATGTCACCCAAAACAGAAACAAAGTCATGCTTTGTTATTGTCAGCCTAGACAACGCAATAAAAACTGCAAAATTTTCATTAAAAACCAACCACTTCTTGTAAAAAAATCATCTTGTCCATGCTTATCATGCTAAGGATAAGTATTAAAAAGAAAAATTATATTTTCTGCAGTCATTTAAGAAGTGACTTCTTCCAGGCAAAGAGGCAACTGGAGTTTTGAAATGATTTCTTAATAATAAATGCTTCAATAAACTTTTTAATACTGATACGAACAAAAATCATCACTTGAAATAAACAATGCAAATAGAGTCACATTAAAACATTAGTCTGTGGCCATAAATACATGTTATTTTTGGTGGATGTTTTTAGCAAGGGCAGACTAAGCAAGTCTTATCACATAAGACATACGTAAGACATACAACAAAAAAAGGGGAGAGAGAAGGAATATGACCCAGCTGAAATGCCCTTCCAGATGTAGATTATCATGGGGCACCATTTTAGTGCATGTATATTCTTTCTGTATAGATTGTTACAAACAGTTAGGTATGTGTGTCATACCTTCCCTCTGTAATGGAAAATATTAAAAATATACCCTACAATAATATAAGTAGAAAAAAAATGAGTTAGCCAATGTAAAAGTCACAAGGGCAATCCTATATGTTTCCACTCCATTGGTTATAGATAATGTTTACTAAATTATTTCGCCTTTTACCACCCCTCTGGACTTGGCTGTTGTTGTAGTGTGTTAACTCTAGATTAGAATTGAGGCATGCCTGACTTCTGTTCCTGGTACTTCCTGACTGTTTCAGAGGGTTCATTTAAGTCCTCTCTCTTTGATTTCCACATTTGTACAATGGGAGGTCATAGTATCTATTTTCAGTGGGTACTTTCAGTTTAAATTAGTTTTATAGCATTGAAAAGAGATACAACAATGCCTATGCTAAGCATTATTGTTATGCATATAAATCACAGATCAAAAAATAAAGAATTTTTTTGTTTGTTTCTGTTGTTCTACCCTAGCTTCAATTACTTTGTAAGCTAATGTATGAATTTTAATCAGAATAGTTATAAATCTTTTTAATATAAAATAATGGAAGAAATAGCTGTGGTGCAGAGGTCCCTAAAGTCCATTAAGAAATAACACCAGAGATAATCTTCTATCAATTTCAGGAGAATATCTCTTCCTGATAAGATACTTCTTTATTGATTTCTTACTTACTGAACTCCCCAGGGTCTTTCCAGAAAGGTTGTTTACCAGCTTTTAAGTAATGGCATTACAACATCACTTCCACCTTCTCCATCAATAATAAAATGTAACAAAACAAACCATCTGTGAGGGAACATCTGCTGCAGAACATGAAACTGCTTTGTTCACCTTCACATTAATGGGCGAAGATCATGAAAAATGGAAAACTAATCCAAAGTCTTTAACAATTTTCATATAGATCCCCCCCTCCCCAGCTTGAAATAGGCCCACTGTCTTGAGAGCGTTTGGTATCCTGCATACGGGATGTGTTTGTACAACTGTTTTTCAGTGCATTGGCTTATGATGATATCAAATACAATTAACACAGACCACACCATCAACATCATCTTCAGTCTCTTTCTTTTGATTAAAACCATTGCAATTCCATTCTGCACCCAAAACAGAGGTGCAAGAGGAGCATTTTGAGATGCTGAGCATAATACATGTTCTTTTAGAATTTAGACTTGATTAAGAGTCTGTATTCATGTCAGATGCCCTTTTGACCATAATGCTACAAATTCAATCATCCAGTTGAAAAAGGTTTCACAGATGGAAAAACTTAAGGAAGCTAATGTACCAAAGATCAGAAAACACATCAACAATAAAACCCATACAGAAGCCCAGTCACAAAAACTACAATTAAGAGAAATGTAATTTGCAAATTCATAGCATGGCCATGTGAGTGGTGAAGAAGTGTAATTGTTGAAAAATGCCATAAAGATGAAAATTACTAGTTTCTTAAAACAAGATATCAGAACTTCTGGCTTCTGTATTCAAGACACTAATTTCCTGAAGAGTTTGAATGATCATTAAAGTAATAAAAATATGCTGAAGGACATGTCATGAGACATTTTAGTAGGTCATGGACATAAAATTAATTTTAAGGGAGTGGGAACATGGTTCTTATCTTTTCTCACGTGCCTGTCCCCTAGACTGTATCTGGAGTCATGTTGCAAAAGAAAAGTGACAGGTGAGGAACAGAAAAGTTCTTCTCCCATAAATGTTTGTTTGATCCAATGGGATGAGGTTGGAAAAATAAGTGCATGCAGTATTCCCTTTATGACAGCTATTTCATTAACTTTCTTAGCCTTTTTCTTAATGGTCTGATAATTTTTTCTCTGTGGGTCTTGGAATTTTTTCATTTGTTTGTTTTGTTTTGTTGAAGTCACTTTGTTGAAGGTGGGAATGGAGAAAAGGAAGATGTCAATGGAAATCATGTTATCATGCTGTATTGAGTGTACCTGCTGTATTGACCAGTTTTTGCTGAACACAGGCCAAAGTGAATCCATTTGTAGGATATAATCTTTATCTCTTTATCTTTTGACAAGCAGCTACACTGCTGCCAATACCAATTTTAAGGTTACCATATGGTTTTGTGCTTAATATCTTTAGCTATATGCTCAGCTACCTAGATTCAGGTATTTTTTCATTGTATGGGGAGATGCTCTTGAGCCCTCAAACATCTGAGCAATTCTCTGGTTCAGAAACAGTGATGTGCCAGATAGTATTTAATAACTGCAACCACAGGATACCTGTCATGGGGCATCCAAACAACCTCAGCATTTCAGCTTGCAGCACTTGTGAAGCTTGTCCCAAGCAAAGGTGGGGATGTCAGGGTGACTACACCAGGACAGGGCAAGTGTGAAGGAGGGTCAGGCAGCACAGTCAGACCATGCCAGAGGAGGGGAGCAGCCTCTCACACTCACACTAAGGGCAGCAATTTCCACACAACCCTTCATTCCGACACCAGTAAACTTCCTCTTGCCACTTTTGCCGCAAGAGCTCTTGCCTGTGCTTTGCACATTGATTACAAGCCATCTCAACAGACTTTACATCCAGTCTAGACTGGAGATGTTTTTTCCTACCTTCCTCTCTGCTGCATCATTAATCACTCTAACATACCTCCTTTGTCCTGTCCTTCATGATTCTTTCCTTTTATCCTTCTTATTCATGCAAAAATAAAACTGTTACTTCTTTTCACATTATTAAATGTTCTACCCTCAGTTCAAGCCTCTACAATATGCTAAAATTTCTGTTCCCCAAAGAGAACAAAAAAAAAAAAACCCTAGCATCAACACTACATATTTTACTCACATCCAGATACCTCCATTCATATGTTGTGAGAGTATTTTTCATCTTCTGTCCATCATGCCTGTTTAAGGCTTAAGGTCCCAGAGGCAGGAATTGCTTGTGGGTGTCCCAAGCCTAGCTGGGAGGATCAGCACTACTCTAAAACTGCTGTTTGAAGGACATATTTAACAGTGATCACTGAAGATTAAAATTGAGTAAATTTGTTACTGATTTGCAAACACAATAGTAAAAAAAAAAAAAGGCTGGACTGGTAAAGCTTAGAAAGCTAATAACAAGTTACTGAATGATAACCTGACACATTACAACATACAAGGAAAAAAATTCATTCAAATCTTGAACAAATCTTACAAAAAATTATGGCATAGGTTTCAGTGCTGAGCTACCCTGTTAAAACACATGCTGCTCTCTATCCCTAAAGGGTTTAGGAATCTTGCAATGAAACCAACCTAAAGCAAAATGCAGCCCACCAAAATCTGTCTCTGAGGAGCAGAAACACTTCTGTCAAGTAGAGTAAGGCTGATGAAGTTCAGTTGTGCCTTCTCACAGTGAAGAAACTCTGTGAACAGAGACATGATGGATTAAGGAAACATTTTGACTGTTATCATGCATACACTGTTTGCCAAAAGACCGGGGCAGCTCCTTCTTAGCAACTCATAATTCCTGTAGCCTGTGTAAGTGTTGAGACAAGAAACTATGAGATGCTGAGTGCAATTTATTACTTCTAGAGAAATTATTTCAAACATTCACTGGTGTTTCTCATACACCAAAAGCAGGTAAATGATATACAGAAGATCAGCACAGTAAGTCCTCCGAAACTACATGGGTTCAGATCAGCTGTAAACAGAAGGATTTGTTTACACAGCATTGCATTATACTGCAAGCAACCTACATTCTCAGCAGCTCTGATGTGTCACACATCCTCACATGATCATAGATGCTTAAAGAGGGACATCTCCTAATCCAGATTTTAACTTTATGTGGTTTTCTCTAGCCCTTCTATATAGTCTCACTGCACAGCCTCACTGCCTTGTCCTCATGATTGTCCCCTTCCTTCTGTCATGGATTTTGTCCTTCCTTCAGCCTCAATATTGACCTTGACCTGAAAGTGCCAAGGGAACAACTGGGTCTAGGCAGGAGCAGACAGACCCACCCAGCAGGCACATCCAGCTCTGGGGCAGAAGGTACATGCCACATGGGCACGGCCTTCTAATGGAAAAAAGGGAGTGTTCATAAACTACAGAAATTCAACCATGTGTAAGTAAATACAAAGAGCAGCCTCCTACGTCACAGACACTGGGAATGGCACTCGATATTTTTGGTTCTCACTGTTTTCATTTTCATTTATGCTCATTGTGCACTTTAAAGCTTTCCAGCTTCTTCCTTCATATTTTCTTCAAACCATCTCAGTTCAGTTGCCTTCAGCGTGTGTTACTTCCTTGTTGCCTTCCTCTCCCCTGGCCCATTTCTTCATGTCTTTTCCCCTATATTTATCTTTCCGTCAGTAATGCTCATGTTTAAAAAATCAGGCCCAGGAACTGAAGTATCCTTCCATTTGCTTCATGGGGAAGGAACTGAAAATTGTGGAAATAGAAGGATATTTTCACACACTCCCTCTGCTAGTAGGATTTATCCTTTCCTCAAATGGTTTATCTCTCTTGACTACTTGCTTGTAAAAAATTCAGAAAATACGTGTTTTTCCTAGGGTGGTTTGCATGATGATGGCATTTGGTGATGAAAGGCCACCAGAATGGTCTATAATTCACTGTAATATGCTCTTCCAGTTGTTTTCCACCAAGCAATCTTTAAAATATAAAGATTATATTAGATATAACTAAATGCAACCTCCTATCGTAGACACTATTTCAGCTAAGAGCTGAAGAAGGTGTGAATAAAATCTGGTTTATTGCCTACTAGAGTGGGATAGAAAAATGTAGCCACCTGATGATTATAGAACATATTACTCACAGATATATGGTATTTTGGTATGTGATAAGGTAATAGTTTAATATATGCTGTTGCTTTTTGTAATATCTGATCAAGTAATTTAGAGGTTGCAAGCAGATGTTGAAAAGGTCAAAGAAAATGTGGATATTGACATTGCATACCTGTACATTGCTATACACTAACATTGCCACATTAATTGGTGAATGTAGAGTTTCCAACAGCTTTCATTAGAAGTGTTTCTCCAAGGTATTTTTTTGCTTTCCTTCTTATTTCAGCTTCTGTGAAGCTCAGGAGGGAAGGATTACCCATCGATAGCAATAAATTAAACAAAACAATACAAATGGGTAAGAGCATTCCTTATGTGAACAGATAACCATCAGATGCTTTAGTGAAGGGATATCTAACATAGGAACTCCAAATCTGTCCACTTCCTTCAGGACTGAGCTCAGTTTTGCATGACAGCCAGGTTTTGTCTTCTGTCTCCATTCCCCACACTGCCTCATAGGCGTCACAACAGCCACACTCCTGGTGGGTCTCAAATTGCTCATTGGGAACAGATTTATAAGATAAAAAGCATGAAAAAAGCACAGTGACCACGAGGTGCAGAATATGCAGCACAGCTACAGATGGGTATTTTAAGGGAAACCATAGTGCAAAAGCCAGCTGCTGTTTTGATGCAGACGGCAAAGCCCAAGCCAGAGTTCAGGTTGCCCTTGTGGCAGCTGTCACACAATGCTCTGCAGCTGCTTCCTACTCCAGCTTCTCAGGTTATCACTGATTGCATAGCTCAGCTGATAAATATCTTTAGTATTAAGGAGAAAAGTAATTATTTGTTTACAAGATAAGGCATGCTTTCAAAGTTCATATTCACTAAATTATGAAGTCTGTTTCATCATACTCTGGTTTTGTGGTTAGAAAGTAAGTTTTGGTAGCTAAAGAAGTGTTACAAAACATCCCTATTATGCAATCATGAATTCAGATGACTGCACAGAGACAGACCAGTTCCTGTTTAGTTTTAGGTAAGTGCATACAGTGAAAGATTATAATTAGCATAAATTTTCATGTATTTGTTGCTATTGTAATGTCATAACTTCAGCATCAAGCCTGACAGGGTTCAAGAAGCATTTGGACAATACTCTCAGGCACACGGTGTGATCTTGGGGATGGTTCTCTGCAGGGCTAAGGGTTGGACTTGATAATCCTTGTGGGTCCTTCCCAACTCAGCATGTTCTGAGTTTCTGTGAACAGCCTGTGTGGGGATCAAGGGTATTACTAAAAAAATTAGCAAAACCAAAATCTATATATCCATCCATTGCAAGATATTAAACTGTATGATGGTGGCTACACTTATTTGGCAGGCTATTGGACAGCCACATTTAATACCTTTGCTAGCTCAAGTAGAGCTTAATATCTGTTCAATCCAGTTTGCCTTTCAGGCATTTCTAGAGATACTTATGGTCTCTGCACATACATAATGCTTTCTGCCTGAAAATGAAACCCTTATCACACTGAGTTTTCAAAACTGCTGAAGTCTTAGGCATTTGTGCAGCCTGCAGTATTTTGAGGAAAAGTCCTATTAGTTTAAGAGTTGTGAGTAGTTCAACAGTTTTTTTGTGAACGCTGAGATACACAAAAGGTACACATCTGTAATACTCAAAACATGGAAGTATATGGAAGACAGACTGAAGTACATATGCTACTTTCTCTTTGTTTGTATGGTATAGAATTGTACTTAGGATATTTTTGTTAGTAGCACTGTACTCAACTTATACAGTCTTTAAATCAATGTGACAAGACAACACAGACTTTCCCTGCATGGTAATCTCACACACACAGACCCAGAGCCTCATATTCTGTTAGTTTATTAGAGGCATAAAGGAGCTAAACTTTTATATTCACTATGGAAAAAGAAATTCTTCAGAGTATGTCAGATATCCTGATTTTTATGGTTTTCTGAAAACCACCTGTCAAACCTTAGAATGACCTACTGATATTGCTGTTATGTTGTATTTTTTCTGCATTGCTATAACCATAGGTCTGCCATAAAAATTATTTTTTTCCATTAAGTACATTATTATTTTTGTAAGGCCATAACTGAGGGGGTTTTAGATCCAAATATCCTTTTTGCACAGTGTAATAGTCATACATACAGGATCTGTCCTAAAAATTGTCAACCAGTCTACTCTTGTTGGATCCTCTTTTAAACTTGCAATTCAGTTACACTCTAAATCTTACTTTATTATACAGATATTTTATGTGCACAGCTCATGGCACTGATATTTTTCTGCTTTTCTTTAAGGTAGGATATCATATTATGCTATTGATACACCATAGTAGCTATCCATCAGAGCTGTACCTGCCTTATCTTTGGTAGGACATTTCTCCCCAATTTTAGAATTGAGATTTGATTGGCACTCCAGATTCCATATAATATTTTTTAGAAAATTATATGACTGGTCAGGGAAAACTCATGTCAAGCTGCCATCCATACTATTTTTTGACAAACCCAACCTTTTATCTGTCAGCTCATTGCACATCCTGAAAATTCATTACAAGAAGGAGCCACTGTTGACTGGGGACTTGAACTTTGGAGTCTATGCAAAGTGCAAAGAGACATATTTGTTTTCATACTGAGGGGGATGTTTATGCAAATCACATGGTAAACAGAGAAAAACTGAAAAATGGCTGGTTTATTGGATGAGACTTGGAGTGATTTTCCACTATTACCAAACTTGTTCTCTGTGAAGCTGACATTTATCATCTCGATGCTGGCACCCATATCAAACTGTTACGGGGTTTGAAAGATCTGTTGTCGTGTTTGCTCATATTCTATAATATGCTTTGGATAGATGATTCCCACAGATCTAATCCATTTTTCTTGCTCAAAAAAAGAGTGAAATTATTTGCTTGAGCCAAAAAGGATACTCAGCACAAAGATATTGAAAAACAAGTGATTATGGAGCTGATGATCCTGTTACCACTATAATGAACTTAGCAGCACTGTTTTTACCCAAGCCAAGAAGTTGAAATTGTTTTCTGCAAACTGAGATGAGAAAATTCACAGCCTACATTATGTTCCAAAAAAGAGACATTTTTTTCCCCAAGTTTGCTTTGTAAGTGTGTATTTTCAAAGTTCACCCACAATAAACAGAGATTGATTAATTTGGATAATAAACACTGAGATAATGGGTCTAGGAGTTAGATTTCTTGAAATTGCCAACCAAATTACTACAGAATTTGTAAATTAAAAGTTTAGCAGGTCTTTTGCAGTGATGAATTACCATTTTACTTAGCAGTGTATTGAAATTAAACTGCTACATGGAGAAGTCTGTCTTCTCATTTCAATAACTGTTGACCTACTTTTTTTTCAGTGAGCCTGATGGCAACAACAGTACATTGTCAGTAACACAAGGTTAAGTTTCTGCATAAAATGACTGGCTGCATTTTAATCAAGGAGAAATGAAAATAATTCAGAGGTAAGTGACAAAAATCGTTAGACTCAAGGAAAGACTTCCATATGAATAAGAATTGAAAAGTTTAAGTTACAAAGGAAATGAATAAGAGTAGACATGAAGAAGTAGACTGTTAAGGACTGTTACATTTGCCAACTGCAAGCTGTGGGGATTCGCCCACCTTCCTTCCTCTTGAAGATCTTTGTGGAAATCCAGAAACTGAAAACAATGTTCTGTCACTTGCCTAACTCTGCTGTGCCAGTCCAAAATTTGCCTAAGTCCCCCTTAAAATGCAGGCACATTCTGCATCTTTTATCCCATAAAATCTGGAAGCACCTTGTTACCAGCTTAATAAATATTTCCTGTGTTCCCAATGGTTAAACATTCATCATTATATTTAGTCAGGGAGAACGAGTGAGCCCCCTCAGAAGTGTTTGGCAGAACCTTAAACTAAAGACTTAGAGATGATGCCATTGAGAAAACAGAAGCAGAGAAAGGGAGAAGTAAGCCTCAGCTTACCTAGTTTGGAAAGAGCCCTATGACCCTTCTTCCTGATATGTGGGCATGGACACTGCTTCATCTAATAGGAAGAATTCTCCATTGTTGGTCTCTGAGAGCTGCAGAGTAGTATCACATGGCCAGTAGATATGTGGGTAGGCATATTGACCTTTCTTCTTACGAGGTTTGCATTGTGTGTATGGCAAGGGATGATTGACAGTGTATACACCTGATCTAAGGCTTTCTGCATCACATGTCAAGTATATTGCTCTCTTTAAGAGACAATATGGACATAACCATTATCTATTTTTTTTTTGTCATCATGACACTTGCATGCAGTCAAATTGTTACTTTTGAACACTGTTGCACAAGTCTCCTTTCACCTGGAATATATAAATCACATTTAAGGACATATTCCATATGAAAAATTGAGGCAATAACACACTAGAACACTGTTTCAATGTACTATGAAAGTCAGAATATGAGTTTTGTTTCACCATGTTAAAAGCCCTTTCTGGTCTGAGCTGTTTGTTTTAGAATCACCTCAGTGTGGATGTTCCTGCACTACATTGGTGCAAGGAAAGTACAGGAACCTCTTTCTTATCACCATTTTCTTATATCTTTAAAACACTATGTTCTGTGCAAGAGGCTGTTTAAGAAAATGCAAGACAGAAAAGCAGGTGTGCAAAGATAGGTGTATGAAGGAGATGAGCAGGACTCCTCATCTTTATACTGCCAGCATTTATACCCTTTTCATGATCTCTGCACCCCCTCTGTCTCTATCAGGCTACCACACCACACTGCATCGTGCCCATGTGCATACAAATAGGTGTTTCTGTGTGGGTGTGCAGGAAGCAACAATTATGAAGTAAGACAGTTGTGTTGATAGTAATGGCAGCTTTGTGTGGGTGAAGGTAGATGGACTGTGTCACATAAACCTAAGACAACAGGAAACAATGGCTCATTGAAGCCATATGTAAAAAACAGACAACTCAACTCTTAAGTCATGACTGATTCATGTGACAAAGCCCCATAACAAAATTTACAGTAATTACTGTTGAGTCATGCAGTCAAGGAGGCGAATCAGAGCTGGTGCAGGTACTGCCAAGATGTGACCCAGCAGTAATCACCTAGGGTGGGGAGGTGGGAGGTGCCACTTCAAAGTCTTGGGCGAGGCCAATGGCCACATGATGAGATCAAAGTATCAGGTTTCATTTTAATAGGAAACATTTCCCCTTCTGTCTGGATATAAGGAAAACCTTAAAAATATAACAGGCTACCTACTGTTTAGTGTACCTAGTAGCCTGAAATACTAGCTTCTTGAGGAGTAAACTGTCTCACTGTGTCTCTCTCTGAAACCTGTTGCCAGCTGAAGGAGGAACATGTACTGTGGGAACAACCAGCAGCAGAAGCAAGAAGGTCAGACTTTGCAGTTTTAGGCAAAGCTTGGCCTTCTTTTGGCTGTGGAGGGGCCCTCTCCATCCTGGATGTGATAATCTTCATGAAAAAACTATCTGCTCACATTTTCTTTCTACCCTTTGCATGGTGACTTTACAAAACTATGAAAAGATGATTTATGCATGACGTACATGAGAGCTGTGAGTCACAGTCAAGCAGTACAAGTTCTTTCAATGAAATGTTTCACACTCGGTCAGCTATTATTTGAATTCACTGCCTTGGTTGAAGATTCCTCCACTGCTTTGCACAGCAAACAAGACACAGAGTTAACTAAGCTACGTACTGGGAACACAGTCACACGTCTCTAGGAGACTTGTCCTGACACAGAGAGGAATGAAATTAAATACACTCTGGGGACCTGGTAGCCCTCAGGAGAGCTCAAAGTGTCAAAGTGTTCTGTCAGCAGTGCTTAATGTATCAAATATTTCCCAGGGTCTATTCCCTGCGCAGCTGAGGCACAAAGCCCATGTGGTTGCAAGGGAGTGAAGCCTCACTCCCAGACTGGGAAGTAAGGCACTTCTTTCTTGGTCTGGTGCCACTCCTGTGTCCCTGTGTGCCAGGATGCAGTCTTGTCATTGCAGACCAGGTTTTTGTGGGTCTTCAGCATCTGATCTTTCCTCTATCAGAAGTGTGACAGTCCTGTTGGCTATTTAAATCAGTACTGACAGACAGATAGCCTCCTCCTATATGTGTTTATTGTGGCAGCTCCTCATTTTCTAATTTTAAATTTATGGGAATTTATAGAAATACCTACACCTTGACACAATCATTTAAATAAAAAAAAAATATGCTCATCAAATATATAACATATTGGAAATAAAAGAGGTTTAGTAAGATTTTTATCTTGTTGGTATCTAAGTGATTAAATGCCTAATTGGGTAATAGATTTCCATTACTAATTTAAAAGTAAAAAATCATTCAGTCACCATCTAAAATAGAAGTGGTATTGTTATTTCAAAAGTAACTCTCACTCCACAATCTTTGCTTAGGGAGTATTGATTTGAGATTTTGAGAACACAGAACTGAAAAAAAATTGAAAAATAACACAATGCATTGAGACATGCTTATGATTAGCTTTCCTGTAGTTAACACAAAAATAAACACAGAAGTAACATTGTTAACTTAATATCTGCACTGTGTTTCATTCTGTGAATGTTGTCTTTTTGGATGAATATGAATATAGGAATAATGATCACTGATGATTTTTAAGAGTAAAAATTACCTAAAAAGAGCTATACAGTACATATTAAAGGAAGCAATAGGACAAATAGAAATACCTGTTGCCCTTGCAGTTTGTTTTCTTGAAGTAGAGACTGGTTAGGACATGTTAATCTGCTCATTGGACATTAGGAATTACCATAACTGGAATTAAGCAAGCTAATCCCCATTACTAATAATGGCTATTTGCTTATTAATTCTAGGGGGAAATAACTTTTCTGGAAGTTATTGCTACCTAGAAGTCAGTTCTTCTTGCTTAGGGAGCTTTTCTTCCTGGAACGAGCCACCTTTCCCAGACACAGTTTTGGGCTTTTTCTCTGCATGCATTCCACAGAAGGTTACCCCCCGGGCACAAGAGAGATAACACTCACAGATGTGCTGCAAGGCCTTGGCAGCAACGGGGGAGCCGAGGGTGAAGTGATGATAAAGCCAGACGAATGAATGAAAGCCCCACCTTCTTGCCTTTGCTTTGAGGTGGGTGCTGGACATACAGTGCTGTTAGGATCTATGAGTTTTCAGCGTTCTCACCTCTGAAATAAACCTTTTGAATCCTTTCCACTGCTTCCTGTTTCTTGGAGGAATACCTGCATATATTTTGCTTTACATTAACAAAAGGAAAGGATAATTCAGGAGGAACAGCAGTACAAGGAACAGATAGTTCCTTCTTTTTCTCGTGCCTCTAGAAAGTTTATGCTGCTTCTGATAGATTTGCAAGTGAGTCTGTTCTTGGCGAGCTTAACAAATCTTGGTCTCACAAGGACACAGGGAGATAAAAGCTGCAGAGCTGAGGGTGGGACAGAAATCCAATTACTGGTTACTCTAGGGGGCACTTCTAATCTCTTTGTTCCTGTAATAAAAAGAAAAGTCTAATTTGAACATATCACAAATACCTGAAACAATGTCTAGAAGGACTGATAAATTTTTCTGTGAAAAGATAGATCCTGTTTGCTATATTACAGATAACTGATGCAGTTCATTACCTGTATACTGTTTATTAACTATATAATTTATCTATGAAATTGCTGAGAGAAATCATGAGGATCTGACTTTCAATAAACCTCTTCCATTTAAACTGTATTCAAAGGAGTAACTTTTTACATTGTCAAAGTTGAAAATCTGTTTCAAATAAATCCAAATAGCATTGCTTATGCAAATCTTTCATCTCGCTAAATTAATGAAGGGTTTCTGACTTTTAAGTAGCTATTTGAGAATGCATTATCTTGTTTTCATAATCTTTTTCTCTGTTAGAAGAGTGGGTGTCATGTGAGTCATTTCTTTTTGAGTTGCATAAGCCAAAGGCTTGTGTATGACAGTTGGCCAAATTAACTTCCCAATTAATATAAATATTCTAACACAAATAGCTACTTTTCTTAGTAAAAAGAAATTAACCTTGCTGCATTGTACATAATATGAACTCAGACAATAAAGGTACCAAAAATTACTACATGGCAGGTGTTTATATACAGCATTTGCACCTGTAATCTGAAAAGAGATATATTGTCTCAAACACTGAAATAAACAAGGTTTTCATCTGAGAAAGAGAAGAAAAATTATCAAACAACCTTGACAAAAAATTTTGAAATGTCAAGGTTTGTTTTGAGATGAAAGCATTCAAAATGTTCCCAGCAGAAAAAGTTTCCACTAAGAAAAACTTCAGGATCTTTTGAATAAATGGAAAGTTGGTGCCATGAAAGAATCATGCTCTCAGCAGGAACGCTGAGACTGTCTCTGCCCAGCTCCCTGGGACTCCACACACCTGGCCCAGGGCTCCATATCAGGCCCCTGGAGCCATCAGTCCCTGCCCCAGTGATGCTGTGGCAGAGCTGGTCTCCATCTCCCACAACCCTGCCCTGCCTGGCCATGGGCCCTGCTGAGCTGGGCCCCACATTCTGGCCTGGCCACAGCCCATCCCCATGGAGATGCCCAGTGCCCAGGGCTAGGGCTGCCCCAGTGCCCTCCAGCTGCCCTGCTCCTGGCTGGGGCAGTGGGGTGGGCCCTGGCTGCCAGATCCTTCCCTGACAGATCCCTGGGGACCCCTGGCTGTTCCCAGCCACAGGGAGCTGCCCTGGGGACCAGAATAGGATGGCTGCATCACATTGCTGCTTTTGGTTCTACAAAGACATACACCTACAGTCCTCACCCAGATTTCTTCACTGGTGGGGTTTTTTTAAATGACAAATTTATGTTTAAAAGATAAACACATTAGAAAGCCTGCCTTCCCGAGATAAAGTGCATATGCATGCCAAAGACAGAAAAGCAGAGATTACCCATCCTTCCTCTCAATCAGAGAAACAGCGGCTGTCAGATATTATGGACTATTTCTTGACCAAATATCTTCAAAATCTGCTTTTAAATAATATTTAGCTTCCAATAGAAAAGTTCCAATAGGTATGTCAAATGAAGCACAATGCCCAAAGCTTGCCTAGTGCTTCTAACACAGGATAGAGAGAACTATAGGGAAAGCTGAAGCACGTAAAAACTGCAAAATACACCACCACACAGTACCCTAAATGCAGCCTCAGAAGCACCAAGTAGAAGGATTGCCTCCCAGAGCCACTGTCTGTGCTCTGGTTAGTGCCACACAGTGCATGGTGGGTCTTAACCCCACAGGTTAACTTCAACTCCAGCTCAACTTGTCAGTGAGGTCCCCTTCTGGAAACCTTTCTACCTAGTCAGTGCCCCAGCTGCATGGTTGCATGGTATTTTCACATCAGAGGTGCAAGACACTGCATTTGTCTTGGTGAACTTCATGAGGTTTCTGTTTTCTCCAGCCTATCAATGTCCCTCTCAAAGACAACCTTGTCCTCCATCACACTGGCTGTTCCTCTCACCTTGGTGTTACCTATCAGGTTGCTGAGGGTGTGTGAGGGTGAGGGTTGCTATCATCCATGTCATCGACAGACACGTTAAACAGTTTTGCCCCCAGCACCAGTCCCTGGAGAACACCCTTTATAACTAAACACCAATGGTACTACAAACTCCATGAGCTCATTTCTTCACCCATGTTACAGTCTACCTATCCGGAACAAACCTCCTCAGTTTGGCTGTAGGAGAATGTTGCAAAATCTTGCTAAAGTGAAGGCCAATAACATCTGCTGCCTTCCCATTATTCACAAGGCCAGCCCTTTCATCACCGAAGACTGTCATGTGGACCAGGTGTGATTTGTTGCTCATAAATTTATAATGGCTATTCACAGAGCTTTCCTGGGCCTTCATGTACTTGGAAATGGCTTCCAAGATAATTTGTTCCATAACTTTCCCAGGAACTGACTTGGGATCAAGTGTCCTGTAGATAGGGCTTCCTTTCTGCACTTTTGAAAGTGCCTCTTTATGGTGACTGGGAAACTCCCCTGACCATCATAGCCTTTCAAGGGTAATAGAGCCTTGGTGGTTTCTCAATACAGCTGGCCAGTTCCCTCAATATGCTGTCTGGAGCTATGAATGTCTTTGTATTCAAAGTCCATAACTTTATCCTCTTTTAGTATGGCAGTATGTCTCTCCCTGAAAATCATTCAGTCAACAGAGAGCTAGAGAAGCCTGAGGATATACCTACTGCTCCGTAAAGACTGAGGAGGAGGAGAAGGTACTTTCTTGTGTTTTCCATGTTCTTTCTCAAGCACCCCATTCAGCAGCCAGTCACATTTTTGCTGACCTTCATTTTGCTGACAAGGTACCTACAGAAGAATTTTTTACCTTTTGTATTTCTCACCAGGTTCAAATCCAGCTGAGCTTTGGCTTTTCCCTGCGTGCCTGGGCAATGCCTGTGCGCTCCTCCCAGGTAACCTGGCCCCACACTTCTGTATGCTCATGCCAGCTAGATCCCCTGCTTAAACATATTCAGGATTTTTGAAAGAAACCAAACTATAAACTTGTTATATACTCCAAGATTCTTGGTTATAAAATGTATAACTATTATCAAGAGCTATTTTGAATAGTTTTGATGTGCATGAGTCAAGAATGTATGTCCTTTGACTTCCAGATTCATCAATAAAAATAATTTTAAAAAAATTAAAATACCTATCTAAAATTTGTCTTCTTCCTAGATAGCTTATACTTATTTCTCACAACCAGGTCTCTAAGATTCTCTCCTGATTCCCTTGTGTACAGACATATAGATAAAGTAACATGCCATCAGCCTGTGTAAGAGAACACAGTAAGTCATTCAATAAGTAACACTCCTGTACAACAGTAATCTTAACTATTTTTTGACTAGTAGAAATTCAAATTGCTTAATTTTTTATCTTCATTATTCATCAATTTGATTTTATTCTAGTATGTATTTTATTCTGATACATCTTGTATTCTAATACACAATGTGTTTTAATATATCTGATACATTCTAATACACCTGAGTACAAGAGTTGTGATCATAAAAACTATTTAATCACTGATCATTAGAATCATGCACATTTTTATGCTTTCTTATAATCATCATAAGTCATACACAAATTACCTCCTCTCATTTACTGCTTTGACTACTGCATAAAATGAAAAAAAAAATCCAAAAAAAAGTTACAGAGGGGAAAAAAAAAAGAAAATTGCTAAGCATTTTCTTACAAGTGTTAGAAAAATCCATAGAAACCAAATTACATGAATCATGAGATAACACATAATTATCTTTCAGATCTGTTGTTGTCTGCTTTTATGGCATGAAGGTTATTTACCCTATGAGCTGTAAAACTCTTTAACCATGCATTCTGCCTTCCATCACCTCCTCACATCTCACAGGCTGAGCAGGTGAAGGATGTGTCACTGTGGAAGCTATCCAGGTAGCATTTAGGTAAGGACAGCAACTGGGAGGATTAATTGTTCATACGTGCTCTGTGGTGACTCAGTGCTTCTGTTTGGAACTACTGTACCTTGGAGATGAGAGAATGACAGAGAAACTGTCTGTCCCATCTGAGTGCCATGGCACACAGCTCTGTAACCATGGCCAGACTTGTGCTCTGCTTTTGGTTCTGCTGTGTTGCGTTGGCCCCTAATCCTCACAGTCCTGGAGGAGTAAAGAAAGCCATTTAGCCTACCCACCCCGTTCCCAAGACTGACTGCAATTTATTAATGTGTCATATGTAATTTCTTCAGAAGGTATTTAGGGTATGTGGGTTGCAAAATGTTACAAAATCCAGATACTTTCACAAGGTAAGCTTGTAGCTGCAAGTCAAATAAGAGCATGAGCTAAAAGACGTATACATGTAGCAATCAGCCTTTTGAATCCCCTCAACTTGTAACAAGGCAGGGTCTGTCAGCCTGAAGATGACTTGTTTGGATTCCCACTGCAGGTCTTGCAGCATTAATGTGAACTATTTAGTAAATGAACATTGGTAGATCTAGTCTTTCAGCCCTGGATGTACGTTGGTAAAAACCAAAGATGTGTAAAGCACAGAGATAGAAATGGATTAGCATCAGCTGTATTAGCAGCTGACCCTTTGAAATGAAAATCTAAAAAATGAAAAAAGAAAATGTGTGTGTTTATATTGTCAGCTGCAGCAGGTATCTGAGGCCCACCAATAAGGAAAAGATTGTTCACATGTGCTCTTAAGAAATGTATGAAACAATTATTTCTGGAGTGTTAGATACATATTTATGATTATTGAGGCCACCAACTGTAGGCTATGTTCACCCACATCTTTCTCTACTTCCTCATAGTGATGCATTCCAGATCTCACTACTCACTATGTACACAGCTGGAGGACATCAGCTTGAGCTGTGGATTCTCCTGGAGAGTCAAATACATGAAAGTTCAGTGTTGCAATTATTTTCAAGAAATCATGACCCTAAACAGTGCCAAAGTGCATGTATTGACTTTGGAAGCAAATGGTTGATCTGTATTCATGCTATGAAACTCAGGAAGAATGTCCATATATATATACAATCCAGCAGAAATCTGGATTTCCTGAAGATGTGTAAGGTAACCTCCTTGTCCTCCTTGCAGAATTAATGCTCCATGTCTTCTTCCAGGTATTGAAGTAGAATAAATTGTTGATAGAAAATTACCAAACTCTTGAGCTCTTTATCCATAACTTCTCAGGGCGTGATCAGCAGATTTGGTGCTGGCATAGCTCTTTGCATGTTGACAATAGGACATTGGCACCTTTTCTGTGTCACCTGCGAAGGAGGTGGTGCAGATGAGAAGCAGATGCCAGGGTCCTGCATGGAGCTCAAGTCCCTGGAACCTCAACCTGCGCCAGCATGTATCATCTGATTTTCACCCCGGACTCAGTGGTGCTTCACATTGCTCAGAGTGCCGATCCTGCTGCACCTGTGCAGGACCAAGAACATGCATGAACAGTAACGTTGCTGATTCCAGAAAGTGCCAGAATGATGACATGTGCCCAATTACCTCATCCAGTTGAAAGAGTGAGGATGGTGTGAAGCATCTTAGGTTAGATGGTGCTATGCCCTGCAGCAGTAGGGCCAAGGGCCAAGCTTACCTTGCAGACTGACTTCAGAGTGGCTGAGTGCCGTTAGAGATATAATCTTGCCACTCCTCAATTATTTATCAGGAAATAAATTTATAAAGAATTCCATAAAATTATACTGTTCAGCATACAAGTCAATTATTAAATAAAATAAGAAAATAAGAGCAATCCCTGGTATTGGTGTTAAAGTGATGCATAAAGCATTTAAAATTCTGCTGCATTTTTGGTGAGTACTGTTCACTAATATTGTTGAGGTAGAGAGGAGAAAGGAACCAAAGTCTGAACCCAGTGCTGAGTGCAAATAGCAACATTTTCTATAATCCAGATGATTTAAGCAGGATATGGACTCAAAATCTGCTCAAACTGTACTGAAAGATTTTCTTTGTCAGGATGCCTTAAATTTCCAGTAGTGCCAGCTTCTCTATGCTAGTTGTCTGTACACATTATTCTTAAGGGTCTGCTTTCCCCTACTCTTTTATGGAAGGCTTGACTGTTCAGATGTGGTTAATAAGGATAAACAGTATGTGGTAACCTGAGAAAATTACCTAAATACTCCTTGATGCCTTAAGAAAATATTTGAAAGAGCTCTGGTGTTCCCCAGAAATTTGATGTATTTCTTCCAAAGTCTTCATGACAAAGGTAGATATTCTTTCAATGGCTGTTACAAGAACTTCTTTAAAAGAAACTGAACACATGATTTTCAAGAAGAAAACAGAACTGAACGCAGCATCTTTGGTAATAAAAATGAAACTTTTAAGCTGATGAATTGTAAAAAAGGGCACAAGTGACCTTGAAAACTTTACACATGGTGGTTGTGTATAACATGCCAGATTTGTGATTGTGAACAAGATGAGTGAAAGAAGTCTTTGGGGTTTTTTTGCATTTACTTCAATGCATTTGACAGTATTTAGGTGATTTTTTTCCCTAGTGAGGCCAGATCAAACTAATACTTGTTTAATTTTAAGACATGAATAACTAACTCCACTTGCTTCAGCACCACCAGGCATTACAAAACCAGGTTCTCACCAGCTTGTGGGTGATTATGTGGATCACCTTTGCAGCAGGCCCCAAATGACAGTATAAAATCAAAGAACTGCTGGAGCAGACAACATATCTTTTTTCATGCCAGTTTAAATGACCATCAGCCTTGGCTGCTCAGGGCTTCCCTCCCAGCCCACACAGCGTCCGCTGCACTGGCAAACCACTCACTGGACATGGGCAGTTTGTATAAAGAAATCTATTTGTGTTATGTTTAGTAAGAGCCATTTATGGCTTTACTTTTTTTACTTTTTACTATTTATGATTTACTTCCTTGGATGAACTGCCTATGGAAGCAGAAGGAGACGACACTGAGGATGGTGTGGCGTGACAACTATTTAAAGCTTTGAAAGAGAAGAAGAATGTAACAGCCCAAACCTGAGGTCAGTTTAAGTTGCTGCAATACCACACTCAGTAGGCAAAATATTACCTGAAATTACTTGCAACTGTTATTAAACTTGTTAACTTTCATACTGATGGTTTCTCTAAAGACCAGCAAGTTTCTTTCTTTGTCCCTCATCTATAGAAATGATTCTGAGATGTTAAGACAATGAAACAACACATGGTGAGGGGAAAAATAGTGGGCACATGAATACAAAAGAAACCTCCCGTTTTAAAAGCTTCAGGCTGTTCTAGTGGTAGTGCAGAAGTGGTTTTGGTTTAGGTTTGTTATTTTTACAAAGCAGCCTACAATATCAAAACAAGCAGATCCATCATGGCATATGTGTCATAATGTATCTCTGTAGTAGGCAAACAAGCAAAGTAGCTTCTTGACCTAACAGTGTGCTTTTAATTTTATACTAATTTTGATTTACAAGATCCAGCTGTTTTGGCTCCAAGGCACTGCTAGAAATTATTAAGCAATTTAGAAAACTTGAAATGACTACATGAAGCACAGAGCAGTAAAGGAACAGGGCCTTAGATCTGAAACACAAAGGGATTTCCGATGCCTTAAATGAAAGCTCATTCAACAGTACCCTCTGAACCCCTACTTTGCTTCAGGGTGTTTTCTGCCCAAAAGACTTATTATTCTGCTAGAATCCATGGGTGCCTAGATTTCTGTCTTAAAGATCTTCATACAATGCCCTGTGCTTCTCCACACTCAGAACTCAGTAGGACTCACTAAAGGCTCTGTCCCCCACCTGTCTGGATTCATGACCAATCTGAAAGTTATTCCCAAAGCAGTGTCAGTATTTTTTCCTGTCTCAATACCTGTGCCACCTAGCCCAGATGGCCTCTTTTCTAAGCTTGCTAGGTTCTTTTAATCCTGTTTTCATGATCTACATAAGCACCTACAGATTGAAAGTGGGGCTAATGCAGAACTTGAAGAATTAAGATCAAGGAGTAGCTAATTCCTACTGATCCTTTCATCTGTTCTACAAGCTTTTGATATGTCTGGTTTTACCAGAAGAGGTTCCTGAGGCACCCATAATTGTTTTGGGTTTGTTTCTTGTGGGTTTTGTTTGGATTTTTTTTTGCTTGGTTCGGTATTTTGTGGACTAAATTGGGCTTCTCATTACCTAAAACTGTTTGGATCCACCTGCTATTAGTCTTTCCATCTAAGTCCCAGTCCAGTGTACAGGTACAGAAGATGTTTGCTAGAATCACGTCATTATCTTACATCAAACATTATTATAAGTTGCATTATGAAAAGTCCTTCTGTGACTCTGGCCTCTGATTTCTCAGACATCAGTAGTTTTCATGTCCAGACTGTGTTTGGTTTTGTTTGTTTTGGTTTGGTTTGGGTTTCTTTGTTTGTTTTTAAATATTAAAAATATGTGGGTTTGTCATAGTCTTAGTCTTGATTTTCTTGCATCATTTGATTTTCAGAGAACCATTGGCAACCAGAAGACAGTGTTTCCAGTATAAATATTTCTCAAAAAAATTACATCCTTTCTTCACTGATTCATTTCCCTTTTACACCCTTCAGATTTCTTCTTTTCCCCCTTCTTGATTTTCTTTTAAATGCATCTTCCTGAAAACATGGCAACACTCTCAAGGCTCAGGGATCCCTTGCTTTTCTTCACATTGCATTGCACCTATGTTTTAGGTATTCTCATAAAACAGATAGAGTATTTGTGCTGAAGAGCAGAGACCAACAGAAATACAAATATCAGAACTGGGTACAGAAATATCATTAGAAATCAAATCTTCCTTTAAATGCTCTCAGTATGAGGTACAACACACCGAATGAGGGAGACAATTCCTGTTGTCTAACCATGCTGTAGACTTTCATGAAGGCTTTAATAACTCTATTTTTGCCCCCAAATCCAAGATGTTTCAGTTCAGCTTTAAAAGCTGAATGTGGTTTCCCATATATTTACGTGACTGCAGTGCTTAGTTTAGGTCTCAGCTGCAGGCAGATGAGCAATTCTAATGCTACAAGGACAAACAACATGTATGCAGGCAGAGAAGGTTAAAATTAGATGGGCTGTTTGTTACTTGTCTCCTGTGGTCGTAGATTACATCGGTGGCTCCATGTATGTTATACTATAAAAGGATTAGTCAAAGCCAGTGAAAGGAAAACAATGAAATTATAACACACTGGAAAAGAAAAAGAACTGTGTACCATTAGCAGTCCAAGCCATTACCCTCAAGCACTTTCTTTTTTTTTTTTGTATCCTTTTATTGGTGTTTTGCCAAACCTGTAAATAAAGTTAGACCATGTCATCAGGGAAAGGAACTAGCTTACAAGATTACAGCATTCAATTATAAGCAAAAAAGGAATATTTTAAAAAAGTGAATATAGTAGAGCAAAATCCTTCGGTAGAAATCATAAATAATTACAATTAGTGTGCGTGATCATTCATGTTTGAATCACTGATTCTAACAAAAGAGATGAGTCCAGAAAGCCTAAACCACGATGACATATGATTACATTAAACAGATACAGTAAATCTTTCACAGCAGCCGTAGTTTATAGCACTTGGAAGAAGTAAGTGGCTATTTAGTAAAGATATTTCAGGTGATGACTTCATCTTTCTCCATTGCCCTTTATATAGTTAATGATGGAAATGCAAGTGAAAGAACTCTGAAAAAAATCTGTGATTAAGTACCAGACCCAGGTTTCCTCAGAGAATTGGAAGGGATTGGGGCACAATCTTGACTTGTCAGGATTCTAGCTGCTTGATAAGATTGATTTAGTTAGAAAATAATTTTGAACATTAGGAAAAAAATATTTCACACTGCAATCATATATGTAAAACAAAAGCAAATGAAAAAGTGGTTTGAGATTATGGTTTTATCCAATTTTCCATCATTCCTGGATTAAAAATACAAGCACTATATTGTGACCCTTGCAATTATATTAGCATTTGATTAACATACACACAAAAATGAAAAATAACTTCCTTGATTATTGAATTATATTTCTGAAATCAGGTGTTTAAAGCATCTGTGATAGTTAGCTATAAGATTTTTTTCTAATAATTTTCACTTTTGCAGGAAAAAGTGTTGTGTCAAATTTTTTAATGAACAATTATTTTACCAAAAAAAAAAAAGGAATTTTGGCCAAAAGAAAAAAGTGATTTCTAACGTAAAAAAAATAATATTTATTTCAGACATACAGAATTACTTTGCAAAAACATTTAATATCTTGTTAACTCTTACTTTACCAAACCATTCTTTCTTTAAGAATTTTTTCTGCAATTTTTTCCACATGGATTAATGAAGTATTTGAAAGAAGCTATTTTTCATTATATTTATAAATGGGCTACAAGTACACTGTATTTATACATTTACTTTGGGCTTTTTCTAGTAGGTGGAAATAACCATATATTTCTGAATAAAGTGCACATTTAATCAGAATATATAGTCAGAAGAGGGGCTAACTGCATTCAGTGTTGTGAAAATTCACCTTCACAACTAAAGTTCAGATTTCAGGATGTGAACAGATAAATAAACTAGTTTCATGTAAAGCCAAAATAAAACTGATAAATCAGACTGGGAATGCAGAGAAACCCATTTGTCCCATTACAGGCTACACCCAATCCCTTGGTAAAGAGTTTTCCATTGATAAAAGTTGTAGGTCTCTCCTGAACAGCTAGAGACTCTAAGGACAAAACTCCAGAGGATTCATAATGAGAGGAAGACATTGGAAAGGGTCAGATCTGTATTGTTTGGAAGAAAAAGAGGTTTGCTGAATATGCACCATCTGACAGAAGAGAGATGCTTTCTTCTTACATTGCTCAGACAGGGCAGGGAAATGGCAGAGGATATTACTGATTGCTCCCGCTGCCCTTTCTGTATGATATGAAGCTAGATCCTTATTCACATGGACTCTTCCAAGGCTCAGGAGGAAGGTGGGCTCTAAAATGAGTAATGAGATCTAACATAGACTTCAAACTGAACTCCTTACATGTTGACTTGTTACCAGCACTTAATGAAAATAATGAAAATAGTGTAATAGGGTAATGAAAATAGTGTGAAAATATACTTTTACCACAAATACATACAGCATTTTTTACATTGAAAATGATAAACTGTTACAGGGATTGATCAACAAACTGATAACAAAGTCTTCAACTGTATATATCATGTTGCCTATTTACAATTCCATTATATAATCAAATCAACAAATCTTTAAATATGTGTATGGTCAAGACTAGCAGATGGCAATATTTCTCTGCACAAAAATGCCTTAAAAAGCTGATCTCTGAATAGCAGTTGGCAGGAAAAATATGCAGATGGCTGAAGTAAGTCTAATATACATCCATTACTGATACTAAATTAAATGGGATAGATAATTACACATCATAATCACTGATGATTAATTAAAAACAACAGACATAATATATATATATTTAATATGTTCATTCTTAAAGTGGACTGCTAAGGCAGCTACGCATTGAATAAAAAGATTAAAACCCAAATTAGATATGCTGTTGGCAAAAACAAAACCAAGGCAAAAATCCATATCTAGTCAAACAGCTGCTCAATATAATAAGCATCTCTTGCACTGTGCCCCGAAGGTCAGTTGTCTACAACTCTGATGGCATGTCAAGAGGAGTGATTTGCTTCAGCTGAAATGAAGTCTGCCCATCACTGAAATATAGCCAGTCTGCCTTAAATTTAGATCCCTTTTCCCCCTCAGACAAACAGGAGACAATCTGGTTGTGCACCCACGGGCATAATAAAGAACTTGGCAATTGAGCACACATCAGAGGGCTGAAATAACTTTAGGCTACCTATGCTTGGACTACAAAGGTATAGTAGTGGTTCCTAACACCATTCAAAATGGTCACAGAGGCCATTCAATTACAAGTCGCATTCTGAACTGTTGTATCATCTATAGCACTATGTCAGCACTGCAGAGCAGACTTCCATCCTTTTACCTCGACCTACTGACCTCCACATCAATGCTACCTCGTGCCAACATCACATCCTCCTCTTTAGGGTCCACAGGATCCTCCTCTAGGCTGCTATCAGGGGTCTCAGAGTTTGTGCGTCCCTTTAATACAATGGAGTTCTTTTCCAAAATTGCTGAATCTACACATAGATCAAACACAGCATCAACATCTAGACTATGCTTTAGCTAAAATAATTTCCCTTTCTGATGAGAGACTTATGCTGTATTATCTACATTCTTATTAAAATACCCGTTAATAGAGAAAAAAGGAAAACATGGTGGGGCAAAACCAATGCCCTTCACTAAACTTTTATTAGAGGAAGGTTCAAAACAATATGTCATGTTTCCTTTTCCATTTAAGATGTTCGCCTTTCCCTTTAACAAGCGAATATAAAGTATATTCATCAAAAAGGGATGTAATGTGTCTTCACCACCTTGTTTATTCTACCAAGTAACTTATCTGTGGCATAATAATTACTGTAGTATCTTAGCACAGCATGAGCAATGGCAACTTTACCCTAGTGTGATGAACAGCACAGCACATTGATCAGTGACAGGAACTTCAGCCCAAGTCCATTTCAAATGTTTACTCACACCTTCCTGGTCACCAGCTTCAATTATTTATTCTGCTGTTGTAACTACAGAAGTGACATACTGCGGATCTTTAATATTTATCAATACTCCTACCCTGGTCCCACAGGAGTCATGACTCTGAGTTTACGATTCTTCTCTCAGGTAAAACTCTAAAAAGGCAGAGGTGTGCACGAAGATAGCGCACACAGGAGCTGCCAGCAGAAAAAAAAAGCATGAAAAAAACCAACAGTTCAGGTAGAAAGAGCCACAGTATTTACTAGTTTACTGACAACATATTCTTCCTACGGGAAAATCAGCTTTCGGTCATTGTAACACTTTCAAACCTCTCTAAAAGTAATGAAGGAAAAAACTGAATCGACCCTGCTTCAGGTTTAATATTTTGAAATTATGGGGTTTTTTTAAGTATTTGGAAAACAGTGAAATATCATCACTTTCTCAGATTATCATGTCTCACAGCCATTGTTTTATTATTGTTTACCATTCCCCAACAGCCTACTTTGATTTACAATAACATTTCCTTGAGAAACTTCACTTGAGAAACATCAGGAAGATTGAGTGTACCCAGACTACTCAACAGAATATGATTAAGCCACCTTCCCAATGTTGGCAGGACTAATTTTGAAGGAAGATACCAGCTCATAATTTCAAAAGCAGCCATCTTATTGAAGAACTTCATGCCAAAATGCTTGATTAATGAGTTTGATATATGATTTCAGTGGATTTCACCTGATCAACTGGACCTGTGGCTTATAGCAGTACTGCATAATAGTAATTGTACATAAATGACATATTTTTCTGATGTACTTTTGTAGTGTTCCAATTTGTACAACTTCCAGATGACAGTAAAATAAAACCAGGGATATGGAGAGGAGAAACTGAAAAGGGTATTTAAATCCCTTGGACTGTATTCTGACATTTTAAGACAATGTGAAATCTGAATTTCACAAAAGTTACAGGAGCTTTGCAATTTAATTTAATCTGTATGATTGGTGAAGGTAAGGCCTGTTACTAAACATATTTATTTCTCAAACAGTGATCTATATTTTTGACTTCCCTACATAAGGAGAGATAAAATTGTGCTTATGGACCTAAACCAAAAATTCCTATGTTTGTCTTGAGAATAAAATATACTTGAGGCTACTTAACATCGAGACTTATTTAAAATGGCTCTCTATACTGTCTCTAGGACACCTTTATATAATTTTTGCATCTGGAATTTATAATACATACAAATTTACAGGAAAAGTTTTATTAATATGATAGGACAAACTTTGAGATAGCCAGTTTCACTAAAGAGCATTAATGGTTTTCTGCAGAAACAGACAGCAGTGATCAAGTGTAATTTAAAAAATTATTTATTAAATCATTATGAATTAAACTTAGACATCCAGAATTTCGAAGCAAGAACTCTATTAGGGAAGTGCATTGATTTAATTGCACTTTTTATACTTTTAGTCAAAATGTCAAAGGTATGCTCTGAATTGCTTATTGAGGGCTTGATTACTTGCTTGTTAATAATTGTATCACTCATCTGGAAATAAACTCTTCTGACATTTAGCTTTACTTTGTTTGCCTTTTAGAGTGAGGCATGATTTAGAAAAGAACACGAAATAGGAAGCATATGGAATTAATTATTTACTGTGTAAAACTGCATTTACATTCAACTGTGTCAGACCAGAATGGCTGGGGTGTTTAAACTCTTAGTGGCTAGGGATGTTGATGATGTCCTTTTTACATTCATCTGCCCTCTCTGCCTGCCCTCTGCACTTGCTGTCCATCTGCCAAGAGCGCCCCTCACATTTCACTCCAAAGTTTCAGTTCAGTAATGACTGTTTGCATGCTCAGGCTAACAGTTTCAGCCACTGCATTGCCTGGACTAATAAAAAGATGCAGTGCTAATAATATATTACTTAAGCTAATACACAGCAGATGAAATGGGTTGAGAAGCCCTCACGTGACCTATTGCTGCTGAGCACAGCAACGTCTTATGCAGAGAGGTTTTGGAAATGATACACACCCTCAGCTAAGCTTTTAAATAGTCTTCAGGGTTCAGTGTGGGTAGGTCACACTCTGGTTAAATCACATCTTTCAGTGGTGATGTTCCCATACAGACATAAAATGCTTTGATCCTACAAACCTTGACAACATTGTGCAAGAGCTAGGTGGGAGCAGCCTCCCAATACAAAGAGCAGAGCACAAATCCTAACATGCTCTGAGTTCTTCTGTACTGGATGCCTAACCACGCTGAATCCAAGTTAGTTTCATTTGCTCTGACCTGTCTAGGCTTGTTCAGCAAATGGAAGAACTGGGCTGCAGGTCTGCTGACAGCACATATAAAATTTCAGTGCTGGATTTGGTTGCAGCAAATGCTTTGTTTGGAATAGCATCTTCATCATGATAATAAGCCCAGAGAAGATAAGGCTTCAGGAGATCTTACAGCAGCCTTCCAGTTTCTAAAGGAGGCCTACAAAAGATGTGAAGAGGGACTTTTCACAAGTGCTTGTAGTAGTAGGACAAGGGTGAATGGCTTTAGAAGTTCCTTCCAACCCAAAGCATTCTATGATTCTATAATTATACAATTCCATTTTGTACTACAGAGTGGACATCAGTAGTTATCACTGGGCCTGAATAGACAATTTTCCAAAATAATTCCCTATCATCTTACAAACAGACTGTATTCTATTAGTTTCACTGTTTACTGTGAAAATACTAATATTAGCAAATAGTTTCTATTTCCTGGGTAGTTAGGGAGAAAAACAGTGATTGTAACACTATTTTTACTGTCACTGTAACTTGTTACTGCATGGATATACATGACAGAGGAGAAACATTGCACTTGTGTCCTTAAAAATATTACTTCTAATATTTTACGTAGCAAAAGATAAAAATTAATAAACTGTCTCAAGTAATTAACTGAGTGTCTTCCAACTCTTTGAGTCATGCCTCACTTCCCGCAAGATCTCCCCCAAGGTCTCACAAGTATCTTCAGGTTTCACTATGATGCATGACATCCAAGTCTGAGGTGAACACCTCACACCTGATTGCCAGTGCTGAGCTCCTCACTACAGCGCCTCCTGGTCTGAGAGGTGCAGAACTAATGAGCTATTTTTTAGTAATATTCAACACATCATAGCAAATGATTACAATTTAAATATTTCCTATTGTTATGCTGAACATTATGGATGTGCAGAGCGTCATACAGATAAAGGATGTGCTGATTCTCCTGCCCCAAAGTGCTGATCCCACATTCACTGCTTGCAGTGAGAGGCTGGTGCTGCACTACTGCAGCCTGTTTGTACACTGACAATAGTTTAAATGCAGTCAGAACTCAGAGAAGAAAATGATTGAGTCATGTTTCCAGTTGCTGTTTTGCAAATTACAAAGCAGAATCTCTTGTTCAAAAGTTGAAAAAAAAACACCAAAAAAACCAAAATGAAACCTAAACCAACCAACAAAACAAAACAAGCAAACCCAACAAAACTAAAACCAAAACAAAACCAAAAAACCCAAACAACAAAGCAATTAAGATGAAAAGGAAAAAATGGAACTAGGTCCCAGAATTAATTACTGTGTCTGTCTGAGCTCAAATGTCAAACTTGATACTTGGATGTGGTCTCAAAAGTGCTGTATATCACCTAGAAATTTCTGCACTGCTTCCTCCTGCTGTCACTTGCCTTCTATCAAGACCATGTGTGTCAGAAAATTAGGCCCAAGGTTTTACTTAGAAAAATACAGGAGGACATATATTACAACAGACTGATGAAAGACATCATTGAATATATTGCTCTGCTTTTTTCATCTGTACTCAATGCTATCTTGAAATAACTTGGATTAAACTTATCCAACATGGTTAAAATTTGTCGCCAGTACTGTGAAGTTTGAGGACGTTAAAATACATTTTATTTCCTGAAAATCTGTGTACTTTTTGTATTTATAAAATAAACTTTTCCTGTTAATGGAGACCATCCTCCACAGTAGAAGTAATTAAAAAATACACTGTGATCATGATCCATAGGAAAACAAAATACAATCATTAAACCCCATAAAAACTGAGGAAAGAAATGTGGATAGAGTAATTTCTGTATTTAGATTATGTGATGTTACCTACAGCATGGTCTTATTTCCTTTTTCCATTAAGCATTGAACCTTGAGCCTTATACAGTTTAAAGGCCAATATTTTTTTCAAAGGCCACTGAAACCCTTGCTGCATGCTGCAGGTGTGCATACACGTTTACACATGATGACATGGTATCAGAGGTGAAGAATTAAGTAATTGGCACTTGTGTGTGTATTTCACTGACTTGGTTTTGCTAAGTGAAATGCCAGTTATAGCTGGTACTACTGCCATTTTCACATTCACCCTTCCTGGTCTTTTTGTCCTGTCTTACCTGGCGTTTTTGCTCATGAAGTCGTGACAACCTTCTACTTGCAGTGTGACAGACCTAAGCCAAAACGAGTGATTCCTGCAGGTTCAAAACCTGGGGGGGAAAGGTTAATATAGCACACAATAGTTTATTTTGTTAAACCCTCATTTTTAAAGGTTAGTATTTATAATTTGAAGAATGTGTATTTCAGGAGGAAAACAAGGGTTTTCTTCTTTCCTTCCTAACCTTTTCCATATACAACAGTCAATAAAGAGGCTGATTTACCATCAGGTAAATTTTTCATAGGCATGGAAGATACCACAGCACTTGGTCCATTCACAAGGAGCAGATACCAAAAGACTAATAGAGTAGGAAATAGAGACAGGATAAAGGAAACACCTTACAGAAGAATGAAATCTCTGCTACCCAAATGAGTACTGGTCATATCTACCTGGGACTGCGTTCTCCTTTGATTTTTAAACCTTGTGCTCTTGATCACTTCACTCCAAAGTGAAGAGGACCTCACATAGTAGGACTAGAGGGAGCATCAACTTTGAAGAAAAAGTAACTGAAAAATTTCTCCCATTCCCTCTTCCTCTTTTGTTCCTTTGTTCCTTCCTTAGAAGACATTGTTGTGCTGTATTTGAGTGAGGTTCTGATAACTGGCCTCGGCCTCAGAGTTTAACTAAAAATGTATGCTAAGAGTCATTTAATACTAATTGCAGATTATTTAAGGAATAGAGGCTTGATCAACTGCAGAGGGATCACATAATTAATGTTAAGTGCAGTGATCAATATCAGCACTCTGTATCTGACTTTGGCTGTAACAAGCAATTCAGCTAAGAGAGCACATGTTCTCTAACCCTTGGTATCATCACTCATTGCCTTGCTCTGTGGAATGCTCTCAGCCAATGTATAGTGAACATTAAAATATGAAACAGTCTAAGGCTTGAAAATATTTCCCAGAACAACTCAAGCTGATGTGGCAGGGAAGGCACACCAAAGGTCTGTATTATTCTCCCTTTTCCTCCTTTCTTTTGGAAATATCACAATGACAATAAGACAAAGCAGCAGTGGAGTCCTAAATTTCTACAATGCTGAAACTTTTGGGGAGTTTAACCATTGTGCCACCGCTGCTCAAAAATGTGTTGTTTTCACTTTGGAGCCTGGTAAAATAGAATGAAATGAAATGAAATGAAATGAAATGAAATGAAATGAAATGAAATGAAATGAGGTGAAAAGAAATGGCCATGGATCGAGTGTTGGCAATTCAATCGTTGGCCCAGCAGTCACAGATGTTTTCAAGGCAGCTCATTCTGTGCTGTTCAGCAGCATAGTCAAAACTTGAAATATTTCCCAAACAATTGTCTTTTATTGGGTTTAAATGGATGGATTATGCACTGAATGCATATGTACCACCAGATATGAAACAAGGAAGCATGCTAATAGAAAGAACCTTCAGAAACTTGGGGGCTACTGTTCTGTGTGAAGGGATGCATGGAACACGGGATGCCTTCAATACTCAGAGATCTGTTATCATGTTTGTGCCAATATTTTGTTCTCTCTTTGTAGTGTCAGAAATGATGTGTCCATGCCAACACTGATCTTCGGCAACCCAAAGAACCATCTGCTGCATTGATTGCAGACGCTTTGTCCTGACGTGTGCCAACAGGACAAGTGGCAGCTCAGATAATGGTGCTCAGAGTACCATGATGGAATGCGATCCTGGCTGACTGACAACAAAATGGACCTGTTTGCTTTCTTGTTTGGATACTGGGCATGTTTTCTTCTTCACAATATCTTTGTGAACAAAGAAACAGCTTTGCAGCCACCAAACAGTTAAGGCTGTCAAAGGTGCATTGTCTGTCTCAGCAAAGACGATAAGGAACACCTGTATGTATTTAAATTTCCAGTCTAATCAGTAACATGTTGAAACTCAGTCAATGAGATCATAGTTCACTGGTGAACTTGCTTTGTATTTAAATTCAGCATTTTTGCAGGCATTCAATTTGCATGAAATAGTTTTTCAACTGTGGTGAAAAATTATGGAAGCATTGTGTATGACTTTGTCATATCCTTACATTATTCTTCAAAGAATATCACTAACATTGAAGGAATTGATCCTGTTGCACATAAACCCGATAGGGAAAAATAGTTTTGTAAGGTATAATGTAATTCCCTGTGTGCAGTTCACAGCCACAAGTGAGAAGTAATGACTTTTATCTAAAAAAAGAATGCATGGTGCTAGCTGAATCCCTAAGACGGTAAATTTCTGCATATTGTGAAACTTTGTAACAGGATTGTTTTCCTCAGGAAAGCAACTGGAAAGTTAGTTATTAATTATCTGTAAATTATCTTTCAAGAAATATAAATTAATGTAATGACAGGGCCTACATCTCAGCAGGAAGAGCAGTCAGGGTTTTAAATTCTTTTCGGTATGCTGCAACTTAAATACTGTGCTGTTCAGACATGGGCATGGAGGAAAGATATTCCCAAAGAACGGAAGCCACCCACCTTTGCAGGCAAAACCTTCCCGTTCTTGTTATATAACTAAATATCGAGTTGCTGTGATAGTAGGACACTTTGTATATCAAAGAAACACAGAAATGTGTTGAAATTTTTCATGGTCAAAGATCTATAATTTATTAATCTTCAGGAACAGGATGAGTAAGAGCAGCAGTTGCAGGATAATGTCTTAATACATCAAGTATGCATATGTGTCTAAGGACTGTTACACTTACACATGCTTTGCTGGAGTATGCTCCATGAGGCTTTCTATTTTTGCATTAATGCTTTCTGATAAAGTTACTACTGCATTCAAGCACTGTCTACTGCCAGTTTGCAGGGAGGTTTTTCCCATCACCACTCTAAGCAGAATAATAGCATGAGCAAGGAATAAAGGCTGAGTGTAGCTGGATGGAAACATGGGAAAAGCATCCTTTGAGCACCGCTGCATAAGCAAAGGATTGTATGACAAAACGCACTCACGAATTTCCCATCCTTTGTACAAATGAAATACACGTGAGCCTATCATACGCCACGGTGATCATCGCTCCTCTCCTTTCCTCTTGCTCACTTACATTCTTGCTTGTCCAAACTGAGGAAAAGATAATTTGAACCATGAGTGATCCGATCCGCCTTCATGGTGGGCTGCATAGGGGAGACTGGGACGTATCTCTGCAGACATTCCAGTTTTGAACATGTACCCTTCATTAAAAGAGGCTCATTGCTCACAGCACTGTAGAGCCTGTGGCCTGGCCCAAGTTGCTGAGGCTGTGTTGGGTTTCTAAAGGTGAGTCTATTGGTAGCAGTTCTGAGGGTGACACATTTGTGTTAATTCAGAGCACAGCCCAGCAAATTAGTCCCATCAATACCAGGTCACAGTTCTCTGCACTACACATTAGTAAGTAGTACAGCTCCATCTGTGTAGCTATCGATCTTCTGATACTTTACATTCTCTTTACCCAATTCTTGCAGCCATCTCTAGTTATCTTGACACCATGATAAGCCCCTAGGTTTGTAGACCTAATATTGGACAATTCAATGTTGCACTTCAAAGAATTAAAAACATGTTTTGTGCCTCCCTTTGGTCCAAAGTTGTATCTCAGGGTCACTTTTCAGTTAAGTAGTTGCATGGTATTATTCCTGGGTCTCTGTACCAGTGCACAGGATGGATGTGCAACAACTTGTGAAAAAACACCATTTTAATCTGATTTTAGCAACAGTTAATTTGACTTAGTGGTGACAGGATAAGCTTTTTTTGGTGTCTGGCTTGTGCACACAATGGTAAGGCAGCTTTGCAATCATGCAGGGAAAACTCCATTAATGCAGACTATACTAATCAGAAGGCTAACTGTGTAATGCCTGCAAAGAAATGAAACACCTGGACATGACGGCTGTGCGTGTCATCTGCATCTTACCTTGAGGTACTGTAACTTGCAGAATCCCTTCTCGTTCATTTTCTCCTTCTACGTGTTCTCTGAGACATTAATTTGCAGCTTGCTTTGGATTTGTACAATGAGCAATTTGTACTGCTTCTGTCTCTGTTGTTCTGGATAGGGAGTGGGATAGGGACAGCAAAGGTATTGCCCATTTCAGCTCCACCTGCTATGATGAAAATACAGAGAGATGCTTAGGCCCAATGTTTGGGCAACCACAAACAGGCAGCAAAGCAATTACTCTTACTGTCTTGGCCAGACAGTAGTAAAAGCCATAATCTTTACTGGAACTCTTTTGTTTACCTGAAAAAAATATATTATTTTTTTCATAGTACCATTTCTATCATTCAAAAGAGCTGGCAATTAAAAATAAATTGAATTCATGGATAAGTTTCATTTGCTTTGAGCTTTCTCAGTTTTTGGGACTCATGTTTTCCAGCCTATTTTTATAAGTCTAAGAGCAGCAATGCAGCATTTCGAATCCCAGACAACTTGAGACTTATAGTCAAATAATAAGAAAAAAATATTTTGTAGCAGACATGGTTAATGACAACGACCTTTCCTTTATTTTATTAGTTAGTTGCAGAATAAATTTTGTGTCAGAACTGGCTGAAGTAATACAGTAGCATGAATTTGAACAATATACTGAAAAGTACTTTTTTTCCCCCCTGTATTTTTAAGTGGTAGTATTTGTATGACTTTTGGTTGTGAGTCAAATTTGTGACTTTTTTGCTCATCCTTCTAGATAAAATGAGTTTTACAGCTTTCCACTTCAGCAGATACCTGAACCAGCTCATATGGGAGGTAGCTGAAGAGAAAAATGAAGAACTCTTCTTCTGTTGGAGATACAAGGTAGCCTACCAAAATACAGCATCATCTTTTCCCCCAAAATTTATACTCACTTTTCTCCAGGGAATTTGAAACCTAAACCACTTTCAGATTCACAGTAGAAATAAGATGACTTCAACAGTTAGAGAAATTTGGAAGCTGACCATCTGTAGTAATAATGAAAGTATTTGCCCTGATATGCAACTTCCCTTTCACCCTGGAATGACATTTCATGCTATACAAAGGCCAGAGTCCTTCAGAATATTATTTCTCATATATTAACTCTGAAAAAGACAGTATTTTATTGCAAAAGCCCTTTATTTAAATTCTGCAAGGATGCATTTTTATAACAGTTGAGGTTGTAAACTTGACAGAAGCTTAGCAAAAAATCAATGACAGACCATCAGGATGTCTTAGTGAATTTTGTATTCTAATTAAATATAAAATGTGACAATTTAAATAAAAAAAACCAACCCACACTTCTTTGTAATAAAACCTCTTACTAACATACTTTAAAACCAACAATATCAAAGATTTGAGATTATATACAAACTCTTTTTCGACTCCCATGCTTTAGAACCTTCATTGTTGACTGAAAGTCAGACACCAAAAAAGGTACACAAAGCTCTTAAAACATTTCCACTAACAGAGATGCATTTTCAGGGAACCGAGTAATTAACTGAGTCCTATGCTTTTCTTCACCTTCAAATCTCAATTAAGAATTATTTTTCTTTTTTTAATTGTGATTGCAGTCACAATGGTGGGAATCTCTTGGACGAGTTCTATAACAAACAAATGAGTAGAGGACTCATGTTCTTTAAGCTCTGGCCTCAGGGCATACATGACTGTTTATGTCCTTGACAAACACAAAAGAGCAAAGGACTGAGCAAAACATGGTTGAATCCCAAAAGGTTTTTCTTCTTTTTTCCTCAGTCTTGTTACACCACACTTCTCTCTCTCTCTCTCTCTCTCTCTCTCCTCTTTCCAAGCTTTTTATCAGAGGTGAGAGCTCATTTCAACCATCAGTCACATACTGCAGCATAAATCCATATGGATTTATTGTATTGCTGGGCTTCCCAGCTCTCAGAAGTATACACTTGCATTTAAAAAAGAACAACAATAAATCTTATACTACATAATCTAACAGAAGATTGGGAAAGATACTGTATACAAAAGACAGTGATAAATAGCAACATAGAAAGTTGGAGAAAAGCATTTAATTGAATGTTTTAACTGTTGTTTTTAGGTTTGGTCTTAACAATTTTCATTTATATTTCAGAAGTAAAATCAAACAACACGTTAGAAATAATCTTAGAAGTTATAGCCAAATTGTGGAAAGCAATCAGCAGAAAGAAAGCATAGTGCCAGAGAAATTAGGCATATGACTGGCAAAAATGAACAAACACTGACCTCAGAAAAATGCAAGCCAGTAAAACGAGAAATACTTCAAAATATCCTGGAGTTAGTATTGGATATAAAATTGTTTTTGAAGATCTCATTTGATATTGCCAAAACACAAATTAAAAAGTTGTGAGGTATTTCACTTGGATATTCAGACTGACTCATCAGTATATACAGTGGTTTCTCTCCATCTGGCACCAGCCAGATTATACCTTGAATACTGAATTCCTCTATACAAATTCCACTGAAAACTGGAACGAATTCAGAAACCATCAGTTACTGAGTGAAATCAACCTATGGGAAGAGCTGGTAGTCCTAAACTGGTGAAGCTTAATGTGATAAACAGAGATTTCTGGTGGGCACATCAGTCTATAGTGCTATCCAGGGAAGCAGGCTTCCCAGTGAGGTGGTGGAACCACCATCACTGGAAGTGTTCAAAAGACGTGTAAGATGTGGCACTTGGGGACATGGTTTAGTAGTGAACATGGTTAACATTGAACTCGATGACTTTAGAGGCCTTTCCCAACCTTAACGATTCCATGACCTATGGTACTCAATACGCAGTGTAACAAGAGGACTGTTACTGCTAAGTGCAATCTAAGATAAAGGAAAATGTGATTTGAGGATAAGGAAACATTTAGTATTAAGGTCAGACCTGCCTGGCTATGGAATATTCTTCCAACAACCAGGTTAGCAGGCTGAAAGATGGGAATCATTTGACATGTGACGTGACCACAGGTGAGAGTATTTCCTGCATGGCTGTGTGTTCTCAAGGATCAGGCTCTGCGTGTCACTGAGATGAAGAGGGAAATTTCAGTGTGGGTACAGCTGGAGCCAGAGACACAAGGCCCAATCTGTCCCACAGGATGAGGGAACAACCTAAAGAAAACTATTTTCAGAGACCACATGGAAATGCGTACCCATACCTTGCAAACAGGGCACTTACACTCCCATCACTGTTTATGAGAACTTCCTCAGAAAGTACTGCTGTTGCACTGGGGAAGGTGTAAGTAGTTCCTATTGCTGCTTTCCCAAAAAGGGCAAGAATTGAAATTGTTAATGTTGATACAATTATTAAGAATTCTGACATTGAGATATTTAGGTTTGAAACATCAAAACTTGCTAAAACAGCAATGACAGTTAATGCAAAAGTATTTTCTATAACCTTTCTTGGCACTAGACTTTTTAAACTAACCTCCAAGTAGATTACTTTCTTAACTCTAAGAGACTCAGAGTCATTTTTTTACACCTCCTTCTCTCATTGCCTTTTATTTGATGAACACTATATAACATGCTGTGCCCTTGAGTCTTACAGTTCCTTTTTACCACACTTGTAAAGAAAAGCAAAACCAAATGCAGTTTTCCCTGTAGGATCTGTCTTTCCCAGCACTTCTAACTGACTATGGGTGTTTTGTTCAAGTATCCTATGTTTCTTCCATATATTTCTTCCTTGTTTCTTCTAGTTTTGAATGATAATTAATATGCTGTATTTTGATTTTATTTTTTTTTTCTGCAAGCCTCAAACAGCAATCTTCTAGTGGCTTATCTGCTTCCCTTTTCCATTTTGAGTGTACTTTCACCTTTGAATGATTTCCTCTCCCTCTATAACTTCAACTTCTCAAGAACTGATCACCTTGCCTTAATTCTCTTTCCATCTTTACTTGCACACTTCCAACACCTAACCTGCATCCATTCATTTAATCCTGTCTCTAGCCACTTCAACACTTCTGGAAGGTCCCTTACTTAAAGTTGGGGTATCTAAACCTAAATTCCTGTTGCTGTCTCTGAAACCACTGACTACAGCAGTGATCCGAAGGGTTCTCTATATCACTGTCAGCATGTTGGGTGTTAAAAAAAGCAGTTCCTTATTTTTGCATAAACCTAACACCATGCAAACTGAAGGTAGCTCCAGCACCAAGTTCCCCATCCTAAGCAGCCATTAGAGAGCCTCTGCTGACAAGTTAAATTCTATTTTTATAACACTAGTTTGTTCTCCATATGTGATTCGTGATTCTTCACCCCTTTTGCTTTGCAATCCCCAAAGGACCAAAAAACTACCATTATTTGTCATAGGAGGAAACAATCACAATTGTTGAAAAGTAGCTTTTAATCAATCTGCTGTGAATCCTACAAATGTTGCATCCATTTATCACGTAATAAAGTTTAAAAGCTACTTTATATTGCATTGATGAGATTATTTAAAGTAAAAACAACACCGCAATTGTAACACTTTCTATTTTAGAAGAATAGTAGTTTAATTAGGATTTTGTAGTTATATATTCTAATGAGAACTTTGCAATCCCTTGCAGTACACAGAGGCATCCTTTCATTCACTGTTTTCAACACACAGTTATCAAAATGTTCTCAAAATGTAATTAGTCTCTCTGTTTTCTTATGATTAAAGCCATTGCAGAGGATGTTTCACACAAATCTGTTCTCCAAATGATCATGCTTAGTGCTGTGTATCCTATATCTGGATATTCATTTGGGGCACAGAGCCAAATCTGGCAGTTGTCTAGAATTTTATTTTCATTGAGCAATCAGTTAAACGTTCATTCAGCATTTTTCCATATTTTGACAGTAAACAAGCACAATCAACAGCTGTTTTTCTGACAGGAATTGTTTGTCCACTCATACTTTAAACTCAGTTTTAAGCCCTGGACATAGGAAAAAATGAACCATCCCTGTGACATAATGTTCTCTCTGAATCTGGCAATCTTTATCATCCTATTCTATGTCCACTGTTTTCTTCACTTGTAATTTTTCTGAGATTGAACCTTTCTTTTTGTCCACCCTTACACATTTCTCAGAACAACTGTTTATTTATATCACACTCTTCTTGAATGGCTGATATCCTGATAGATCAACGACTTGTTCACACTCTTACCAGGCTTCCTTGCCAGAATATTCATTGTGTTTTCTTCTCCCAGGAATCAAGACTGAGCCTCACCCAATTTTCCAAGACTTATATGGCTCTACTCTGCTTCACCGGCCCTTTGACACATTATTCTTCTCCCACAGTGTGCTTTCCATACAACACATGGGAGAAGCGCAGAAACATCCCCAGGTTACCACTGGTCAGGGCTGCTCTGAAACTGGAAGCAGTGCTGTTGCTTTCATGTGGCTTTGCATCTGGGTTCCCAGTCCTGCCCCTCAGTTTAGCTGCCGGTGGCTACACAGGTTTTGTTTCCTAGTCTGCAAAAGTTTGGTGCTAGCTAGAGGACCAGTATTAGTGCTGTATTGAGTCATGCAGACATACCCATAAATCACTAACTTATTTTTTTAACAAAATCCTGGACTAGTAAAAATGCTCAGCTCAGCAATATGAGCTAAGGATTTAATTTCATTGCACATGGAAAAGTGCTTCTAGCAAAACTTCAATTGCAGAAGTGGATTTCTAGGGTATCCTACATCACAATTAAGCAACCAATTACATCCAGGCCTCCCTATGTTAGTTACTAGTGAGGATAATCCATAACTTCATGATAGGTATTTCTAATAAGTAATGCTTATCGGTGCATCCAGTCATTAACAGGGTACCCATACTGTGGCAGTATATTTATGTAAAGCACCAAAATTTAAAAAAAATTTCTGGGAATAAGTGCGGCTTTGCACTGAGATCAAGGAAGCTGCTGTTTCCCAAGGTTCCTTCATCCAGAAGGGCTGCCAGACCATCTCTCTTTCCAAGAGCAAACAGGGAGGCAGCAAAAAGCCACGTGGGGTGTGCAGTCGGTGTCAGTGGACCCCATCCCCAGTACTCACTGCTACATGCAAAAATAGGGCATGGTTGGCAGCTGAGCTGATTGATGATACATCTTCGCAAGTGGATTTTGGTGAGGGAGGAAATTTGATTTCTCTAATGGGAGCTCTGCCATTTATGGGAACAAGCTGCCAGTTTTCTGCTCATATCAGGGGACAAGACTGTTGCCAAGAAATGCTTCCTTAATTTAACAGGAAAGAAGCCTGCAAGACAAATTCTCCTAATAGCAGAAGTCCAGTCAAGGTTAAGGAGAGGTAAAATAACAAAAATTACAAGCCAGATGAGTATTTATCTGTGCAAATATATAAGGCCCATCCAGACTGTCAGGCTGGCTTCTGGACTATTCAGCAACCAGAACATCTTCAACAAAATCTGGCTTTTAAGATCCACAGGAACTATCTGGTGCTGAGCACCTTTTAGTACAAAGCTGCTGTATTTCTGAGACAGGTTTGAGATGTGTTGTGTTTAGGCCCAGTGGGTCCTTTCGTCAGCCACACACAAACTGCCCCAGTACCTTTTTTGTTGGATCTGACTATGCAGGACTGTGAAGCAGTTACTCAAGCCTATCTCAAAATAACCAAGGGTAAAAAAGTGAAATGGCAGCCACTGATGCTTTCAAAAATGCCTTTTTAAAAAGCCTTGAGACGCTCACATGGCCCTGATAAATCAGATGCAAGTTTCATTTAAATCATTAATCTCCCATGAACTGAGACCTCTGTCACAAAAATTAAATTTTCAAATAGCCATGAGTATTAGCCTGAAGTAAGTTTCTGCCAGCAGTGATCAGTACAATCTCAAATAGATTTTACAGAAACAAACAGATGCTGAGAACTCACAAGGATGTCTCACAAAGCTGGTTTTCGTACTCTACGGCCATTAGCTTCTCATCCCTCTGTTGTTTATCCCAACCCAGCATCAATCAGGCTTACTGCTTTCACACTCAATTTTCCGTCTGCATGTCTGGATGCTAAATCAATTGGTGAAAAAATTATTCAAAGAATCCTACTCAAAGACTAACAGATAAAATTTAACATTGCTGTCCGCCTGACTGGCCTGAAAGACCCCCTAAACTAAAAGCAAATTCTCTGCTTTCTAATTCCTCTCTGCAAAACAGGTACAGGGTTAGGTTTGGCTTTGAGATGGGAATCCTTTGCTGGGAGTCTGAAAACCTACCCTTAAGCAAATGCCTTCACACCCAAGATTTATTTTTTTTTCCAGATGAAGGCAAGCAGACAGAAGAGGAAGAATAGGATTTTTCTTCAGACACATAATCATTTTGCTTGCAGTAGTCCTGTGAACCAACTAATTTTCAAGCAACGTGTCCCACTTGTCAATGAGACTGCGGTACCCAGCACCCCTCCTCCTCAGTGTTAAAGACTATCAGTTTTATTAGTGCCACTTTAGAGCCAATTTACTTCAATTTTGGTATCGCGTACTACTAAAAGGTCTTACTCCAGGAATGAGAACTTCTCCCCCGTACAGGCTCCTCCTCTCCAGCCCCGCACAGCGGCAGGTGCCGCACAGCCCAGCCTGCCTGTCCCTGTGTCTCCTCGCCCAGCCGGGACAGGCGGTGCCGGGCAGGGAGGGGAGGCCTCCCGTCTTCGGTCCCTGCGGCCCGGGGCTCTGCGGCCTCTGGGGCCGGCGGCAGGGGGAGCCCGACCGCGGGGCAGCCCGGCAGAGCGGCACGGCCGGCTGTCGGAGCGGGAGCGGGGCGGCGGACAGCGCGGCGGCTGAGGATGCGGCCACTGCCGCCCGGCTCCCCTTAGCCGCGATCGCGGCCGCGGCCCCGGCCCCGGAGCGGGCGCAGGAAGCGGCTCCCCGCGCCCCCCGCCCCGCCCGGCCCG
>JAWWMO010000121.1:86078470-86119221 GCA_035047845.1 Dendrocincla fuliginosa | reverse complement strand
ACCGGCTGCGGTGCGGGGTGCGGTGCGGGGTGCGGTGCGGGGTGCGGTGAGGGGTGCGGTGCGGGGTGCGGTGCGGGGTGCGGTGCGGTCCGGCCCGGCCGTGCCGTCCGCAGGTGCTCGTAACCCCGCTCCTGCCGCCCGTAGCATCTCGTCAGGGCTCAGTTAACGACCACGGCGCTAACAGAAGGATTTGCGTGATCAGTAAGCGCTCTGTTGGAAATAATCTTCCCTCCTTGTATTAAAATAATACAGAATTTCCAGCGGGATCTGTTTGAAAGCTTTAGCCGATGATTGCGTGTTACAGGCATACCGCTGTGAAGAGGAGGTGCACAGCATAACAGATTTTTAAACATTGTAGTTGCGGAGTTTACAGTCACGTTGATGTTGTAACCGGAGAGGTATTTGTGCTGAAGCGTTTAAGCCCACTTCCCCTTTCTCCTGTTTGCAGTGGATTTTCCTGAGTGAAAGGTAAACAAGCTACTGTTTGAGATCTTACATTTTATCAAGTAAGTGGGCATAAACGTGTGTTTTGTTTTACTGGGTTTTGCTGTGTTTTTTAAGTGATTTATTCAAGTAGCTTAGTGTTGTTTTATACATAGGCAAAGCGTGAGCTAAAATTCGCACTCGCTGATTTTTAGTTTGCTGGACTGATAGCAAGTAGCAAATGCTACTGAATCTTTATTACTCTGGAAGGGAATGTATCGCATTTTCATCCATTAAATAACTCCTACTTAGCATTTTGATTGTGAAGATAAAACTGCCTGGCCCTTCGCTAAGGGATAAATGGCACAGCCCAAACCGGGTTCAGTGAAGCTCTGCTTTGTTGAAACGTTACAGCTTTTTTATGATGAAAGAATTCTGGATTTGTGAAGGAGCAAATTAAGTATTTCAGCATAGTTTTTATTATTCCATTCAACACTTCATTGCCCATTAGAACCGGAAATGCTGTTTTGTAGGAAGTGAACAATAATCCAGGCTCTGGCTGTATCTTTTCAAATGCTTTAAATGAATGAAGCACAGAATTGTCATCTTGCTCTGTTTCTTCCATATGACTGTGCCAGTATGGTATGTTAGAGCACAGCTATAAATCTTAGTTTGCCTTTTCCTTGGGTGGACCAACTTGTTTTCCTTTTCCCACCTTTAATTTTTCCTCCTATAGATACCATAATTCAATTCTTTAGCTTTCCTTTGGTAATCGATAAAAGTCAGAGAATATGAATTCAAGCTCATTCTTTGGAGGGTCTCTTATGTGAAATTCAATCCTTCAAAGCTGGTAAGAGCTGACTGATATGTGAAAATACTAGTTTTGTTCTTAAATTAACACTTTATTAATAAAATTGATTTGTTACCTTCACTTCAAATTCCAGTCAGTACTACTGGCCTTGGTAAGGTTTGGCACAAATAATAATCAGTAATATAGTAATCAGTTGCACACAGAAACCGAAATTTGTCTTCAAAACTGTGGTTTTGAAAATGTTCCAGCAGATTTGTTGATTCAATCGAATTCCGTTGCAATAGAATTTACTTCTGTTTTGAGGTTAGCAAAACCTCAAAAATAACACCTTGGGCTCTGTTCAGATTTGAGAAGAGCACTTGCATCTCTTCTGAAGCCCCAGCTGTGGATGTGACAGTTACCTGACACTCCAGTTTTGTGGTTTTAACATTTTCCCTTGGAAGTACCTGTGTTTCAAAGCTTAATTCCAGGATTGTCTCTGGTATTTTTTTGACTCACATAGAGGAATTAGTGAATACAGTTCCCAAGCAGGAAGAGATGTGAAAGCTGGGATCCATTGCTCTCTCTAACATGCCCTGTTGACTTTGCGAGTCGGTTCTCTACTGAGAAAGACTCTGACACGTTCTGGTGGACTTAGTTGGTGTGGTTTTGAGATACGATAAATGCTCTCTGACAGAATGTTTCTATCAGTATCTCATTCTTACCAGGTTATGATCTGGTGTTTTGGTGTGAGCTTCTCTTGCTGTAAATGATTAGATTTGGATATGAATGTCACAGCCATCTGTCTGGCTGGAGAGGTGCATAGAAAAGCAAATCCTGACAGAGGGGTGAGGCAGCTTGCGATGAGTGTGGAGGTTTTGAACTACTGCAGGTGAGGATACTGGAGCCCTGTCTGAACACTGGCTCTTGTACATTTTTTTTTCTTTGAAGAGAACCTAGCTGTCTACACCAACATAGGAGGCAGATACCTAAATATTTATTAACATGATGTTAAGAGAACTGGTGTCTGTCTCCTGGCCTGCGTGCTGTCCTGAAAAAATGTGAAAGTTAAGCTTTCACCAAAGATGGACCTCAATGTGAGAACCACGATCAGTGGTTGTGAATTCTTTTTACTGTTGACCTTGTTTCAGTGTTTGAAGTTGTTATTGATAAAGACAAGTGCTTCTCATCCTTGCTTGGTAAATGCTGATAAATGTTTCATTTTATGCTTTGTGTTTTCTCTCTTGAAATCCTTTGTTCTTTTTCACCCCCCAATCCCTACAGACTATAGAACAGGCTTGGCAGAATATACCCTCTCATTTACCAAGGTGGAAGAGCTGCATTTTTGTTGTGTGAGGTTCCGCTCTTCCTCTGTACAGAAAAATATCATCTCACTGGAGCTTTAATTGTTTTCATGACAGGATAGATGAGTAGCACCTGCGTGTTGACCAGCAATTGTTCCTGATGGATATTTGTTTTGCCAGCCTGCTGTTGTACGTCAGGTACTTCTGACAGGCCATTGGCTCAGAGAGCTTGTAGCCAAAATAAGTATTCCTGGGTCGAGTAACAGCACATAAATTTCTCTTTTGCTTAACTATGAGCATAGCTTAGAGTTTCTTGAATTACAAATTATTTAATCTTGCATTTGTTTTCCCTCCTAATGAAAAAGCTTGAAAAACGTTATTTTTTTTTTATTAATGAAAAGTTTGTTTATATAGCAACCTTATGTAGGATATAGAATCCTATATAGGAACCTTCAAGTTCCTATGTCCTAGTGGTATGGTTTAGTGGTTTAGGGGTTACAGTGGTAGGGCTAGGTTGATGTTTGGACTTGATGATCTTATAGTTTTTTTCCCACCTTGATGATTCTGTCCTATGACTCCATAAGTCACAATCCTTCTGCTTTAAATGAGGAATGAGAGACTGGGTTTAACTAGTTAAGTCCACTCAATAGCCACTTTTTTGGTCCTTGTGAGCTTGCTACAATTAGAGTACGGTTCTGAATAAGTGCTACTTCTATATTTTTCTGCCACAGCTTGGCAACACAATAAAGTGTCCTAACATTCTGTTGATGTTAATACACCATGTGTTTTCTGTGTGGCAAGACATATGATTTGATGTTTGTTACACATCTGCTGATTTGGCCTTCTCTAGCATTTTACTAAGCACCTTTTGAACACATTCATTCATGGGATACATCTCATTTAGTATTGTGTATAGACAACTAAGTCACTGCAAAAGTATGAACATAGTTAAATGTTTATGCATTCATTTCTAGCAAAAGGAGTTGGTATGTTGGTAATGTAGTGTTGCTGATATTTGTAGAAGTCTGTCTTACAAATTATCTTCCTCGAAGAACAATACCTGGAACCTTTGTGGTAACAAGAGTATACAACAAAGTATACAAGAAAAAAAAAATCTGAAAGGGAGGAAACAAGTTTGCCATAGTTTGGGGTCAGGAAGAAGTCAGGTGAGCAAACTGTTTACTTCAGGCAGGACAGCACTTTTCTTGGAAAGAACAGACAGAGAAATAAGGAATAGAATCAGACATTGCAGAGCTCAATTTAAAAGCAAAACAAGTTGAAAAAGCTAAAGCAAATTGAAATTACATCAATCCTATTTTTTGTTAGAAGATTTCAGTACTCCTTATTTCTTAATGGATTTTCTGTAGATGTTTTGGAATTGGGAACATTTATCATTCCTAAAAATCTTGAGCTTTATATTGTGCAAGCAGTTTTGTTGGAAACAAGATACAAAATCTCACCAATATTTCTTATTAAAAATAAATAAAAAATGTTCACTTTTCTGAATTACATGTACCAGAAAAAAAGCAGAAGACATTCACATTTTGCTATTTTTAATTTCCGAGTCAAAATGTTAACAGTTGTTACCTCTACTATATATAATTGTACCTATTTATATGCACATATGTATGAATAAGGTTTTCTGAATCTTGTTTATAAAAGAAATCACAAACCTGTGCACACCACACCCCCAAATTTGTAGAATTAAGAAGAAATGTGCAGCATTCATCAGTTAGTTGTGCAGGAAGCCTTATACTTAACTTCTGACGTTTTGAAATAATAAATTTGGTTGTTTTCCAGATACAGGTCTGCTTACTATAATCACAACCTTGTTCACGTGCTGTGACCTCATGACTTAATCCCTGTTACTTGTCCTGTCATAAATCACTCACTACCTGTTGCATAAAGGATGTCAGAGATAAGTTTATCAGGCTTTCTATCTATATAATAAATGGAATTCTCTTTATCTTTAGATGATTTTCTAAAGTTAATAAGTCAGGTTTCCCTTTAAATTTTCATGTCAGAATAGCTTGCAGTGTATCTTTTGTCTTCTTTCTATTGAAATTTACAAGAGAAATGTAGTAGTATTTATTCTTCTGCAGAAGAAGCTGTACTTTCTTCCCAGGCTGTCAGTTCAGTCATCACTTGCTAATTTTTCTCCATAATGATTGTGTATTTCCAAAAAAATCCATCTAAATAGTGTAATTAGTGCTGCTGGCTTTTAGTGGTAGAGGTAGTAGTATTTGCATATCTAGTGCTTTTAAACTCCATGGTAATTGCTTGCCTGCCTCTTTATGTGTGGCCCATCTAGCTTTCTATAAATGCACGTTTGTTTTTGAAAGATTTTCTGAATTTTTTTTGGCAAATTCCTGAGATTATACCAGCTATCAGTTAATTCTAGGGTCTATATTTTCATGCACCTCTGACCTTCAATCCTTCACCTCAGTGAAATAATTCAAATCAAAATGTGCCAAAGCATTGAGGATATTTGAAGTACTGAAACAATGAGGTATAGGTAGTAGAAAACATATGTTTCACTGCTTTACACGTAAAGTAGCTTAGGGGAAAAAAACCTTGTAATGGGTGAGGCCAATACTAGACCTAAATGTGGAGGTCAAGGCTTAGATCTCTCAGTTTGCAGCCATTCTGTCATGCTGGACTTCTTCTAATGAAAGGCGTTGCTACTGTGGCAGAAACTCTTGAGCTATAGGGTTTTGCCTGCTGTTAATCTTATTCTGCACATTCTTAAGAGATGACTTGTTCTGTGGAAAGTACATTCTATGTCTGAGATTGGTTTGAATGCCAGCTAGTGCCACAAATGAGTTGGGGTTGGTGACTAGAAGCTCTAACAGATTTGTTGCCTGCCTTTCGATTCAAACATGTAAAAGCTGTTGGTGTTTAGCTAGGCAGATGAATTTTCATGGCCAGTCAGTATGGTGAGGTGTCAGTTTGTCCTTCTCAGGTGAGACAGGAAGGAACAATGACCTTTTTGTAAACCAATGACCCATGCAATTAGCAGGGCGGGGAAAGACTCTGATGACTTTGGGTCCTGGTTGGTGGCCCTTTTCCCCTGGATGTGTTAGGGTGTATTTAATATGTGATTTTGCTTATTCTAGTTGTAACAAATTCGAAAGCAGCACGTAAGGGATTTAATAGTTACAAAATGTTAGTACAAGAATTTCTGACTGAACATGACAAGTAAATGGTAGGGGAAAAGAAGTGAACAAAAACTGTACCATATAAAACATTGAGAAATATTGTTTAAATAGCATCGGTGGTGGTTCATGCTAATTCAGAAATCAGTTTGCTGATTTGTTTGCGTGTAACCCTTGAAATCTACCCATTGAAGTTACTGAAGGGGATCATTAGACTTGTTTTGTTTCCAATGTGTTATTTTGGAAACAGAACCCGTGCCATTTTAGGTTTGTGTCAGTGTTTTTAACAGCTTCTCACACATCGGCATTGTTCTGTTAGTGAAATACCACACGGGGAGCAGGAGGTAAGAGGGGCATGAAGCCTTCAAGCAGCAAAATAAACAAAAGCAAAAATTGAATTTGAATTTGGTAATGCTGCTATATTTGGCTGTTTAACAGGGACTCTCTAAGTAAGGTATTCTGGCAGCGTGGCGCGAGGGGAGCAATGCCAGCACTGTGAGGGAGCGTTGCAGCCTGCGGAGCTCAGGTGGAGAAGGCTGTGGTAACCAGGGTGGCCCTGTTTCTCCTGCTCTGTGACAGGCAGCACAAGAGCCCTCCTTCAGCAAAAATTGTTCCTCTCTCCCGACGCCAATTGCCAGTTGGTAACTGCAGGCAGAGCGTGTTTCTGGGCCTCCGGGAAGCTGCTCAGCTTCTCATCCTTCTGTGCCTCTTTCATGAAGGAAATGGTCTGTGTTGACAGGGAGGGTTCCCAGGGGAGTGGCTGCCTCCCTGGGAAACCAGGCCTGTGGGTAGAGAGCAGGACATGCCCTGTGGAACATGGACTGGGCTGTCACTTAGGCTCTGAGGTTGTGTCCTTTCATGGAGGAAGTGGGGCAAGGGGGGTTCCTGTTCAACTTTTAAGGTGAATAAAAGGAAGGAAGAGATGATAAAAATTTAAATTCATGAGTGGCTGTGAGAAGGGACAGTTTCTCTCACTTTGCCATGCAGACCTCTTTGCTTTGCTGTGCCAAGGCTGTGGTTTACGGAGGCAGGCAGGCTGGGGTACAGCTGGCCAGGGAACTGCTGTGCTGCGCTTCCCTTCTCCACACTGCCATGGCACTGCTATTTGTGGAGCTGTGCTTTGAAACCGGATAAGGAAGTGATCTGATCAAGCCCTGCAAAAATAGCTTATTCTAAAACAGTAACTAATTAATTTTAAAATGCTGTCCCACAAGCACTGTGTTGGCAGTGTTGTGGGGGAGATATACTGCTGCTGTGAAGATGTGAATGAGCACCTGGGGCAGAAACTTCCAAAGCTGTTGCGGGTGTGAAAGACTTCTTGTAGTTTCACATACAAGGTTGGCTTGAATTCTTGCTGTGTTCTTGCTCACTTCTTCAGGGTTAGATGTTAGTACAGGTGTACTCTTCCAGAGAGATCAGTGCAGCTGTTTGTGAGGCTGTATTTGAGTCAGTGAAATGTCGCTTTTTAAATTTAAAAAACCCCAAACAAACAGCCACAACAAAAAAACATCCAAAGCTGAAAAAGTAACCTCCAAAATAGATGTAAAGGTTTGTTTTGATGCTGGTGGGCTTTTTCCCCCATGACTGCCAGCACAATTGCAGAGATGACTGTTGGTAGCCTGGGTGTGAGCAAATCTGCAAGGGTAATGGAGAGAAATCATCCAAAGGCTTTTATATAAAGCTGGTATATATAATGTGCTGTATTCTCATGGTACTTACTGACATCCAGGCTTCCCAATATGCTGAACTCTGCTCAGTTTGTTCAAGTTATCCACCTCAGTTATCCACCACTGCTGATCAGTGTTGTCCTTACTAGACACCTATTTCTTTAGAAACTTCTTTTCCAGAATATTTGTCAATAACAAAGCACACACAGTATGTACTGTGTTTGTTCTCTTATCTTCTAAAAGAGCTAAAGGAAAGTAGGGAGTGATTTGATTTTATTGTGGTTTTTATTTCTTGGCATGGAGGAGTGTGTGTTGGTTTTTTGGTTTGGTTGTAGGGTTTGTTTGTTTAATGCACATTCTGAAACACTTTTCTATGGCATCTTTAGGTCATTGCTTGCAGTGACAGTCAGCCTGGTTGTCCTTCAATTTTATGCTTGTATTATTCAACCATAATTAAAGTGCACTTTGTACTGAAATGATACAGATTTGACTATAAAATTAAGTGTAACAGAAGAGTTGCAAGGAGGGTGTTAGAAGACTTGTGGTCAGAATATTATTAACAAAGGAAGAACAAAATAAGAATGTATGATTTTTCTCTGATGGGTATTGTATAAAGGCACTGGGCAGATATTATGAGAAGTTAAAACCAATATTTTATATTTTGAGAACTTTTAGGTTGGGTTTTTCTTTTTAACTGAAAAGTCAAAGAATCAAACTCTTAATCTAGATTTACATGCTATAATGTTTACCTCAATTTATTTTGTTAAAATGTTAAGAAACTGGAAGCCAGTCCATAAGGAAATGGGAATTAGCATGGCCAACAGGGCCAGGACAATGATCATTCCCCCCCTACTCAGCACTGGTGACGCTGCATCTCCAATACCATGTTCAGTGTTGGGCCCTCAGTACAAGAATGACCTTGAGGTGCTGGAGCATGACCAGGGAAGCACAACAAGCTGCTGAAGGGTCTGGAGTACAAGTCTTATGGGGAGCAGCTGAGGAAGCTGGGGGTGTTTATCCTGGAGAAGAGGGGGCTCGGGAGACCTTATCACTGTCCACAACTACCTGAAAGGAGATTATAGCCAGGCAGTTGTTCGTTTCTTCTCCCGAGTAATGTGACAGAATGAGAGGAAATGGCCTCAAATTGTGCCAGGTAAGGTTCAGATAGGGAAAATTTCTTCACTGGAAGGGTGGTCAGACATTGGAACAAGCTGCCTAGAGCAGTGGTGGTATTACAGTCCCTGAAATTATTCAAAAAATTGTGTGGAGTTGGCACTTGAGGACATGGTTTAGTGGTGAAGATGACAGTGTTAGGTTAAAGGTTGGACTTGATGATCTTAGGTATCTTTTTTAAATTTACCGATTCTGTGATTTTATGAAAAAAAATCAAGGATTATATTTTTTAATATATAGTAGCCAGTCCCAAATCAGCTGACTTTATATTGGGTTATTAACATTAGGTTAGTGTTTGAAAAACAAAATAGGTTGTGATACACTATTCCTGTGTATTTCTGAAAGAACTTATATTTGTAAGAAGGTCCTGGCAGTCCCTGTTTTTCTTTGTTGACCCATCCAGCCTATCACCGCAGATGCTGTTACTGTAGGAACTACCAAGGAAGTGGTTTTGTGACCACTGATCCTGGATCAGATTTACTATCAGATTATCCCCTAATGTAACTTTGATCAGGCAGCCAAGCTATCACATTTCTTAAGTTAATAAGAGTACGCAATATATCATTTGCGCTGACTTAATGCCTACTGTGGGAGGAAATACAGTAACATTTGGCATAAAGCCTTCCAATACAAAATCAGCCTGTCAAATCTAAACTGTATTTACTGTCTTGTCAAAGTATGACCTCAGACCAGGTATTGGAACAATGACTCAACTCTGTAAATTGTGATGTTTTATATACAGCAGGTAATAATACAGCATTATTGCCTGTTAAAAATAATTTGCAGATCATATAAAGTTAGATTTATTTTTCATTTCTCTTGAAGTCAAGGCATTATTTTTTTTGACAGTAGGTTTACTTGGGGTGGTAGAGCATAACTTTCTTTTGGATACTCTTTCGATTCATATAATATGGCAGTGTAATGACATTAACAGTCATTGCAGGGATTTTAATGCCGAATTCATCCATCCATATGAAAGTTATTTTTCATTTAATGACATTGCTTGGGACATGGAATTCAAAGCGAAAGAGCTTTCTTCCTTCATGTAAGTAGGAAAATGAAGTCTATTTTACGTACACTTAGATAGACCCTTAATGTTTTATGAAGAACCTATTCAGTTGAGCAGAATCAAATTACTTTAGTAAGCTTCCCTTTCCCGCTTTATTAATTCTTACCTGGTGCATCCATCATAAATTCTTGAGATTATGAGAAAGTGAGTGTATTAAACTATGCAGTTTGGTTTTTTAAGTGAAAATACTGCAACCTACAATTTACTTGGTTTCTTTTAATTTACTGTAAGATCCTTATATGCTTTTTAATTGATTATTTAGAGTAAGCACTTCATTTTATTTTTTCCACTATATTGTTCTTCAGACAGATTGCTAGGAAGAGATAGGTTGTGGGTTCATTAATAGAAAATGATAAGTGAAACAAGTGATTAATTTGCAGATTTATTTCTACATTTGAGGATGTATTTCTAGATACATTCTGCTGTAGTTAGGTGTAGTTATTTTCTTCAGTGTTTTTGAGGTAGCTCAGCTTTACTGCTGATTTACATTGTCCACTTTTCTTGATTCTTAGCATGAGTGTGTGGTAGTATTTGATTCCTTTTTCTCACTCAGCCATTGCATGAAACCAAAGCGGGACAAAGTGGCTGGCATAATGTGGTAACGCATATCCTGGGCTGCTACTGCTTTTCGTCAAAATGCTTCATTTTAGCAGTTTCTGTCTCAAAGGCAATCACATTTGTGCCAGTTATTTCATGCCCTTTCAAGCATAACTTTTAAAATGTGGGGTTTGTTTTTAGGGGAAGTCTTTCTAGAAGGCAAATAAAACATTGTTTAGTTTGCTTATGTTCTGTTTCAGTTTTCTTTGCAAATTGCCATTGAAACCATTACTTAATTCAGCTTAGAGTGAAAGAGAAGAAGGGATCTCAGAGATGATGCAGTTTTTGTTTAGTGTAAATTGTTGGCTGAAGAGAGAAGACACTGAAGTTAGTACCCATACTGGGAGGAAAAATTCAGAAAGCTGCAAATATGGGATCTGTTTTGCAGCAGGGATTGTTGTGGTGGAGGGAGAAGAACATGATAAGAAAGTGAGCTTTTAACTGTGCTGCTCACAGAACTTTTCATGTTAAACTTTTTAATGAGGAAGCTTAGAAATAATGTGTCATTTGTCAGAGCGACAAAGACCAGTGCTAGGATAGAAGGGAATAAGCCTAATAAATGTTCAAGATGAATTACTGTATCACAGTTATGATCTATTAATAGGGGAGAAGAAAAGAAATAAATGCAACATCATAATGACTTCTATGCTCAGTGGGAATAATCAAGTTGTCAGCTTAAAGTAGTGAGTGTGTTGTTTTTATCACTGTGCTGCACAGAGGACGAGATATTGGTGTTAAATTTAAAGCAAAAAGTATGAAAAATTGAATTTTAATGCCTGATTAAGCTGGTTGTTTATAGAGCCCATAAAAATGCCATTGATATCTTGCGTTAGCTTTGTTAGAATCAAACCTTGTGGTTGACTGGGAAGTAGTCTAGGCTGAGAGAACCAGCCATGAAGAAAATTGTAATAGTTGAGTTTTTTCTCTGAGCACATGAAATTCGGTCATTGTTTAACTATATTTAAGTGTGGTTATTTACTTCACATAATTATTTATAGATACGAAGCTTTAAAAACTCCAATGAATAAATCCTGATATAAAGCAGTCTGTTCTGAAGTATTTTTTTAGCGGTGGTGATGTTGCCTTTTTAAAATTGGGGAAATGAATTGAATAAGGTCTCCTAGATGTTTCCACATAAGGGTTTTGTGTGTTTGTTTGTTTCGCAATATGATTATGCAATCCAAAATTCAATTACCATTTCTTTTCTAGCCCCTCACCTTTTTAATTATGGAGGAGCAAGGTTTATTTGTAGTGCTGGGAAGCTGTGGTCTCAACCAGAACACTGTGATACGGGTGCTCACAGCTGCGAAAGGATTTCAAAGGACAACGGAGATATTCTTGATACAGTAGTCCAGGCTCTCTCTGCAGGGGATGCAGAGAGAAAGGTGAAATGATCAAAATAACAGGCTGGTTCTTTGTAGCACCATGCTGAACTAATACATGCAGTGAATTACGCTTTTTCAGCCTCACGGTAATTAAAATAAAAGAGGATATTAGCTTGGATGAGTTTTGGCTGTACAGATAGATGGGACATATTTCTAATTGCATGCAGAAAAATTTGGCAGGTCCTCTGCATAGTCTTGCCAAAGTCTGTGAGAACCCAGAGAAAACTAAATGAAAAATACTGTCTAGGTTTACAGTCAGATTGTGTTAGTATGCACACTCAGAAAGCAGGCATTAGGAATAGCCTTTCTGGTCAGGTCAAGAACTTTGTTTTTGCTGAGCTAAGTTTCAGCTGAAAACAGTGTCCAAGAAACAGCTAAAATTGGAATTGAAGGCAGTTCTCAGGTGTGGGGGACAAACCTGTGAGTCATCAGCACAGAGATGGATGGTGGCTGAATTTGTGTTGGCAGGTGCTGGGTCTCTGAGCATAAAGGAGAAGAGGACGGGTAAAAAAAGGTTGGGGATGGAGATGTACAAAGCTCCTACAGCAACTTAGAAGAAAAATACTGCATGAAGAATGTTAAATGAGCAGCTAGAAGAAGACTGAAGGAAAATGAACACTTTTCTGTATTTTCGTTTGCAGATTCTGTAGTTTTACTCTTGATTTCCACTGAATATAAAATACTAAATCTAAGGCTAGAAAAGATTGCATGTTTTCTCTTCTCTCTCTCTCTTAAAAAAGAACTTAGTCCTCTTTAAAAGAGAATGGGTATGACATAGCCTGTAATGCATTGTTAGACAAATGGAATAAATTTTGGTGCCATTTTTGTGGCATTATGGTATCAGGATTTTACTGGGTTGTTACTGATAATTTATGGTATCAAAGATGTAATACCGCACATGACATGCACAAGTGAATTCTATTTTAAAAAGTTCTAGATAATGTATTTTTTTATGCTCTACTTTCTCTGTTTTCTTTGCTCTGAAGCTGAGGCAAACCCAGTTAAGTTTCACAGCTTGCATGCACAAGCTGTGATAGATTTTGTATTTCTCTGAAACATGCATACAGAAAGGATGCAAAGGTCTTCTAAGAGGGGAGAGCTAAGCATTCTCTTTTCTATGTGTTTGAAGTCTAAAGGTCACCAGATAAAAAGGAGACTTGGGGGGTTTTTGGTTGTATTTTTTTAATACCCTAATGGTTTCACGATACAGAGGAGATAGAATGATTCTTAATAAACAATTTTAAGGTAGTGCTCTATCAGGAACTCCAGGGAGAGTTTTGGAATATTAGTTGGTATTGACCTACCTGTAATGTTTGCTGTAAGAAAGTTGGTTCTTGGTCTTAAGGCTCTCCTCGTTGTCCCCTGAATTTTGTCTCTTGTGGAGAAGGGACATAAGATTTACCAGGAGAATCTCATCAGATCTTTTCTTCTAAGTTGTCTCCTCCCTGGTAGCTATGTGAGACTGCGTGGGGGCATGAGCTGTATTTGATGACTCAGGCCAGAATATCTTACTACCTCTTCATTGCTGTGTTGCTGCTGGTGAGCTGAGAGTCTCTCTGAAGGTTGGAGAGGCAGTAAGGTGGCTGGGGATGTACCAAAGTCCTCTGGGAGCTGGGTTTTAGAATTCCTTGGTGAAGTCAGAGATAGTTTGGCTAGACATGGCAATGTCAGCTTTGTCAGAGCATTGGATTCATGAGAAGTGTTATTTTTTTACTTTATTTTGTGAAAATAGTTATCAGGCAGCTGCACTTGCCGAGAGCTGAAAAGAGTGCAGGCAGGATCCCAGGGCAGATTGGAGAATGCTGATAGGCAGTACATGTATGATTGTTGGAGAGGTCATCTTAACATTATTAGGACACAGGAAAAGAGAACAAATAACATGAGTACTGAAAAGTTCTAGAGATACTGCTGTTAGTGAAAATTTGTTTGTTTGTTTTTCAGTTGGAGCAGTATGTTTTTGACAGCAGCAGAAGAACTGGAAGACTGGTTGATTAACATACTAAAATGGAGTATTTACCAGTGCAGGTAAGACATCCTTTGAACATAATTTTGCAGTTTCATTTAGTGTTGTCTTGCAGTTCCCAATAGAAGTAGCTAGATTAATGACAGAGTTGCACAAGCATTTCTCTGAAAACAAAACTGGTTTAGGAGGTTTCTGTCTTTTAGTGCACTCTAGATGCTTTGATACAGCTGCTGTAAAGTAGCACTAAAGTGCTCAATGTAGAAACAATACAGAATCAAGAAGCATTTCTTCCTTCAGATAGACCTTTAAAATCTGATATCCTGTGATCCATTTTGTATTGTGGCCTCAGGAAAGATTAATTTGGATCACTAAAGAAATGGTGAGTGAATGTGGGGAGAGCATGGACTGGCCATGATATATAAGAGATTTTTCAGCTTGGGAAAATAAATAAACCCCCAGAAGTGTGAAGGAAAGATTTGGCCCTCAGCGTAGGATCAAGTGGGTTTAGCTAATATTCTAACTATTGGAGATGTTCAGTCTCAGTGCTCTAAATACTTCTGAATATTGGAATGTTGTTTTGATTACAAGTGCTAACTAGCTTCCAAAAGCTTAGAAACCTTCTATTCTAATTCTTGTGTATTAAGATATTCTCAATTATTATCAGACCTTCTGATACAGGTTTATATGCTGCATTAAACTCCATTTCTCATATGTAGAGAGCTCCTGTTGAAGGATTCTTTTGCATCTTACATTCAGACAGAACAAATGCGCAGTTTAATAGCTTTTTTTCTGAATGCTAATGATGTGCTTTAAAATACAAGTATCTTAAAGCACATTAAGTAATAAAATGAGTTGTGGAGTTTTGATGTATTTGGCGTTTGTAAAGTTTAGCTGTAAATTTCAAAGGAATCTGTACAAATAAATACTTCTACGTGAGTTTAACTTTTTGTTGGCTTTTGTGTGATTAGCCTACAGAATTTAAAACTTTGCCCAAGCTGAGTTTCCCCTTTAAAATAATTAATCACTGCATAACAATTTCAGTGGTTTATGTCAGCCCAGGGCAATAAACGTTCCCCTTCTCCCAGTTTAAGATGCACGTGAAACAAGCTGATGCTCAACAAAGCAAAAGCGATTCTCAGTGGTCGGGTGGTAGAGTGCAGCCCTGGGTACCTGTGGCAGTGCTGCTGGATGTGCCATTCTGTGCACTGCACCTCACATTTCCCACTGGGTTTGCGGTTGATACTGGAGCAAGGCATGGGTGCCGCTTTACCAGGTACTGTTGGTAGTCAAGCAAGGGCAGTGTTATTGGATTAAAATACGTGGTGTTGTGTCATGCAGACCTGTGTTTGCTGGACCCTGTGCTTGGTCTGCAGGGAAAAATTGCCTGCCCAGATGATTTTTTTAGTGGGCCGGCTATGCTAAGTAAGCTCAATAGAGGAGGGAGAGAGTGGCCCCAGCTAAAGCTGTATTAGACACAATAGAAATCCCACAAATTCACTGAACAGCCCTTCTCGCAGTAATGCAAGATATGACTTTCTCGGTCTTTTTTTGTTGTTGTTGAATTAAGTCATTCATAAAATGGACCTTCGAACTTGTCTACTTGGACTAGTTCTGGCTTGTTCTGAGTTTTCCTGCGGGGGACCTGGGGGACCCTGAAGCATGGCCCAACAACTACTGCAGGAATAGTGTTCCCTTCTCTTAGTGGAGGCAAACTGTTCAGGGACACAGACAGCACCACTCATTGTGCCAGCAAGTCAGAGCCATGTGATGTCATCCTCCTGTGAGAATGTAGTTTCCTCAAAATGCAAGCTGGATGGGACTGGCCCATGGCACCCTTAATTCAGTCCTTTCGCATTTCCCTGAGTGTTTTAAAGTGTGCTTCTTTCTGAGGCGTTGCACAGTTTTATGCACAGCAACAGGGTTTGTTGCCCAGCAGCCCAGGGTCACTGTGGGATTAGGATCTCTGGAGCTCTGCTCCATGTCAGGTCAGATTCCAGTTACAGAACATGTATTTGCATTTTGGTAGGTAGTGCCCGTGTGATAATGCAGTATGGCAGCCCCAGAGAATGCAGAGTGCAGAAGAGTGCAGAACATCTTTGTTCCGGCTTTTAAGACCACTAAGGACATCCCTGCACAATCCATTCTATAGCCAAGGCAGTCAATGAGGGAATTGATGTGAAGCCCTGTAGCTTATCAGTGCCAGTCCTAACACTGCAACCTGTAGCAAAACTGTGGCATCATTCAGTTAATCTCTTGAAGTCCTTTAATTTGAATGACTACAAGATTTGTAGACAAGCTGGGCTAATAGGCTGATCTAGATGCTGTAGTAAGGGGCCTTGATCCGAGTTCTTCATGTTGTCCTAACTCAGTTTGAGCAGCAAAATCCCTTTTCCCTATCCCCAGTTACTTCAGTAACATACTGCATTTTTGTAAAGTGCTTACAGACTCCATGTGTTGGCTGTTAAACCAAGGTCAGAATTAACTTTTTGTTTATAGTTTCAAATCTAGACCTGTGCTATGGTGCTTGAAGCCTTCCAGATCCTCTAGAGTCAGTACAGAGGTGAATCTTATCTCGAGTCGTAGGCTAAGATAACTTAGCTGGCAGGCTAGAGGTCACCCCTAGAGGTAACTTTGTTTTCGGATGACTTGATACCTGCTGCGCTGATTTTTTTTTTTTGCCAGCTACTCTGTTTCAGTTTCAGTACTTCACAAACACCCAAATGCATGTTGAAAATTTTAGAAACAAAACCCCCCATAGTCCATTCAGATTCCAGGCAGGTGAGTTTTTTCAATGTTTACTGCTTCTGCAATAAACCCAGAAAAAATGTGCTAATATGAATACAAGATGGCCTGGGTTAGTTTGTTTTTTTTTGGTAACTTAGTCCTCAAAACAGACAGTGCTTGGAGGAACCAGAAAGTTTGGAGACAAGTGTTTGCAGAAAGTGTAGTGTATTGTATTAATCTAGTTGATGATGTTGAAGGAAAACAGCAGAACTTGCAGAACAGCAGAATCTGTAGGATTTTAATTTATGTATCAACAGGCACTTGTAAATGAGCAGGAACTTGCCAGTCTGTGGCTGTGAAGATGTCAGTGAGTATTAACCTCTTACTCCTTAAAAAAATTGTCTAAAAATAGGCATGTTGCCCTCCTTAATTCCTGCCCTCCCTCTAGATTCTCTCCATCCAAAGCTGTGCATGACCTGGTCAGACACATTCTCTGTACTGTTTGGCTACACTGTAATTCAGCTGTCACTGTCCTCGTGCCAGAGTTGAGGCATTGCTGTCTGTGTGGTCATTCTGCATCAACAAGGGCTGGAAGCAGCCTGTGCTTTTTATCTCCTTGTTGGCAGTATTTTTCCCCTCTCCAGCCAAGTACCAGAGCAGAGCTGCAGTATGTAGGTATCAGTAAGTGCCAGGATTGTATTATGCTGGTGATGTATTGTGATGCTTCTCTGGTAACATTTGATTCCTTCACAACAAAGGTAGAAGTTACTGTGGACTGGATTTGGTACAGCCTGTATTATTGTTTACCTGCATATTCAAGGAAGCTGTGCAAAATTGTATATAAGCACTGTCCTTTTTTAGGGCCAGATAGGCATTATCCCTGGCTTGTGTTCTAAAGAGTGTGTTTTCTGTTTGTTTTCAGTAACTGAGGTGCTGACAAGTTTTTGACTTCTTCATCCTCATAAACATGAGTGAAGTTCAGGCTATGGTAGAATTCTCCGTGGAGCTCCACAAATTCTTCAATGTCGATTTGTTTCAAAGAGGGTAGGTAGTGCGTTCTTTTAAACTTACTGCCATGGATGGCTAATGCTGGAAAGGTCTTAATGAGTACTCTGTCATGTAATGTTGCTTCCTATGTCACTGGCTGTTTTTATAGTGATTTGAATTTTTTTTATTCCTCATTGGTGTTACAACCCGCCCCTGAAAGCAAGAATAGTTTGGCTTCTTGCCAGTAGGTCTCTCGGCGTGGATTAGAGTGAAAGATATTGAATGACTGGTGTTAGTGTGTGGGGTTTATTTTAGGGTAATTTGGTTCCAATGGAAAGCAGGTATGTAGCTGTTTTGGTTATTATTACTATCCATAGTAACTTGGCAATATGAAAGCACTTAAGAAAATCTGTAGGGGAAAGGAAAGAAAGATAGTCAAAGGATAATAGTAAAGGCATATCACTGCTCGTAGAGTTGCAATTTAGTTGTCTGTTGGTCAAAGTGGTGATCAAAGTCTTGGTCCATCTTGATGTGGAGGTGGGGGAAGAAGCCAGCAAAACACATAGTGTGATGGGTGAATCAGGATGGGTCATTCAGGCCATGTGTGAACACCTTGAACCTCCCCTGGGTGGGAGGAGCTTTCAGTTTTCTGGAGGAAGGCCTCGGAAAATGAGTCTGGGGGTGCTTTAGAGGTCTTAAATGGTTTATGATCCCTTCCAAGACATGGCAGCTGCCTCTCATGTCAGTGCAGTTGAGCCAGTTATGCTCCATCAGACCTTCCCTGTGGGGAAGGGGCAGTTTTACAGCTGAGCAGAGTTGGGTGTGGGACAACAGTTACCATGATAAAAGGCACCATTTCGCCTTGTATGATTTGCTTCTTCTTGGCCTCAAAGCCCAGCTTCAGCATAGTACCCTGATACTTCCACAATTGTCTTAAGTCATTAGTCATTAACAGTCCAATCTCACACAGCTGGAAATTCTTATTCTTTATAGGAATTAAATGCTCAAATACTTTGGCTTAAAACTTAGGCCGTAATATGATCTATTCGTTTAACTGGAGAAGAGGGAAAACCTGTGCAGAGAATATGTGATATTCTTATACAGGCTTTTACACTTTTGTATCTTAATTTCTATAATCCCTTTTGTTTGAAATATGATAGGTGTTTCTCTTGAATATTTTAAAAATGTTGTTGCCCCAATTAACTTACCTCCTTATCAGTTTGGCAATGGAGAACACCTGCTTCTCTTTTGACTGTGCTGTGCCTCCACAGTTATACAGGACTCCATCCTGTATAACTCCTTCCAACAGACTACAGTAAAAATACACATTAGTGTTGTAGTTCTTATGATGTTTGTGTTAGATGGGTCATGTCAGTGCTTGCAGAGAGGGAACAGTATATATATCAGTGTTGATTTATGATAGCTCCTTTTTCCAAAACATTGTAGAATAACTTTCCGTAGAAACATTTTAGTACTAAGAAAATACATTCTTGTTTTTAGTCTTGTCATAATTCAAGGCATGTGTGTGGTGGGGTATTGTTTTCATTTGGTTTGAGGTTTTTGTTGTGGGGTTTTTTTGTTTTGTGTTTGGTTTGGTTTTTGTTTTTTTTTTTTTAATATGATGAGTTGATGAAAGTTAGCAGGATAATTTTACTACTCGGAGATGCACATAGTTCCTCCACCTTGTATTAACCCTCTGAGATGGATATTTTGGGCAAGAGGGATATAAAAAAGGTAGGATTGGGAGGGAGCTTAGGAGAGTCATAAAATACGTATGAATCATATCTTAGCTAGCTAGCCTCCATCTTTGCCATGTTTCTGTTAGTTCTCATTTATATTTTATTAAAACTAGTTTTTCTCTAAATTTAACCTAGAGCTGGTACTGACAGAAGAGATGACCTGTTATGTTTGCTACTATTTGCACTCAAAGGATATGCAGCAATCTGTCTATGTATGCTTTTTAAGGAAAACCTTAATTTCACTGTTCGTTGGGAGAGGAAGATTAAGGAAGGCCCTAGAGGTCTGGGAAAACACTGAGAATATTCTAATTACTTCAACAAAAAAGCGCCATTTGTTGAACCGTAGCCTTTTTTAATCTCTAAAATCAGTGGGGATTTGAGAGAAAGAACGTGGCAGCATGTTTACTCTAGTAGAGAACCTGAACAGAAGAAAGTGTTTGGGTTGTCTTAACCTTACAATTGAAACAATTCCTCAGAAATGTAGTTGAGAAGCAAAGCACAGCAATGTAATTACCAGTGCTTTACTTGGCATGTTTCTTTTTAGCTTACTCTTTAAAAGCAGTAAATTCACAGGGCAAGTTCAGACAGGTGGAATGCTGACACAATAGGAAAAGTGACATGAGGAGATACTGCCTCTCTGGTTTCAAGCTGAATCTTTATCTCTGGGCACATGCCCTTAGAAATTCATGTTGAGAAGGAGAGAATGTTTCCAGAATAATTTGAAAGATCAAGAAATGCAAGTACTGCAGTAAATTCAGTTTGGATACATTCTAATATTTTTCCAGTGAAATGTCTTCATATTTCTTTGGGAGAGGATGTAATACTTACATTGCTGGAGGAGCTCTGGGATAATGGATTGAATGAGCAGAAAACAAAATCTTTAGTTTCATTGTTGACCTCCTATTTTTGAGCTGCCACTGTGTTTCTCTCACCAAAATCCAAGTATGGAATTGATTGTATTCTGGGTTTGTTTTGGATTATGTTCATTCAAGCCTACACCACTTAGCATGCCTGTCTCATGTGTTAGAAGCATCATGACCTTCTGAATTGTGTAGGATAAAATGTCAGCTGTTGCAAGTAATCACATAAGGCTCATCAAACTCCTTCTTAAAACTTAGTGCATTTTTATACTGTTCTCTTGGAGAGTGAGTCCAGATTCTCACTTGATTGATTATTGGAGATGTCATAATTTCCAGCCCAAATTTCTCTCTGATCAGTGTTAGTTTCTGTTAAAAGCTTTGTCATGTGATTTGAATCAATCTATCAGTCTGAAAGTTCACCCTGAACTATTTTTAGCTGTCAGTCTTTTGTCCCTTTTATTAAATATGAACTGACTGAATTTGGTCATTGGAATGTGTGGCACACTCCCTATTCCCTTCCATTTCTGTAGAGTCCACATAGCCAAATATCCAATGAAAGCAATTTTTCTCTCTTCCTGCTTTTATTTCTATTTGAAGAAATCTGCCAACTGTTGCATTCAGCTGTATCATATTTTCTTGGTTCTGTATCTGTAGTAACTCTACAGTTGCCAGAAGCACTTATGACTGTTTTTACACTAACAACTAAATTTGGTACTTAAGGAATGAATTACTAGAAGCAGTGTTGATGTCTCTATATCGGTGTGTTTCCAGGTTTACTTCAGAGTAGATTTTAATCTTGTTCTCTGGACTAAATGTTTTGTATTATGAGTGTATTTTGAAGTTGCTCATATCAGTAATTGGTTCAGACCTTTTTGTCCCCCTAGGGCTTGAGGTGCCTGTTGCGACAGGTAGATCAGAGTAGTTTAGCATCCTTCAGAAGACATTCAAGTTCTGTGAGTGGAAGGCTCTCAGTGAACTGAACCAGCTGCAGCAAACCAGGGTCATTTGGATAAGAGCCTCAAAACCACTCTACTGATCTAAACCAATAAATAGTGCATACTGAGCCAAAATTTCTCATAGTATTTAACTCAAGATCAGATTTGTCTGAAGGGTTATAACCATATTATTCTCCTAAGTGACCTCCTAAAGCAAAATATTTTCTTTACTTTTAGGCAACTGATCTCTATGGTGACCAGTGATAGGACCTGAGGGAATGGCCTGAAGTTGTGTCAAGGGAAGTTTAGGTTGAATATTAGAAAGAGGCTCTTCCCCCAGAAGGTGATTGGGTGCTGGAACAGTCTCCCCAGGGAAGTGGTTAAAGCACCAAGCCTGACAGAGTTCAAGAAGTGTTTGGATGACACTGTCAAGCACATGGTGTGACTCTTGGGGATGGTCCTGTGAAGTGCTAAGGGCTGGACTCGACAATCCTTCTGGGTCCTTTCTAACTCAGCATATTCTCTGATTCTGTGATCTAACCCTACCCTCCTTCAGTTTAAAGCTGTGCACTTCAAAGCCATTGTTACTGTAAGAACAAGTTTTCATGCAGGTTTCTGCTGTGAATGCTTAACCGTCCCCATTTACATGCATGTTTTGTCTGTGTCAGCATCCTGAACTGAGATACAAATGTGCTGAGCGTTTCTGATTCCAAACAACTGGCTATTGAAAGTGCCATCGTACTGTGTAGTGTTCAGTTGACGTTTCTGTGTTCCACCACAGGATGACAGATCCTGATGCCTGACTTGGAACAGTTATACTTTTCCTATGGGTAGTGTGAGAAGTTTCATGATAACCCTCAACTGTGAGAAGATGAAGTCTACTCTTCTCTGGAGCTGTGTATTGCTTTTTCACCTGTGAAATATAACGCAAATATAACATGCGTGTGCACCCAACTGGCCAAATCTAGATTTAGAAAACTTTCAATAGTAGTGTTTCTATGCATTTTGTCTGTGTGTGTGTCTTGTTTTGTTTTTGTTGCGTTTTTCTTTGTAAGGTACAATACCTGCTGTTTCATTGTGAGTTTCAGAGAAAGAACTTCCAAATGTTTTTTTGGCAAAGTCTAAATTTGTTGTTATTTCAAGTAGACTGTGAGGAGGGGAAGTAAAATAGAGTGTTAACAGTAGCACTTTACTGCAGATTTACTGCTCAGTGTGTCTTAGTTATCTATTATTTGACTTTGGTTTGGGTTAAAAGATTCTTATAAAACAGTAAGAGTTTACATTAGTCATGTAAGTCTGCCACACTTTAAAAAAGTGGTTTTACTTTTAAATACTGAGTAACAGATGGAAGAATAACATTAAATACCTTCCATAGGAGAGACTTTGGAAAATTTTAACAGAAAACACAATTTTAGAGATGTATCATATCTGAAATAAGATTATTTTTAAGATTACGGTAGTATAAGTGGCTTGTAAACATAAGTCCTGTTGAAAGTCAAAGGAATTTAAGCTTGAGACTAATGAAAATCTAGCCTTATGATATTCTTCTGGTCCACAGATTTGTTTTTCCATGTGCAGATTCTCTCTGATGTGTCTGAGCAGCAGTGACATTTTATGCTTCCATGGTTGTGATTGTGTTAATGTAGCATAAAAGAAAATGCACTGAATCAGAGTATGAAATTTAATGAATCTTATTATGATGACACAGTAATTTCATGAGAAATAATGCAGTATATGAAAAGTTCTGGGTTTGTTGGTTTTTTTTCATATCCAGTGAGTTGTCTACATTAGCTTTATAATTTTTAACAGGAAATTAAAATTCAAAACACACTTCTAGTGGGACCACTTTTCTTTCTCCTGGCTTTATCAGGAATGAAAAGGTTTTGTCCTTAAATAAAGGAGTAGCCCTTGCTAATGGTTTGTTTTGATAGTGTATGATCAAATAAAAAACCCTTGATGGACAAGGAACATTCAGTCTCAACTGTTTGGCTTTCTTTTTAATTCATATAGCTCAGTCATAATTTTACTTTCAAACTACGTTTCTGTATGACATACCTTTCTGGAAATAGGTGTTGTGAATTGCCTTCTGACATGATGGCTTATCTTTTGAAGTATTGTACTGTGATCTTTGCTTAATGTAATGCGATCTTTACAAACTGAGAAGAAAGCTGTCAAATTTGTCTAACAGTTGTAAGATGAGCTCTGTTCTTTAGTTTATGGTTTTACACTAATACAAATAGCAATAATACGGGTTTATGTTTTGTAGGACTCGGCTGTAAACTCAAGGGAACAGTCTGTCTAGTTAAAATAACACAAATACTTTTGGCCTTGGGTTTTTTTTGTTGTTGTTCAAGTGGATCAGTTTCTGCGGCTAGTTAACAGTGGATACACACATGAAGGCCCTGCTTGCTTTGAGGCAAGAATGGGTAAGACTGGGAATGAGCAGTGGAGAAGTCCTATTTTAAGTGGGCATTGCTTCAGAACTTGAAAGTTAGTATCATTGCTTATCCATTATCCTTTCTGATGCAGGATGTCTGAAAAACCAATGGCATGGTCTGGTCCCAAGGAGAAGTAAAAATTTAAAAGACTGAATCTTTTAAAATAAAAAGCCTTGTATTTGTTGAAAATAAGAGTTGGAAAGGTAAATGAAAAACTGAGTACTGTTTCCTTTGACTTAGCTGAGAAATTAACATTTTTGAAGTATACTAATGAGTGAAACTGAAGGCATAGGGAGGTCGTACTACTTATCTTCTTCAGATATCTGAGTACAATGCTTGTATTCTGGACACCCAGGGAGGTTTGTATCGGGGTCACCTGGAGCTGTTGTAAATTGGGCCTAGAGAATCCTCATCCCCCCTATCCCCTGTGATAATTCCTAGAAGACTAGCCTCCAACTTAAGAAACTAAATGAGGTTCTGAATCTGCCTCTTTGAGCTACATATTCTGATGTATAAAGATGACTGTGCAAGTGCTTATTTCTTCAGTTGTTATTGACAGAGGTATAGCTAACAGCTGGTAGTTGTCCTGGAGGTGTGTTTTTTTCCTGCATCACCCCTTACTAAAAAAAATGTCTTCACTTTGTTGAAATGCTGATGGGTATTCATTGCATATTCTAGACTCTCAGATATGGGGTGCATATTTCAAATCACCTGAATTTTGTTCAGATTTTAGCTCTTACACCAGTGTAGTACTTTTGGAAATTTTAAGCATAATAGGTTTTGCAATTGAAAACATTTTTTTCAACTCAGAATTAAAGCTGTCTAGTGGCATCCCACTCCCTCCAGGCATTTCATTTGGCAAAATTTCATTTTCTAAGAACAAAAAGATGAAGAGCTCAGATGCCTACTCATGCCATCTTACTGTCTTGCTGGACCTGACAGTGATGTGATAGGCAAAACTCTTTTGTGTGACAGCAAGGTTATCTGTAACTGTGATATGTCTTACATAACCTGTCCTCATTTTAGAGTTGTATTTGGAAGGGGGTCTATGTAATTTCTTCTTTCTTTATGCAGTCGAAGAAATAGGGGTCTTGTGTATGTCAGACAAGGTACCGTTTCACACTGCAAGGTAAAGATTGTATATCAGTATGCCTTGCCATGAAGACTGTCAGCAGAAACATGATCAGTGAGCTGAGTTTAGTGAGGGAGTAAATGACAGTGTAAGACAGTATTGAGTATAAAAGGATTTTGTCTGGAGAAGGCACACTTTTTATTCTTCAGAACAATACAGCGGGCTTCTGTGTATAGTATGAAGGTAGAATGGGCATAGGTGTTAGTTGAAGGCATCACAGTAATGATTTGAGTATGCACCTTCTCTTTCTAAATGTTTTACTGAGTTCAGTGTTCTGGAATACCATGTGACAGCAGTAACAGTTTTAACTTTGCATTGAATATGTGTTTCATCACTACAATTGCTACTTTTGAGACTCTTTCATATATTAAGTCTCCTGTGCAGAAGCATGGACCTTGTGCATAGGCTTATAGTTCAGACCTGTCCCTGTGAAAAATTTGTCATTTCTGAGTGTTTTGCACCGTTTATGTGTGCTTGCTTAATACACATGGTAGTTACAGAAGAAATGTGATTATATTTGTTTTTTAAATTAGGTTACAATCCATAGCTATCTGAGGGAAGGGAGAGAGAAAGATTGTCATTCTGTGTTTTAAAATCTTGACTGCCTTACAATACAACAGGTTTCTGGTATGGTGTGTTTTTGTCTCTTTTGCTACACATACAACCTAATAATATCTAATAGTATCTGTAATCACAAACACCACTTTACTGGGTCACTACGTACTACAGAGAGCATATGGCTTTATCAGAATATGGAACCAGGCTCAGTCCCATCACCAAACTGAAACTTGGACTTGCTGCCTCTGCTTCAGTCAGGTGCTTGCTCCAAGATATCTTCCTCTCTCATGTCTTACACCTCCTGCTAACTCTTGTAGACCATATAAAGTAATTAATCAGATTTTTTATTTTTTTAACCTTATTTTGCACGCCCTTTGACTTGTTCACCCTTTCCCAGATTCTGACTTAAGTTGGCCATGGCAGAAGAAGCTTAAAACACTTCCAAAGACTGAGAGGCCCTCCAGACTTGACCATCATGTTCATCCTTTTCCATAAATAACTTATTTGTTGATTTGCAGACCTTTGAAGTTGCTCTAAAAATGAGTCATGTTTCTCCAGAAAGGTAACAAATACCTTACACTAAGTGATCAAGACCTCTGCTGCTAATCATTTTGTACTTTTATGTGTTTTTAATGCAAGAAGGAGTTTGCAGGCTACTGGAGGTAGTCTTTCACCCCCATCAGACTGGGGGTAAAAGAAAAAAAGGTGTGTTTTCACACTTATGCCTGTCTTTTTGATATGGATGGCTATGTAATTGCCTGAGCACTGGTTTTGGTGAGGAGAGAGGGCAAGAGAGTACACTGAACATAGTCCACTGCAAATGCCATGAACCCAAATCTGTCATGAAACAGAATTTTCATCAATGCATTTATAGTTGGCTTGAGCCAGTACAACTGCATGTAGCTGCCAAAAGGTGTGATACGTGTGGTCTTCTCCTGCTTTGTTTTGCTCTTGCAGTTAGGAAGTTCCATGGTCAATAAGACAGGCTTGCTTTTGGCAGCGTAGAGTGGGTTAAGCTGGCAGGAGTACCAGCCTGAAGGTGTAGATGTTTGAGGTCTGTTGGATAGCAGCTGCCTGAACCTGCTGCCAGTGTGCCTGCAATAGTGCTTTTACCTTATGGTTGGTCAGCTCAGAATGGTAAGGCAGCAGAAAAAAACTGGCAAAATCAGAATTATATTCTGGTTTGTATTTTTTTAATCTCCTTGACCGACATCAGCATCAAATATTCTGTCAGTAGTGGTGCAGAAAGAGTATAAAATACACAGAAGTAGTGGGATCCCTACTTCTGTTGCCAGTTTTGGGTTGGTTTAACTATAATCCTGGACTGCATCCTGAGAGAAATCATCATAAAAGTTACAGCCTCTATATTAGAAAGACATCTCTGAAACGGGAGAGGCCATTATGTCACTATGATCTGCTGAGTAAGAGCAGCCCAGAGATTAGTATGTTTTGAAACAAAACCTCTGTTTGAACTTGTGCATTCATCTCAGTTGGCATCCCTGCCTGTAGGATACAGAGTTATGACAGATGTCAGGTATGTCAATTCTAATTTCCCTAAGCTCTCATGTAGAGATACAGAGCTCTCCTGGCAATGCCAGTTTGCAGAGTTTCCACCTGCCTTGCTGCTGGCAGCTTCATCCTGCCATGGTGCACTGCCCTGTGGGTTGTGCTGACTGAGCTGCTGGAGCAGCCTGCTCTAAGGGGAGCTGCTGGATCGGCCCACTGTCCAACCTGCTTGGCAAGGAGTGCATTGGTGTAGCTGAGGGAGGTGTCCAGTGTATAATAGCTGAGGGGCAAGAGTGAGGGCCTGGGAGGACAGGACAGAGGAAAAGGAAGAAACAAATCCTTAAAACTTGATTTCTTTCAAAAGCTCTTATATTGTAAAAGCACAGTCGAATTTTCAAGACATTATTCTTGTTGTTTCCTTACTATGAGGAAGGAATTTGCCAGATGCCAGCTTGCATGAGTGACAGAGAGAAGGACTCAGATAACTGCAGAAGACAGAGAGATCCAGCTCTGATACTTGGCTGGAGAAAGGGCCCTAATCACCCACAAAATGCCAAGTCTGTTTCTGTGGGTCAGCTCTGCAAGGGGGAAGGAGGAGATGATAGAAAGGTGAGCCTGCAGTCATCCAGAGCAGCAGGAACCCTCAGCTTTCAGCTCCCCAAGGCGAGCTAGGATTCTTGTTCAGTGGATTTTGCAGATCCCAGTTTACAGGGAGCAGTGGTGGGAGGTCACCCTCATGAGGGTAACAAAAGGATTTAGGTATCCAGGCCCATGGAAAGTGTGAGTCTCCTCAGTATACGCAGACAGGAAATCATACGATCCCCTTGATGATTATCTCTGCAATTCAGCCATATTACTACAGTTAGTGATTTTTCTGTGGAGTTTTTCCTCTTTTCCCAATCATATTGTTCTCAGTTTTCATCTCATATTTTTGCATGCCCTCCCTTCAGCAATTTGTTTCCTACCTTTCCTGAATACATTCCTACATACAATTGATTTCAAAATAGTTCAGATGCCATCTGAGGTTTTCTTCAGTACTTGTTAAAGTTTTCTCAAAACAAAAGCCTTTGAGAAAATGTAGACTTTGAAAATGTTTTTGTTTGTTTTGCTTGCTTAGTTTTTTTAACTCATTGAACAGGTTCAGAGTGCACTGTGTCTTCACACAGTATCCAGGGTATCCAGCTTGTGGAACCTGGCAGGAGAAAAAGGGATTTGGCTACTTAGCCTGTTTGTGCCCATGTAATTTGTTTCATTTATTTAAACTGGCATCAGAAGTTTAACTCTTGTAAGTTTGGAATTTTAACTTTGCTCTTTTAACGGTATATTTGCTGCCGTGTACTGGATAGGGTAGGTTTCAGATGATCAAAGATATTTTTTCTGTAGAAAGTGGCTCTATCAGGGCAAAAATAAAAGTCTATTCAGGAGCAGCAATGTTTTGGTTTTTTATGAAGGGGTAAGAAGTGGAGCTTTTGCTTTCCAGTCTTGGATGCTCTCTTTACTCTTCGACATTCATGAGCTTTTAGGATCATCTTAATTTAGAGAAACGGATCTTGACATAAACTTTTCTTAGCTTGCTTGTGACATTGTTCTGGCAATATTCTCTGCAATTATTTCTTAAGAATTATGTTAATAATGCATAAATGTAGTGCACAGTCAGCAGATCTGGTTCTCAATCTTCTTGGAGTTGGAACTCTTGAAGCTGAGGAAAAAAAATTAATTTACAGGAAGTGGCAGTACAATTTCATACTGTTTCTGAGTGTGGAGCCTGACCACTCAACCTGACCTAAGCCCATGTCACATCACTGGAGGGAACACTTTCTCCTCTTGCTGTGTGATCCTTCCCTCTATAATAGCACCTATTGGATTCTCTTTTTCCTTTTCCAGATGATTCCAACATGTTGGTTTGTTTTACCATGCAGTTGGTCAAACATCAAAACTTATTTGAGGAGCAGAAAAAGCATGTAAAAGATGTTTTGGTCTGCAAAATGCTTCTACTTTCAGTACTGGCTTAGATGGCTTAAATGAATCATGGAAATATGCCTTGCTCGAAGGAAAAATGATAGATGCTTCTGAGAGATTACTTTTCTTTCTTAGTGTCCTAATAACATCGCAGAGCAGTATGTTATATTTGAAACTATCATTTTTCAATTTAAAAGATTGTACTAGAGGAGCTAATGTGACTTCCATGAATGACACAGCTTTCTATAGGGAAAATGATGAAGATGGTGGTAAGGGATTAGAGTGATGACCTTGATGCATCTTGTGTAAGACACAACAATTCACATGGGCTCTTTTTGCAACAGTTTTCTCTGTGGTACCTGAATTTTTATCTCTGGTTAAATGTGTGATGTATTTGCTATTAAAACAGAGATTGCTTTTCATTAAAATAAGGCACCAAGTGAATTGCAAGGCTTGTATGCTTGTTTACTGACAGATGAGAGGAACAGAATTGCACAGCTGCAAAACTCATAAAATTTGAAAGACCGGTAAATGCCAGAAAATGAGTTGTCTTCTGGTCTCCCATCTGTTGTATTTGCTAAACCTTGATTTCAAAATTAAAATGTTATGATGTGTCTTCCTGAAAACTGGTGCCTGTTTGAAAGGGGTGAAGCTTTATAAATTTGCGACTCTGGATACCAGGAAAACCTAAAATCCCATACATTTCTCTGCAGAAAACTAAAAAGTTCCAAGCCACACAGTGGTTAAATGCATTTGCGAGGCTGGTATGCAGAATCAAAGTCAAATGAAAAATACTTGTCAAGCTAAATAAATAGAGTTGAAAAGTTGTTATAAGAGAAAATGGGAAATCATTGTTCCTGAAGATGAGCTTTGTGGAGCTGTTGTACTTTAAAGATGCAAGAAAATTCAGTAGTATTTCTTTCTTGTTCCCTTCAATAAAAACAGGAAATAAGAGGATCTAAAATTATAAACATAGACTAATATAAGTTAAGATTTATTTGATCAAATAAGAATTCATCTAGTATTGCATATTTATGTGTCTCTTTAAAAAAGCAATACTTGTTTGATACTAGTCCCCTTTCAGATTTTAAATAGGTGTTCATAATGATTGCAGGAATTCTGCCTGAGTGTGTCTGGTGGTAGGAATGTGGAGAAAAGGCTTTTGTAGTGATAAGGCAAAATCCCCAGCTGCATTTACTTTTCCCCTCTCTCCTGTGTACGTACTTAATCCTGTTTTGTAACAAGCTGCTGTGACTTAGTTGAGGTGTTAGTCTCCCAAATAACTCTCATCAAACTTTTAATCTAATAACTGTTTTGTTTGTATATACCTTTAGTTGTCAGAAGTAATGTGTTCCATAGACATCTGAGGTACTTTCAAAGAAGTAATTCACATTCAAGGAAACTTGCTTTCAAATAAATGGGAACCTTTCATCTATTTCCTATAAGATCTGCCCTTTGTGCAATTCAGCTTAACAGAAACATGTTAGTCAGCTGGGAAATACCTGAATTTTTTCTAGAAGGGATTGAAAAAGACTTTAAATACAGACTTTTGGGCATGATAATTTTCCTGCTGCTCAAGTATTTGAATTAGAATTCCTTAGATAAATCCCACAATTATAGCAGAGTGTAAATCTCATATTGGTCCATATTAGATGTACTTACTACAAAGGGATTGCAAGATAAGAATATTTTAGTGCATTCTATACTTGTATTAAATAATTCCCTGTCTGTGTAAGTCCTGTAACTAGTTTGGTGTCCATTTGGTACTCTGTGCACACTAACTGGGTTTGGTAGGATTAAATTTTTATAGATGACTGTGAATATCTCCTGGAAAAATTAGGGAGCAAGTCTAACTGATTCTCTTCTCTTTCTAATTTGGCACTTTGAGAATCATCATTTCACTGCTTTTGCTTTATTCTGTATTGGTTTGTATTAACTTATTTCTGTTCCTTGGCACTTTATTCTACTCCCTTTCTGATTTTCCTCTTTGCCACTTGTTTGTGTGCCTTTGCCTAGATTGTGTTTTTGCAGAATGCATATGTGATTACAAAAAACATCTGGCAAACTTGTGGTAATGTGTAAGATATTTATATTTCACCATCATATGAAATGCTTCAAGCATTACAAGAGTACTCAGATTGCCTAGAAAAGTATGCCAGCATTTTTCAGTACCACCTTGTGACTGTGTGAAATGCTGAATGTCTTTACTGCTTTTAAGAAGGATTTTTATAAATCCATGAAAGAATTAGTAATGTAGGGTCTCTGCAGTAGCAAGGGCCTTAGCTTGTAGGACAGAGAGGTGTTGAACAGAAGAGAAATGTTTTCTCGCAGTGTTAGATCCTTTCAGTATTTTGCTGACTCAACCTCTCACTGCAGCAGGAATTTCTGTTAGTGCAGGCTTGCTTCTGTGAGAAGAGATGTGATCTGTAGAAGACACAACTCTGCCAGGGTCAGTCTGATACTGCTTCCATGGAATCACTGCCCCCAGAGCTGCCTGTTCCTCTAGAGACTCACTCCTCTGTCCATTTTCCTTGCAGTTCCTCATTTCAGTGCCACATTCTGTATCTGTAAAGCAGTGCTTCATCTCCAGCTCTGTTTCCTCCTGCACCAAAAGAATCATGCTTGCCTGAGCACGGATCAGCTTGGAGAAAGGAGAAGTCTTAGTGGTGGTCTGCAGCAAAGTGTGTGTTTTCAATAGGGTCCTGCATTCGGCAGATCCCAAGAGCTCTCCTGAGGTGTTGCATATGCACAGTCACAGCTGTTCCTCCATTTGGTGAACTGATAAACTTAGAATCTGCCCTGCAGGTGACCCAATGTGCATGTGAGTTTTGCAGTCCACAGTGTTCAGTGCTTGCTCTTGTTAATTTAACTGAGCACATTTCAGTGTGTAGTGAGTGCACTGGGATTTAGGGAGGAGGAAAAGTAGGCTCTGCCCTATGCGCTTCTGCCTTTCCACTTCCTGGCGAGAGGAGCTGAGAAAAAGTTCCTCCTCAACGATGAAGTGTATTCTGAAGCTTTTTCAGAATATACACTTCCCTTGGAATGTTCTTTAGCTGGCAAAATAAGTGGTTTTTCAAGTAAATGCTTGTGGAGCTATTGCTGTAAATGCTCATATGCTTTTTTTAATGCATGCATTTTTTTTAAAATAATGGTTGTCCCTTATGACTGCATTTGCACACATTACTTCCTGTGGTTCAATGTTGGGAGCATTGAAAAGTCAAATCACCATTACTTCCTATGTTTCCTTTTTTGCCCGTAGCAAGATGCATTCCAGTTATTGATAAACCTATTTCCTACTCAGATTATAAATTATAATTTTCCACAAATGTGGTGGGAAAAAAAGTTACTTATGCTCATCTAAATAATGATCCCAGTAGAAAAAAAAAAAAGGAAACATCAATTTTCCTGTGTGGGAAAGCATTTTCTGGCTCGTGTCAGATTTTGAATCCTCAAGACTTTAATGCAGCTTGATAAAAAAGATTTAATCATTCATACAGAATGGACAGTAGAGGTGTCCTCTGCCTACAGGAGAGCAGTAATTCTAACTACTTTTTTCAGGAGACCTTTTCCTACAAGGTCTGTAGTAAGGACACTAAGCTCCAGATATCCTTGAACCTTTTAATATGGTTATGTATTTGCATGTGATTACACTAAGGACCAAATAACATAAATTGTCATGAACAGGTACACATGTATATATACTGAAGAAAGACTGCATAGACTGGGCTTGACAGTTATTACCTGGGTATTTGTTTAGACTCTCTCCCACACTGTGAAGCAAAAGCAAAGGTACCTTTTGGTGGGTGGATGTGGAACTATTCCAGGACACATCTTTTAAGCAGTGCAACCAGAGCAAGAGATCTGGTATTCATCCTAGACCTCATGCCAGTGGTCAAGCTAAGTAAAAGTAAGTGCTGCAATCATTTAGAGAAGGAGGAGTTGGCACTTTCAGAAGTGGTGTTGTAGACTGTTGTTTTTTGGTTTACTTTTTCCTAAGTCTGTGACATTGGAAATTTGATAGGAAGTACAGGATGCTGCCTTTCAGAAAAGCAAGTAAATCAGCTGTTGAGAAGAATTTTGCCTGTGTAGATTCAAGAAGGCCAGGAACTGGAATATGCTCTATTCACAGATGTGTCTGCAACTTGTTTTGCATACCAGCTCCAACCATGTGCACTTTTTGCTGTATGGCCTTTCAGTCATCATGTTGTAAATTGCTGAACTCTGTTTTTATGTTTCCTTTAACCTCTGGGATCATAGACTGATTCAGGGTGGCAAGGATAGTAGCATATCATATAGTCCACCCTCATGCTGAAAGGAGGGTTGACACTTGATCCATGTTTCTTGGAGCTCTCTCCCGTCAGATCCTGAAAGCTTCCATGAGTGGAGGTTCCACAGCTTATCTGGACAACCTGTTCCAATGCTCAAGTATCCTTAAGATTGTCTCAAGTCTCAGTTTACTCAGTCTCCCTGTGCAGCCTGTCCTTCAAATAACATCAACGACATGAGTGTCAGGCAGTTGCAACCTGCTTGTTGTCTTGACAAAATGGTTCTAAAGACTCATTCCAAATCTGTTCTTTGTGTGGTGTCAGACCTTCATCAAACTGTCAGTCTGCTGTTCATCCCAAATGTGGTCCCTGTACTGCAGTGACTCACATTAAGGCTCTGCTTCCTTAGCTGCTGTTGTATCCCAGGCTTTACAAGTGCCAAACCCTAGTTGTATCATCTGAGATCATCCAACTGTATCTTGCTGAATTACCAGCTGGTGATTCTAAACAACACAGCATAATCTATCAGAGGAATTTAGCAACTAATGCATATCAGGCTCTTGTTCGTGATTCTTTTTTTAGTGCATTTTTCCATGATACTGTAAATTGCCATTCTTGGTGGTATTTCTGTTGTTTTATTCTCAGTTAAGTGAAATATGCAGTTATTCTGCTTCAGCTAATGGAAAAAATTATAGCTAAAGGTCTGATGGATGTTGCTTTTGTTCCAGGTGATTAATGTGTGTTCTTACAGTATACCACCTTTTTGAATACCATTTATTCTGTTCTTCAAAACAGGGAGAGTAGCTTTAAAGCATTGTCAAAATATTTCTGTCATTGTTATCTGAAAAACGTCAACCCTTAAGAATCCAAAAATGGCATTTTTCTCATGTTATGTAATCAAAAGAGAGATAAAGGGAGAGGTTGTAACTGTTTTTTTCAAATTATTCTCCAAAAATCACCATGGAATAATCACTACTGAGCTAAGCTTTAAGAAGTCCAGCACTTTCTGGAATCTTAATGCTGACTGCAAAGCTTGAGGTGTTTCCTTTTCCTAGTATTTCTGCTCTGGAAGACAGTTTTGAATAAATCTTGAAACGAACCTGGAGCCCCTGTCTCTATTATCACTAAAGCATTTTTCCAGCTGTCAGAGGCAGCACTTGACAGGGAACCAAACTAGTGCAGGTCAATTTGATTTTTCCTCTATCACGCTCCTGGAACTTACAGGTGTGTGTTAGGAAAAAATGCACTGTACCAAGGTTGGGCACGTGCATCTCATTGAATTTGCTTCAGCACAGGCCATGCTCTGAAAGGTTTGTACTGGATTCTCCATTGCAGTGGGATTCAGGAATTCACTTGAGCATAGACACTCTGCTGGACCGCAGCTGGTACTGTCTGGAAAGCTCTAGTACTAAGCCTGCAGCTGCGTGAGTAGGTCTGCTTTGCCACCGCTTGGAAGATGCTGGACTGGGTCTTGAAAGCATTGTTAGACTGAAGTTACTTCATCAATTTGGGCACATTTGCTGTACCAGCAGTTGAGTCATCTGTAGCATTGTTATCATCTGGGATTTTCCACTACTCAGGATACCTTCATTCTCTTGTTACATAAGGTAATGGAGAGCAGATACATGAGACAGTGAACAGTTCATTGTATTCAGATCTTATTTATGGAGTATTTTAAGGATATTTGGGACAATTGAATATGATAGGTGAGTAACAAGTCCTTGATACTGAATTGTTATGTGGAGACCCAATGAGATACAATAGATCAGGTTTCTGAGTTAGTTGCCTCTATGAGAACTAGACAGTGTTTATGGTACAACTGGGAAATAGTTGAAAGTGACTTGGTTTTGTTTTTGATAAAAATGGAAACATTGCAACACAAATTGGTGAGTGGGCTGAACAAAAGATAGAGAGATGAGGAAGGCAGGGCTTGGGGAAAAGAGTGATGAGGCTTGTATTTTTTCAACATTACTTTTAAAATTTTCTGTCATGAGGAATTTATATCATAACTTTAAACAAAATTTCCATATTTTATGTATTGCAAATATGATTCCTTTTTGAATCAAGTACTGTGTTTCAGCATGATAGTATAATAGCTCTTCATTTGCAGATAAATCCTTAATATATACAGCATTTAAAAATGAGTGACAGTGAATAGTTTGAGTAAATACAGTGTAGGAGACTTTCTTATTTAAATATATTGATGCAGTTAAATAAGTGTTTCATATATCTAGGCACAGGATTTTGTATTAATGTTTACATATTTGCCCTGAGCTGAACTCCTACAGGATTTTATTATTCAGATTAACAGGTGAATATTTAGTGTTAAAAACTGCCTAAAGTATAAATCTGCTGAAAATCCATGCCACCTGAAACAAGTAAACAATACACCTTCATCTCCTCATTAACCCAAACAAAAATATCAGGCAGGTAAAGGGTTTACTGAAGAAAAAGGATAGAATGGCCTTCTTGATTAATTGCCAGAAACTAAGCATAGGAAAAAGAAGGATGTCCTTAATAGCCTTTTGGTTTCACAAATTACATTTTAAGCACAAACAATTCTATTGATTGCTTGCTTTGAGGCACAAATTGTAAACAGTCACTTATTAGTATCTTAAGGGCAAATGAGTCTTACTACATTACGTAATGGGAATATCACATTGCACCTTTTTTCTGTTTGATGCTCAGTTTTTATTTTGCTTTTGGCTTTGATTTTACCTTGTTGCAGTCCTAATTCATTAATCCATCCACACTTGATAAAGTTGTTAAGCCTTAGTTAAATTTATGTTCTGTAGAGCCTGTCATGTGCTTCTAAACATCAACTGAGAATGATGCAGATTTTGGATACTTTAAAGTTTAATAGAATGACCCAGTTTGGTAGATAGGTAGGGTGAGATGAATTACAATACATGGCATGTCTGTGACATGTCTCTGAACTTACTGAGATATGATGTTTAATAGAAAACATACTGAGACATAGTATTTCATGTAAACCATATCAACAGTTTTGCATTCTTTCCTTACTACCTGAAGTAACAAGCAGTATGCTTTGTCATGATGGACTAGTCATTTGGATCATGGGAAAATGTAGCTTGTAGTGGTAGAGCATCAGGAGGCTCTTGATGAATGTTTAGTGTGGATCCAGAAATGACACTAGGCTGAGTGTCTGAGGCTGGTGAAAAGTATTCTTGAGACTATTGTACATTATAATGTACCACATTTCTTCAATATAGGGGAAATGAATAACTAATTGGATGGAAGTCACATCTGACCCAGGCAAAAGCGTGCATCAATGTACTATATTGCATCCTCCTGGGTTAATGTTGAGTGAGCATTCCTAATCTTCTCAATTCCTTACATTCTTGGAAAAGGTGACAGTGAAAGCTTAATGTTAATTTCTATTTCTTTAACTTAATAAAAAAATGAATTAATTTACTATTTATGAATCACTTAAGAAGCGTGTATGGAATCATGTTTGACCTGTTTCCAAAACCAAAGTATATAGCTGGCAGTTTGCAACAGGTTATATTTTAATCTATTTTTAAAAGGTAGGAATCACTGCATCTCTTATCTCTAGCAATGTTACTGATTCACTATAAAGCATTCTTTGGTATATAGTTTTAATCACACTACAGTTGACTTCTAAATTTTGTGAAAGGATTAAATTAAGAATTTTTCATTGGTTGCTTATTAGACTAGTACACAGCTGCATCAGTTGCTGGTGAAGTTGTAGAGGGTCAGCTTTAGTTGAAGTGTCAGAAGCCAAAATCAGAAAACCACAATAGAGTGGTTTTGATTTGGATAGTGGGGATGATAAAAGCCATGCCTGTGATTGGCTGTACTCTGCTAGTGGAATACAAAGGGTAAATAAGGGCATTTAGGACTATGGTTCTGCCTAAAAAGGCAGTTTTGTCTTCCTCTCTACTTGTGAATTTTCTTGCTCCCTTCCTTTTGTTGGTGTTTTTGGAGCTGTGTGTAGGTCACATCAGCTCACTGAGGATCTGAAGCTAACTCCTTCAAACAAAAATAAATTATCTGAAGTGGGATAAGATGGTTAGAATGTGTATCTAAGTGTATTTGTGGGTGCATGTGTTATGTCGAGGCTTCCATAAAATAAATCAATCTGGTAACAGTTACAGATATCATAGATGAAAGTCGAAGTTGGAAACAGCATGGAGCTGAATAGAAGGAAAACCTGTTTAGAGATGGGGCAGAGACCCAAAGGACTATTGTGTCAGGGGATTTTTTTAATTTTAGGCTTGAAGCCTGCAATTCCTGCCTTTGTTAGCATAAAGGTACTGTCATGTTATGCCTAGTGTGAAACTTTTTAATAGCTGGTGGCCACAAACAACACAGAGAATGTCTGGTAAGCGATGTGTTTTCTGGGGATCTTGGAGGGGGAGTTTCACAAACTACAGTTTCACAAATAGCTCCTTCAGTGTCAGAACTGATTATAGCAGTCCTATAGACGTGCTACGTGGTAGATCCTTCCCATGTGTTTGTAGTGTAGCTGACACTCCTGATTTTCCATTCATACCAGTTCTCCAGTGTCGTTTACCATGTATCTTCACAAATACTTGCTCCAGCTTTTCAGGGTGTAGAAAGACTTAACACTGTGTTGGGACTTCTTTTTTCTGTTTGGCTACCACTCTGATTAATGATTAAGAGCAAAACATAACTGGATAAAGAGTCAAAGTAAGACTATTTTAAGCTTTGCAGATTTCCTTGCCATGTTCCTCCTTCCCACTCTCCATTCCTCCCTCTGTCAATGTATCTATATATGGTAAATGAGATGTACTGTAACTCATGTGTTGCAAATCCCTTGTCTTTTGCTTTAGCTTTTACCAGATTCGTGCATCTATGAAAATTCCTCCAAGAATTCCACACAAATTAGAAGCTAGTTTGTTACATGGAACTGGTAAGTGCAAAAACTTTTATTAAATGTAAAACTTTTAGTAAATGAAGTCATTATCTTGCCTTGCTAACTAAGGATCACACTTTTTGTGTTGTATTGTTATAACTGATATATAAGTGCTTTTAATTTTGTTACTAACACAATAAAAATATAGTTTGTTCTTAGCAGTGACACTTAAAAGTTGATTACAGAATGTACATTACTGTTTTTTCTCTGCTGATTGCCTTTGCTGGTACCAAAACATGGCGATTGCTTTATATCAGTGTCTTCTGGTTTTTTCCACTGATCTCCTCAGTCTTCTCCATGTTCCAGGGTAAGATAACCAAGGGCAGATCTCATGTAAGTAGATATCTCAAAGTAGTGGAGAACTCCAGATAGAGGCTCTTACCCAGATTGATAAGCCTGGGTTTTGTTTTTTTTTCAGAAAAGAACACTTTGAAAGGATCCAGCTTTCAATCTTGTTCTATTGTTGCCTGGTGATAAAGCTGAACATTTATTTAACCTCCTGAACAGAATTGCCTACTCCCTCATCTTTTTTCTTTTTTAACCTGACACTCACTTGTGGTTTCTTTGTCCAGGCAAACTGAACCCAGAGAAAGCTGTTAGTGCTCTCCTAATTCTGTGTAGCCCACACCCTCAGCATGCTGTAAAAATGTGAAAAGCGAAAAACTAATCAAGTTTTCAAATGTCAGGTGGAGTTATTGAAATTGCAAGCTAAAAAACCTCCTACAATCTGAGAAATGATATGATGTTACTGAAACCTGAATTTTTGAAGCTATTTTAAAAGCAAATGAGTAGAGCAACAATTTTGATCAAGCTTCCTGAATATTGCTTGGATTTTTGTGAGATAAATAAATAATTCTTATGAACCAGGATTGCCCTGCTTCAAAGGCAAGGTTTAATGGAGTTTGGAGAATTTGGCCCTGGTAAATTTCCTTTACTAAAACATACGTTTTGAATAGTGACAATAATGTTTCATATTGTTGGAAAAAAAGTTTTTTCATTTCAGGGTATATTTTAGAATGGTCTTAGGTTATTTTTTTAGAAAGTTTTAATCTTGTTAGTAATTGTGATATATGTCTTAGTTCTGTCTCTTGTTACTAGGCATAAAGGATATAAACATTAAGGCTACAGATTGGTGTGAGTTTAGATCAGCAGTACTGTGAAAGAAAAAAAAAAATCAGTCTTTTATTCCTCCTGGCTACTCTTTCTTATCTTCATATTTCTCTGTGTGCTGTGACACAAGTGACTGTTTTGCTCTAGGAACTCAAGAGGGCAACTCCTTCAGCTGACAAGCAGCCATTTTAAAAAAAAAAGAATAAAAAAAAAAATAAAAAAACCAACCAAACAAAAAAACCACACACACAACAAAAAAACCAACCCTTCAAATCCAAAAACTTAGGGCCCTGTTTAGGTCAGTCTCTCAATTTGTTTTTGCAGGTAGTTACTGGTAATGTTTGTCCCACAGCAAAGCAGAGGGAAGGGTACAAGCTGAGCAGTGAAAGGGTGTTCGTTTGTCCTTCTTGTGTACATGATAGTGCTTGGTCTTGCTGAGGATCTCTGCTTTCCATTTATTTCAGTTGTTGCTTAATTTAGCAGTGCTGGATGCTTTAGCTCAGACTTGAAGCTCTCCTGCTAAAGGTGAAAGAGTAGCTGATACTAGTTCCTGAGACTGCTGTTATGTCTAGAAAGTAGCTGCTATTAGGCTATGTGTGGAATAGTGCTAGGAGTGTTGATCCACTGTGTGAAAGTGTTGCTTATTGACCCTAGAGGAGGCTGGTCAGGAGCCCACTAATTCCACTCTTGAGTGTGATGTCCTGTGTTGGTTAGGTGGCACTTTCTGTACTTTTCTGTCTCTTCGGTCTTTCTCCTACTTACTTGTTCTAAATCCTACTCGCTTTGATTGTCATGGTTTTCCCACTCCAGCTCTTTTTGCCTACTTCTAGCTCTCCCTAGCCTCTGCCCAAATCATCTCATTTTCCTTACCTTAGCTGTGTGTTTTCCCCTCTCCCACAAACTGTTTGTTTGATCTCTCTCCTCCTGTTATTTTCCCAAGTCAAATATAAAGTCTTAGTTTTTCTTCTTCTTCCTGTTCCTTTGCATCTCCTTCCACCCCTTGCCCAACCCTTCCCAGCTCTTCCTGAGATCCTCTGTTAATAGAAAACAATTTATTTAAGTTTTCCACATCTGGAAGTTGCTTCACTGGAGTTGCTTGCTGCCTAGCATAAGGGTCATTACAGATATGGTAGGGCAATTCACTTGCTTTAGCTCTAGCCTTGTGAAGGTCTCCTGTTATTATTGTCGTTTGAAGGAAGGTGTCATGCTCTAGAAAGTTATAAGATAAACCTATGTATTTCTACCCTGTATGAGGTTTCAGATTTTGGGATGTTATGAATTCCTCCTCTCAAAAATTTGTGGCTGGTTTTCAGAGGAGAAAAAGGGGAGGACAAAAAACCAAAAGTGTGTTAGGAAGGAATGAAATGTCTGTTTTTATGATGCAAGAGTAACTTAATTCCCCACTGTTTTTTCCCCTTTATTGTGGAAAAGGCTTTTTGTGTGAATAGAAGCTTAGAAGTAGTCTTGGCCAGTCACTGCATCGTTGATTTAAAAAACAGTAGTTCTACCTCATTGACCTCATGTTTGTGAGACCTTGCTCCCCATGTGGAAGTGGCTCAGCCTGTTCCTGACATCAGCTTTTCCTCTGCAGTTCCCTCTGTCGCTTCTGAGGGTGCCGGCTCATGTTACACTGGAGTCAGCAGAACCGGGGGCTGTAACTCAGGGTTGGATGCTGTGCAGGAAGTGGGACCTCAGCCATTTGTCTCCAGCACTTTTGTATCAGAGGGGAGCGGGAGATCCCTTTCGCTGATGCTGTGCAGTTATAGCAGATTATGTGCCATGTGAAACCAGACCTGCTCTGCCCTTCACCTGTAGCAGATGACACAGATGGACATCAGCTGAAAGCGGCATTATACGTAGGGGAATCACACTGCAATGAATTCAGCCTTTGTAAGCATTTTGTCCAGGCCACCTAAACTGATGATAGGTATGAAAGCACTTCAGCAAAACCCAGTATTTGTACTTGTTTCTAGTTTCTGAAGGGAAGTTGAACTAAGATGTTACTAAGATTATGGAGTGGGAATGTTTGCCAAGGGTACTGATAGTCTATCAGAGACCCTGAATCTGTAGAGTGCAAACAGCAGATTTTTT
>JAWWMO010000121.1:86049843-86075905 GCA_035047845.1 Dendrocincla fuliginosa | reverse complement strand
ATTTGCTTTTCTGTTTAAAAAAGATTTTGCCTCATTTTTGCTGGAGCCTTTTTGATTTCATTGAATTGTGTCACCCTCTGTTTACTTCACTTCTCCCTCTCAAATGTAAGTGTGAAAAAGGGCTGTACAGTAGTCACACATATGAAGTGTTCTTTGCACAGCTTTTTCTTTGGCATTTCTGTCTTTTTCTTCTTTCATTATCTTCAGATATTCCATGATACTGACCCTTAGTTTCTTCATATTCAAGTTCATTTTGTGCTGTAAATGCCCAAACCTTCAGCAGTATTCCCACGGCTTGTGCCTGTCTACACATCATGGAAAGCTATATCTCTGTGTATGTTAGACACCTGTTCTGTGCAAGAGGGCTGTGCTGGTTTAGAGGATTCAACTGGCTTTTGTTCCTTTTTGTCCTTTTTTCCCCCACCCCCTCCAAGTTGGTTTGTATTGCTTTGGTGATGTGTTTTAGGTATGGTTATATAGTAAATGAGCTGACACATCTGAAGGGATGTTGCAGCATTATTTGGGAGAGAAACAATTACTGAAGAGGTGGGAATTGTTATTGTTGAAGATTTCATCTGATAAATGCAGTTAAAGTAGCATGGTGTGTGTAAAGTATACATTGTCACACCAAACCACAAGTGAAATTCAGGCGTTTAACCTGTACTCATCCCATAGCTGTGGGGTTGAACTTCAATTCATTGTCAGAAAATTAAAGACAGGTTTTGTTACTGATTTTTAGTCAGAAACTTACTTGTCCCTTCTGACCTTTTAGAAAGTTTCAGTAAATCTGAACATTTTCCTACATATTTTTTCTCTGTTTTTGGCTTTTTGAGTAATACAATAATGCAATTTAATTTCAAATCTCAACTTGTGCAAAGAAATGCTGGTACAAACCAGCAATTTCTATGCTGCTTCCATTATCTTTAGAGTATATTGTTGCTGTTGTCCACAAAATTATTTTAAGGATTCAAGTTGTCCTTTAAATCAGCTTAGGATAGGAAAAGGAAGAAACTTTCAAATTTACAGTGTTTTATTTCAGCTGGGCCTCCTCCATATTGTAACATGTAGCAAATACTTGATAGTTGCAGTATCCACATCTGGCTCACTTTTCTGGAGCACCTCTCTCTGAAACACTTGAAAATTGCAGAGATCACTCCTCTTTGTCCTTTACATTTTCATGGGTGGCAGTTTGCTCCTCTGTTTGGGTCATGCTCACGTCGTTGGCATCTCTTCCTTTCCTACAGTGTGGGGGGTCACTTGTTGAGTGTTTTCTTCTTCAGAGTAGCATCCAGGTTCACCTTCTCTTGGGAACAACCAGTATTAACACCTCTGTTGAAAGAGGAGCAAATTCCACGTGGTTACAGCCCTGGAGTCCTGTGCAGTCTACTCTTTGCTATTAACCTGTCATTGGTTATTTCTGCCCATTATCTAATAGTCCTCACTTTCTGCTTTCATTCATTTTTCATTCATCTCTTCTAGTTCTTTGTTTTCACAAGGCTACTGTTGCAGTTTGCTCTGTTCTCCCAGGGGTTCAGGATGGGATCTGCTCCTCAGTAGGCAGAGGTCAGGCATCCCTTAGGAAAACAGCAATGGCAGTTTGTGACAGCTTTTCAACTTCTTGCTACTGCTTCATTTTTAAGAGGTAAAGTCCCCACAGCAAAGTCCATGGAAAATGAACACTTCTTACCTGTTGCAGTTCAAAATTTATCTCTCTGGCTTAAACGTTCAGGAATATTGTTTAAATTAATTGAGGTTTGCATTAGAAACAATGAGGAAGAGCTTCCACAATCTCCTGGCCTAGTCTGCTGACCTTCATGGTGAGAGATGGCCACAGAAAGCTGAGAGTAATAATTTGTTAAATTTCTCCAACTAGCTGGAGATATGCTTTGAAGAGAACTGCTTTAGAAGCACTGCTCCCCTAGCACAGCATCAGAGACTTAACTGAGGTATCTGGGCCATCAGGAAGGGTTCTATACAGGCAGACCACCATGCTAAGAACTTCCAGGATCTTACTGAGGGTCCTTGTGTTTACTACTTCTTAAGAAAAAATCAAGAATTTGTTTTAATTCTGATAGTTTTGTGACACACGGGACGTTCAAATTATCAGTTCATTTGTGCTTTTTTGCAGTTTTCCTCGCCCAGTGAAGAATACGTGGTTGAACAGGAATGCACCAGCACAAAGCAGGGACTCTGTGATTCCTTCTCTTGAAAGTGTGGTCTTTGGCAATAACTACACAAAACAGTTATCAGCAGACGTAAGACGATACCAGTTTAAGATTTTATTTGTATTCTATTGGGTGGTGAGAATTTTATCTTTTCTGCAGGAATATTACTCGATAAAGAATGAACTTTGTTAGTTACTTTGGAGTGCCACATGATAGGGGAAATGAGAAAAATTGTTCCAAAAGGCTGTGTTACATGCTTCAGGAACATACAGCTTACAATATTAAGTGTTTAACCTTCTTTTTAATGACTTGCGATCTGTTGAACATCACAAAAATGTTGATGAAGTTTATGAGAAGAGACAGTTGCTTATCTTTTTAATCATTCTGCTAAGACTTCATTTATTGCACAAAATTAATATGTGTCTTTTTTCTTTATTTTAGGGTTGCAGCTTTGTTGTTTCAGAGTCTTTCCTCAGCCATGCTTATAATTTCCACTATACACTTTGTGCCAGTTTACTGCTTGCTTTCAAAGGGTTACATAGCTATTTCCTTATGATAACAAAGGAGTTCCCCTCTTCTCACCGAATTGAACTGGGTATGTTCAGTTTATTAAAATGCATCACTTTCTTGTCAATGTTCATTAAGAATACACTCTTCTAGACTAAACTGTCACTGATCTCATACATCTTGTATATCTGAAATATTTTTGCTTGAACTGAGCTGAAATTTAATAACTGAAGAAAAAATCAAAAAGATACTGTCACATTACTAATAAAATAAGGAGATAACAGCCTAAGTCTATGCAAATATATTTTTTCTTGTTGGCCTTGATTTGCAGCTATTTCAAATCACTGTGTTTAGTGGTGAAAAAGTTAGAGAAGCTCTTAATACAAGTAGTACCTTGCACTTCTTTGTTTGTTATGTGGAAACTTTGCATATTTTTACAGAAATTTGTAACTGTAAGCTTTGATCTGAGAAGAATATTTCAATAGAAATTTACCTGAAAAAAGACCTACAAGAAAAAATTGCTGCTGGCTCAGTTTGTAGTGTAACTTTTTAAACAAACTTAGGTGCCATGAAGATTTCTAGTTAACCACATCTGAGGAAAGCAACTGCAAAAGTATTAAATGTAAGGTATGGAAGTGTACATGTACATTACGTTTCTGTAGAATGCAAATACATTAGAGAACCAAGCTTCAATTTGTGAAGAGAAGAGTGGCAGAACTAAAAAAGGAGAATACACTGGCATTAAAAAGAATGATTTAGAGTTTTTCCTCAGCAGGCATATACCTTTTCAGGTATTCAGTCATGTTCTGACTTTCGGAATTCACATGTAGAGAGCATTCATTGTTTTTTTGTATTTATTGTTTATTTTTTGTATTTATTTTATTGTTTGTTTTTTTAATTCTACCAATGTCAAAACAGCATAGTGAAACAGGCTGAAAATTGAGATATGAAACCTGATTTTAAATGTATATGGTCAATTAATGATTCAAACAAAGAATGTTTCACTTATATATTACAAAATACAAAGCTTTTTTTTGGGAAAAAAATTGTTTTGAGGGAGTGTATCAGAAATATGTGCATAGAAAAATACTAGAAACTGAGGCTTTTTCTTTATGGAAGCAAAAGGTACTGCAACATGGTGCAAAGAACATGTCTGTCTCAGTTATTTTAATATGGAGGGAAACACCTTAATAAATGAAGGCTCAACTATTAGTCTTCCTTTTAAGGTCAAAATGTGCTTTTTTCCAAATCAAAGAATCATGGGACTGTTTAGGTTGGAAAAGACCTCTAAAGATCATGGAGTCTGACCATTAATCCAGCACCACCATGTTCACATCCACATACCTTTTGAACACTTCAAGGGATGGTGACTCCACTACTTCCCTGAGCAGCCTGTTCCAATGCCTGACCACCCTTCCAGTGCAGAAATATTTCCTAATATCCAGTCTAAACCTCCCCTGGTACAACTTGAGGCCATTTCCTCTTGTTCTGTTGCTGGTTACCTGGGAGAAGAGGCCAACCCCCCACCTGGCTACGTCTCCTTTCAGAGTGTGATGAGGTTCCCCCTGAGCTTCCTTTCCTCCAGGCAGAACAACCCCAGCTCCCTGAGCCGCTCCTCATAACACTCGTGCTCCAGACCCTTCACCAGCTTTGTTGCCCTTCTCTGGACACACTCCAGCAGCTCAATAGAGTCTGATGGCACTACTGTTGTAAGGATAGGCTTAGGCTAAATCTTGATACTGAAATGTTTCAGATGGGACTTTCAATTCCCCTAAAACATTCCTTCAAAATATATATGTGACAGAAAAAATCTGGCCATTGAGTAGCATACTTGGGTTCTATCTTTCAACCTCATTGAAAACATAAGCTTCAGTGGAACTTGAATCAAATATTTTCTCATCTCTGTGGGTAATTTAGCTTACCTTTGGGAATGCAAGTTTGGACAGAAATACTCAAATATCTGAAGGGAATATTACAGCTTACTTTTAGCATTCATTTTACGTGTTCTGCTGACAGTTTGTTTTCTGTGGGTTTGATATTTTTTTTTTTATGTCTCTGCTAGAATTATTTTGTGTTTTCATATTTGTAAATATATTTTTCATTTATTTCAGTTACTTTATATATATGCTGATTGGAACAATTGATGTAGTAAAAAGTACTAATGTAAATACTAATTATTACCTTTTGCTCATGAAAAATAACTAATGCCTACCATTAACACTAATTTTTCTAAAATCCAGCAACAGTAAAAAAAAATGCTCTATTTCTTTCTATAAAGAAACTTAAGTTCACTGGACTTCACAAAATACACAATTATCATTTGCATTTTTTTTTAAATTTTTGAAGTAAATGAACTATTTCATAGTGGGTATTTTATCTGTGAAGTTTAAATGGGCATTGCAGAAGAGAATATTCAGTCCTGTTTAAACTCCAGAATCATCAATTTTTTGTTTAAAATTATTATCTCTTTTATTTTGTTTCTTTTGTTTGCTTTGCTATTGCTCTGTCATATAATTTTAACACAAGACAGTGATTTTGCAGAAGCATGTGCAGACACCAGTTGGATTAGATAAGTGTAATTGAGCTTTTAAGTATTACTGGTTTCAGGAAATAAAAAATGCTACCTTAATGTGTATCACAAGTGATACTCTAGAAACTACACTGAAATTATATGTTTTCATGTACTGATCTAACTGCACTAATTGCTAGGCTAGCAATAAGCTCTTTTACTAACTTTATGGCAAATAATAAATCACAGATGAAAACCAGAGTGTAGTAACTAGTCATGTGTGTACAATCCCTGTAACTAGCCAAGGCCAGCATGCAGGTCCTTTATGAACGCCTTCTCAGAAGAAAATATCCACGAACCCAGAGAGACGCCTACCTAGGTATGTTTTTAAAGCAGGTGATATAACCCCTCAGATTTTTCTTGATACTATAAAATATGATTAATAATAATATAAAATATTACATTCTTTTGTAGACAGGAACATTATTTCACTATTCAGCCATAGTGAACATATGGTGAACTCTGATGAAGTCTGCAGAATTGAGCTACTTACTTCTAGGCTTAATATAGATAATAAAATGAGACATTATTGCTGCTTTTTGGTTTAGTGTTTTTTCTACTTTACTAAATAAAAGTGATTGAAGAGTTCAGTCAGTCATCAACATTTTAAAAAATAGCTGAGAATTATAGTTTCATATAATTCAACAGTTTTTTGGGGGGTTTGGGTTTTGGGTTTTTTTTTAGGTAATTAAAGATAATTCTTCCTGAGAAATCTTTCAGGTTGCTTCTAGTATCTAAAGACTTGATCCTTCCAAACACTACACAAGGCATTATGAGAGCTTAGGGTGTGTTTGTCCATATCTGTATGGCCAATTCTCTCTTTGGAGAGTGTCAGTGTTGCCCTGATGCTGGACAAAAGATGACATTGCTGTTTAAGCACAAGGAAGTTTCCGATGGGAGGATATAATGGCAGTTCAGTCTTGTAGTAGGTCACCATCTTAATCATTATCTCAAACTGTGTTTTGGTTTTGTTGTAAAAAGAAAACAACTGGTTTTTAGCAGAACCAGCAAAGTTGCATCAGGTGGTTGCTGGGTGAACATTAGTTATGTAGAAAGTTAGTGCTTAAGTTCCTTTTGTCTTGTATTATCTCTTGCTTTTTTTTTTTCTTAATATAACATTGTAGTTTGGGATTTTCCGTAATGATTTTAGATTTCAGAGTTTTAAATCTTGTTCAACAAGCCTCTTCTCAATTAAGTGTGAGAAACAAGATAAATAATCAGTATTCTGTCATAAATAAACAATTTAGTTTTTCACTGATGACAAAATTGGGCCACACCAAAGGTAGTATATCTTGAGCTATTTTCACATATTTTCAGAATACTTATTATCAAGTGCTGTTTAGCAAATAGAGGTATATGTAGTTTCTTTCAACAGCTTCTGTAAATTTATTTCTGAGAACTTCATGCATTTCTGTAATTTGCATATTTTCTCAGAACTTTGAGTTGTTTGAGTTAGTTTATGTAGCATTAGTTTAAGCCTAAGTATATTGGATACAATTACTTGAAAATCCATATATACTTACCAAATCTGGGTTGTATATTTCGAAGATAAGTTGAGTAAACACATTGTTGCTGTTCTGTAAATGTCTGTTCATTATCTGTATCCTAGGCTTATTATTGTGGGTTTCAAGGCATGTTTTGTTGGTGTATTTTTTCAAGAAACCTTTTAGTCTTTTTTTCTTAATATTGTGTTTCAAAAATAAAATAGAAATACTTGTTACAGACCATTTGGGGGTTTATGAAGTATTCCCTTCTTACTGGTACCTTAGATGTAGAAGGAAATTAAACATAGTACTAAATTATTATTTAATTTAGCAGATTCCCTGAAGTAGGTGGAAATGATAAACAAGGAGAACAATCTACATGAAGGAATAAATCTGTTTTCTTCATAAATGAGTCATGCATGGTTCAGATTCAGTTTAAGCTGCCATACTGTGGAAGACAAATTTGCTCTTAACATTGAGATCTTGAGAGAAAGATAATTAAAGAACAAATGTATGTGACTAAAATATGACTCCTCAGACAATTAACAGATTTTATTTATATATGTGTAGCTTGCAAATCAGATAATTAATATACCTTTAGAAAAAGGGTATTAGAATAAGGTTTCTCTGGAAAATCTGGTAGAAGAGGAATTGTATTTCCTTGGTTAATGATGATATTGCTGCTGAATAGCTGAGCAGCTCTAAATGAATAATCTGGAATAAATGACAGTATTTTCAAATTTAATTTTGAATGGAAAATTTATATCCTTGACAGCATATCATGATAAGCGATGTTAATAATTTCAAACTTTTCTATTAATCGTGTTCTGTCCTCAATCTCAGAAATTGCTATGAAAATGTTTTAAGGGGAGTTTACAATTTACTTGACTGTGGCACTTAATATGACCTCAAATTTTATTTGATGGATTATTTTTCATGTTTTAAAATTGTTTTGTGATATAATTGGTGTCACTCTGCGACATTACTCATGGATGTGTCCTCTCATCTTTCCAGAAAACATAGATGTAGAAGTTCGTCTTACAGAATTGTGTGAGGAAGTAAAGGTACAGTTTTATTTTAATGTATTAAATATGTGAAATAACTGTAAAAGTAGAAGTGTGGTGATTTCATACACTACTTGGGAATAAACTGTTTCAACTCTTCTTCCAAAGAGAAATTGCTCAACTGATGCCAAAACTTAATTGGCTTGGTGTGTCTGTAGCAGCAATGATAACTGCTGCATATCATGAAAATGAAGGTTATGGAAAGATGGATTATTTGTATGAAAATCACATTTTGAATTTTCTATATTTAGAATTTTAATTCTTTGGATTTGATGGCATCATATAACAATGTTACAAGATCAGGCAGTAGTAGTAGGTTGTACCAAAGTGGATTCTGCAAGAGATCCCCTCATCTGGAAGGACTTGTTATGATGCTGTCTCCTTTTCCCATTTTCTCTACAATCTCAAGAAAACGATGTACTTCAGATGACTAAGATTTGTCTCCCCAACTCTTTCCACGGTCAGAACTAGCCCCAACTAGCTAATTTTCCTGTCACAGCAAAGTTTAAAGGACAGGGTTTGAAACTTTTTTTGAAAGATAATCCCTGCTTTGCTGCCAAGTGGGCCATCTGCCCAGCTTTGGAAGAGCCGTAGGCTTACCTTTTGTTACAGTGGTAGTAGTCGTATAACTGCAAGAAAATGTAATACTGCTCTTGAAAAGGTGTAATTTATATAATTGTACACAAAGCCAGCACTGTTAGCTCTTGGGGATGGCTAATAATCTTACTTTATGTATTAAAATATTTTTTAAATTTTCATAGCTTTTCTGAATTCTTTAATTTCTCCCTTAGCTTGCTAAAGTATGTTTATATTTTTTCTGTTACCTCTTTTCTTTTGTGTGGTCCTCATCCAAAGTTTCTCTTGTTTCCACTCTCACTGGTTAAGTTCGTATTTCAATATTTGCAATCCTTTTTTCTACTTGTCTTTTAATACTGCTAGAGTTGGGTCTTTATTATCTTTTCTTTTGAAATCCTTTGCCTCAATGCCTTATGTGCCTGCAATGAGTTTCTGAAAAACTTGTTTTCTAAAATGGCAGGGAACATAAGCCTAGCAGTCCACAATTGATTGGTGTGGGACTGTATCATGGGATTGCACTATGCTGTTAAGAAAGAAGAGCTTGTTTCACATTGAATTTGTCTTGGTGTGCCCTGGTTCTGGGAAGCCTGTACTGTAACACCGCTTCCTGACTATGCTTAAAATATATGTAGATATACGGCATCTTGTAAAGGTTGTTGTGAGTTGTGACTATTCTGAAATGGAGATGTCTTTATTAAATTTTAACTTTTTTATCAAAGTTAGACTAACATAGCAAGTATCAATTTTTGGTTTCCTGATTCCTGTTCCTTTCAGGCACACTGTATCTTTGCATAGTAGAAAATACAGCAGTTGAACTCAGTTATCTTTGCCGTAAATTGAATTATTGCCTTAATTTATGGTCAGGAGTCCTAATTCTAAAAGGCAACTGGATAATATTTAATAGAATATAAAATCATCTGTTGTTGTTGTAACATGGATTGATTCAGTTCTGATACTTAGTCAGAACAGTTCCCATTTGGAAGTTGGTTTTAAATTACAAGTCTTACTAAGTTAAAGTACACTATTTTTAATTCTTGTCTGTACGTTATGGTTTCATCAGTAAATCATGTAACTATTTTTTTCTGACTTCAGAAAATGGAAAATCCTGATGAACTGGCAGAACTTATAAATATGAATCTTGCTCAGCTTTGCTCACTTCTGATGGCTCTCTGGGGGCAATTTCTGGAGGTCATTACCTTACAAGAGGAGGTCACAGCTTTGCTAGCACAAGAGCATCACACATTAAGAGTAAGTATTGACTTGGGCTTGTTCATATGCTTCCTGGGACACATTGTTACAGAAATGTGTGTCAAAATGAGACTCCAGATTATAATTTTTCTAGTTTTAGTTGGAAAAATTGGCTGGAATCATGAAGGGAGCTGTTGTATTGCATTTGTTACCTTGTGTATAATGTATTATATTCTTAGAATATAATAAGTAAAATATGTTTACGAACCAAGTAATTCAGCATTCTTTTGAATAAGAAATGCAGTTCAGAAGGCAGATTGCAGTCTGTGAAATAAGATACATTTGTGCAAGCTGATGGATTTTTCCATGGGAGCCATGCCTAGTCCCCACGCTGCCTTTTACTTCTTTGCTGCATTTAGGCTGCCTGCTTGTATCATAACACAAAGTGCATTTCCTTCTGAATTAAGAATTTATAACATTCATAAGCTTTGAAAAGTCTCTTAAGTTACATTTTAGAGATGTATTGGAAGTGATGTAGTATGTGTGTAGATGTATAAGAACACCTGTGGTTCACACATGGTTGGTCTGTAGAGGTGTTTACAGTTGCCGTAAGCTCTCTGCACACAAAACCACAGCAGTGCTGGTTCCCATAACGAAATATATTCAAGTATGAACTAAAGCATTACTGTTACCTGATAAATCATATTGTTTAATGAGGGAATCGTGGTTGTGGAAATGGCCTATTCTGGAGAACAAATGGAGTCTTTCAGAAAAAACACAAGGTTTATTTGTAAGACATGCTAGCCATAGGAAAGTGATCATTTTGCTGTGTGTCTGTGAATCTCACCTTTCTGTGCATTTCGTATAAATTCTGGAATCCTTCAAGTTAACTGGTCAAAGGTATGAAACAAGAATACTGCTTGACTTAACCTGCACTTGCATTCAGTTGCTGGTACATTAGTGTTTGTATGAGTTTATATTTAATAAAACCAAAGGAAGAATGAATATTTTAATTTTTACTGCTCCAGAAAAGATACTGCTAATGATTATGTATTCAGCTTCTTAAATATGGTTCTTTTAAAAACCTGTGAAGTAGGTCATCCTCTCTAGCTCATAAATACTTTAATCATTGAATTTTAGTGCAATTATTTTAAGGACCATAAATCAAAATATTTAATTATACTAGTAATTACATAGTATTTAATAATACTATGTAAATTGGGATATTGCACATTTTAAAATTATTTCTGTGATGCATCCCAGTTTGCAAAAAAGCTGGAGTTCCCTTCCTCTATTTAAAAAACTGCCCAGAGTATGTTCTTTTATATTAGCAAATGTTTGAACACTAAACTAGTTCATCTCTGTTCCCTAGTGACATCTTCTGGTACATCTGAACAAACTCTTCCAAAATTATTTCTTTCAATTTGATTAGTCCTAAAATAGTAGAGCTGAAAACGAAGATCTCTGACTGCTGCTCATAAATGTGCAGAGATACAATCTATATTCCACAACAGTTCTTATATACGATTCTTCTGTTTACATTGGGAGGGCCATAAACGCTGTGCTATTTAGGAAATCTATAGGGATTAGGAGTAGCAGATACAATTCCCTTCTGCAAAGTCATTGTGGACTCAGCCCAAGTGGGTAGCACCTGCGTCACTGGCACCAGCTGGGAGTCATTCTGGTTCTGCAGAGCCTGTTTAACAGCATCCTACCAAATGCCTCAGTCCTTCCATGAGTTAAGCACTGATCAAACATAATAAACTACTGTTGATGGAGAGGGGGGTCCCTCTTTAATATAGACTTATGTGGACTTTCTGAGCCTGCTTTCAACTATGCTTTCTATACTTGGGCAATTCTACTCAAGGCTGTCTGGAGCTGGTAATCAGATTTTCTTCAAAAGCACTGGAATTACCTAAACAATTGCAAATGGGATTCATTACAAACAAAAAGAAGTCCTCCTTCTCTATCTGAAAGAGTGGCAGAATTCTAAAGATTTGGTCTCCATATAACTGGTTACTTTATGTGGTAAAGTGCTCACATCTAAACGCAAAACCACCTTGGTTGCTTCCTGGGAAACAGCTGTCTGCTTTTTTCGTGACAGGTACCACAGACATGTACCAATTTGGCAGTGTTCCTGTAACTACTACTGATTGATTAGGATCTTCAATTAATTTTTAAATTGTTGAGTTTAGAACAATAGCCTCCACGCTTCATGATCACTTGTTACTAAAATCTAGTTATTAAGATGTAAAATTGTCTGTTAAGTCTATTGTATAAGTCTTCTCCCTTTCTGGGAAAAAGGTTGGGGATTAGCTCTGACTCATGTTTTTTGCAAAGTAAATGTTTAGAAAAGTCAATTGGGAAAACACAGCGGAGTTCTTAGGAACACCAATTCTAATCCCACATGTGTAAGAATAAACTCCTAACAACAAATTCTGAAGAAAAGCAGATTGAGTTCCTGATCACTGCTAAGAGTGGAAGTTGCATTTACAAGAAAGTGTCAAATTTAGTGTTTTCTTTTTACGTCAAAACATTTTCCATGGCTATTCAGAGATGATACTTTGACTAAGATTAATTTCTTGCAATACAGCTAAGTAAATTCTGGGAAGTTGGGGCAGTTCTTTCATCTCCCAGTGCAGGTTAGAGATTGGGGATTTAATGTTTGTGGATTGGAGTGGGGTTTTTTTCTTAGGTACCTTGGAACAATTTTTTTCCAGATTTTCTTGTATTAAGAGAACAAAAAAAAGGAAAGTGTAGAAGCTACAGAACATAAACTTAATCCAAATGGTACTCTCTGAAAGTATACCGGGCAGTGTATCGGGAGGGGAAATGAACTCCCCTGCAAGTGCCTGTCTCTGAACAAAGTTAGTGTGGTCCTGAAAGTCTGATGTTTGCCAGTTCATGCACAAGATTTTCCTGGTGCCGTGTTTGTGCTCAGGGTGGATGCAGATACTGGCCACAGCTTTGAGTGGAAGAGTTGAGAGAACTGAACTAGGTCTGATGCCAGCTCCAGTGAAAACTCCCAGTCTGGGAAATTCAGTAACTTAAGAGGAAGACACAGAGTATATTGAAGAAATAGAGGAGTAGGAGACCAGGAAGTGGTTGGTAAATAATTTGTTGATTCAGTAGACTAACATATGTGATTCTCTAAGTGGGATAGAAATTTTGTTTTAATTGGTACAAAAAAATTGATGTTAATGCACAAGCAGTTGCCGACAACCACTGCACAGCACGTTCTCTTTGATTTGCGCGTTTTTTATGCAAGTTGCAATACATATAGATTGAATTAATTTTTATATATAACATTGGAAATGCGAGAAATCTCATTTCACAAAATGTTAACTTTGGGGTTTCTAGATACTGCATTTTCAATACATTGATTATGTTTTTATTTGTAATAAGTTGCTGTTTAATTCACACTCTTATTTTAACACTATCTATTTGATGGTAAAAAAATGTGCTCCCCTATGTTATTAAATACCCTTTTAGTATCATATTGTTTATTGACCTCAGAAAATTAAGTCTTGAACACAGTGCTTATAATTAACACACATTCTCTTCCTGTCTTAGTCACTTGCAGCCAAAATCTTTACAAACAAAAGATTTTTTTGCACAGGAGTTTACTGTGAGCTAGAAACTATTTGTGGAAAGTTTGAAACAGTTCTCTGTATTTTGAGACTGCAGAATATCTAACAGGTTTCTGATTCTGAAGGTAATCCTCAGGCTCATTCAGAAATGTCTATCAAGCAGTCCTTTCTTCTCATTGAAATTTCTTATAATATTTTTGAGTGTTATTGTTTCAGGTGAGCCTGATTTGGATGGATGATTGATTGATTTGCAATCAAGTTGTCAGCAGGCAGTTGAATCTAATATAATTCCCAGTCATCCAGTGTACAAATTAAAATGCTTGTTTCAGTCATTAGTCTTGTCTATGGCATCCTCTTCCTACCCACACAGATAGAACACTTGGAAAAAAAAAAAAGGAACTTTGTGTATTACATGTACAAATGAATAACATTGATGTGTAGGAATGCTGCTGCATTTCTTTGAAATTATATGTAATGTAAAATAAGCTCTAACTTCATTTGGATCTTGCAGGTGCGGAGATTTGCAGAAGCGTTCTTTTGTTTTGAGCATCCTAGGCAAGCTGCTCTTGCCTATCAAGAACTACAGTGAGTAGCCTTTGGAAGTGCTCAGTATGTAGATGTACTACTGTTAGTCTTTAGCTTGTGTAGAAGTAGTCTTGCAAAAGTACATAACAAATTCAATAGAAACTTATGGAGTCACTATAGATTTAAAATAATGAAAGTTATATAAGAAGTTATTAAATATTAAAGCTATTAATAGCTAATTAGTGGAAAAGTTTCTACTAAATTGCATTAAACTGTTGCTGATTTCTGTTAATGTAAAAATAAATAGTTCTGTTTTTTACATGGAGGACTGTTTCCCTTCTTTCAGTGCTCAAAGTCATCTACAGATGTGTGCAGCTATTAAAAACACTTCCTTCTGCAGTTCTCTTCCGCCCCTCCCTATTGAATGCAGTGAACTAGATGGAGATATGAACTCCTTGCCTATTATCTTTGAAGATCGATATTTAGACTCAATTACCGAAGGTAAACGCGCTTCACGGTAGTTTCCTTCTTGAAGAAATGAGCAAAAATTATGTAAAGCCTGAGTATTCCTCTTTAAATTTCTTGCTGGCTTTAAAGAAGTAACTACTTTCCTCAGATACGGGTTTTTAGCTTGAATTTTGAGGATATGTAAAATTCTCTAAATAGCTAGTGTTTTACAGTATCAGTTATCTGCATAATATTGACAAACAATCCTTTTTTTTTCTTCCTTTCCCCACCCCGGGCCACTCATTTTGGTGAAAGATCTGGATATACCCTGGTTGGTAGTTCAGAGTCTTCCAAGGGCAGAGTCCAATAAACTGGATAAATTTGAAGCCGAAGAAGGTTTTGTTGCTGGTTTTACTAGCCCAGAACTGAAAATAAGACCTGCTGCTGCCTCTATCTTTTGGCATTCAGAAACTGAAAAGACGCTAACAAAAGCATTGAAAGGGAAAAATGACGATGCAAATAAATCCAAAGTCAAGGTTACTAAACTCATGAAAACAATGAAACCTGAAAACACAAAAAAAGTAATAAAACAGAACTCAAAGGACTCGGTGGTCTTAGTAGGCTACAAATGTTTGAAAAGCGCAGCACTGGAAGATGCCTCTAGAAGCTCAGAAGGCAGGCCTTCACACAATGCTAATGAAGGGCTGGACCCTACATTAGGTGGATTTCCTTGTGATACAAAGACCTGCACTAGGCAAATAAGTCAAAGAGAACTTCCATGTTTGCCATCTGAAACTGAGGAAAAGACTGTCAAGATTGAAGGTGACCAACCAGGTCCAAGTAGTCCTGTGCACTGTGAAAATGAGGCTATTTTTGATAGACTGACTATATCCCAGACAGGTTCTGGAACTGCTCAAGCAGATAGTGCTTTACAACAGAGAGGTACACTTGAAGGTTGTCATGGAGGTCAACCGGCTTCCTCAGGAGTCAGGACAATTGAGGTCAAACCAAGTAATAGGAATCCTTACGAAGGGGGGAAAGTAGTGGTTCATATTGGATCACGGGCTGAGTTTCCACAAGATGGACTGCACGGAGAGAATTTGCAGACACTCAGTATTCAGCCTTCAGAATCCAGAAATAAACTTAATTCAGGAGAACAGGAAGAAGTCCTTGAAAAGGAAGATGCCCATGAGAGAAACTGTCAGCATACCAGTGACGTCTCAACAAAAATGAAAAATAATGCGCCTACTGTTTCTACAAAAGAAAGTCTCTTAGGAGACATGACTAAATTACCAGATGTTAGTGTGACGTGTGCCTCTTCTAGGTTTTCAGATTCAGGTGTAGAAAGTGAACCAAGTTCTTTTGCAACTCACCCCAACCCTGATCAAGTTTTTGAAAATGTTCAAGGGCAAAGTGCATACAATGGTGAGAGAGCATTTCCTCAGCCTTTACTAAGACCGGACTGTGCTATAAAAAATGCAATAGAAAGCCATTGCACTGAGAGTACGAGTGCTGTAAGTGAAATACAGTCATCCCTGACATCCATAAATTCACTGCCTTCAGATGATGATGAGCTGTCACCTGATGAGAATTCAAAGGTATCTGTTGTACCTGAATGCCAGCTAAGTGACAGCAGAACAGTATTGGATCTAGGAGCAATTGACTTGCCAAAATGTGATGACAGTAAAACATCAAGCACCAATTTGCAGGAACAGCGTGTTGTATTTTCAGAGGACTTGGATAACAAAACTCTGTCCATACGTTCCTCACTCGCAGGAACAAAAGATCTATTACACGTAGATGTATCCTCATCTGAAACAACTACTGATGTGAAACGTTGCAGCCCACAGGCAGACCCTGGCACAACCTGCAAGGACTCTCAGGACCTTGAAAGGCATCCTAACACTACAGAAGAAGCAGTTAAATTGCATTTAGAAATTACTTGTATGGGTGAGCCATCTGTTTCAGGTTTTTCATCTGTAAATGTAGTGCATGAGATTGAAAAAACAAATGAAGGAAAACACAGTGAGCCTTTAGAACTAAAGGAGACAACTGAAGAACTGTCAGTAGCTAAAAGTGAAACTGGTACAGATAATCCTTCTCCAACTGGTAGTGCTGACATAGTAAAACAAGGGCTTGTCGAAAACTATTTTGGCTCTCGAAGCAGCACAGATATTTCAGATATTTGGCCTATGGATAACAGCAATCCTGTCAGCCCTCAAAAGGAAGCATATGACAAACAAATTATTTATTCTTCCCAACAAGATGAGGAAGAAGAGGAGGATCAAGAAATGATTGAAAATGGGTATTATGAAGAAACAGACTATAGTATAGTAGATGGAGCTTCCAGTGCTGACCAGGATCCCCTGAGATCTGAAAGGATTGATAGTGGACACCTGCAAGATGTAATGACTGTGCCTCCTGTCTGTACTCCTGGTTGCCTGTCTTTTCCATCTTCTCTGAGAGACTCTCCTTGCAATGTTATTTGTTCTTCAAAGAATAAATCTGATGCAATTACACAACAGCCAGGCAGCACATCCTACAGCTCAGCATCAGCTGTTTCCTGGTATGAAAGCTCCCCAAAGCCTCAAATGTTAGCGTAAGTCATTGTTTTACAACAAAGTTTTTTCCTTTTAGAAATTAAGTTAATACAGTATAGAAGGGGAAAGCATGGTTGGGTTGTAGAGGGTCCCAAGGACTGAGGCTTGGATTCTGCATGCTCAAGTTATAGTATGTTTTAGATGTTCGCATAAGAAATGTGCTAGCACTGAATTCCTTCTATCAGTTATCATGTAATTTCACTGTGGTTTGACAAACTTTAAGCAGAATGCAATTTTTTTTTCTCTGTTACTCTTTAGAAAACAATCATTCACCTGAAAAGTGTTGTAATGGCTACTGAGCATAAAGATAGTGTTTTATGAAATGGAAACTGTTAAAATAGCAAGCTTGGGAAAATATGCTTTGAGTTTAAAAACAAAACCAAAACCATTCTGTAACTGGTTGTCCATCTGATTAGTTAAGTGAAGCAGGTGTAAAATGCAAGCCATGGTGATAGCTGTATTTTTAAATCTTAACTTCAAATATCAAAAATGTAACACCTTGGAGATCACAGTGCTCTAAATAACACTGCAGCTTGGATACCAGGAAAACCAAATTTATAGGAACATCAGGGTTACCAGGGATCCTCTTTCTGTAAACTTAGGAGTTTCCCTGATAACCCTCACCTGCTAACTGAACATGGGAAACAGCAGCTTCATGTGCTGTATTGGAAGTAAAATGTTGCTAGCAGAGAGAAGAAAATCTAGAAGAGAGGTAGAAACAAGGGAAATGCTAAGCAGGCAGAAGAGATAAAAGAGCTCATAGTGTGTGAAAAGCAGCTGAGAACAGGAGGAAGGATTGAGCAGTCAGTGGTGCAAGCAAACAGGTTCAAAGTGGACAGAAGAGTAGCTTCTGAAATACTGCAGGGGGTACTGGTGTGGACTGGGAGAGATGAAAAGCAGAGACTACTCAGGCTGTTCTGTAACAATAAAAGAAAGCGAACTCATAATAAAATCAAAACTTAGGGAAAAGCAGAGACTCCTGGAGCACAAGATAACTGAGACTCCAGAAGGCATGATCTGCTCTGTAGAGAACCGGCCTTGATACGTTCAGTTCAGAAAACATGCCTTGGGTACAAACTCGAGTAACTTCTGCTGCGGAGTGATAAGACCAGCTGTCAGCAGTGGTTTCTGATTAGGCTGACTTCACTGAGGCCTCCTCCTGCCAGTTAGTGAGGAATGAGCTGAAGATAGAGCTGGGAAAACAGAAAACAAAAAGTAGAATGGGAGAGAAACAGTGAGGAGGCAAAAGAGGAGAGGATACAGCATGGTGCTGTGAGGGATCATGCAGAACAGACAGATTAGGGAGGCAGAAGCATAGGAAGGCATAAAGCTTGAAGTGCTGCAGGAAATTGATAGGCAATTAGTAAAGTAGGAAGGTCATAGACAAAAAGCTAAGGGAAAGGGAAGAAATGGACTTCCTAGCATATGGGGAGCTCAGCTATTAAAAACTTTATTGTGTATGCCTTCATATAATATGTAAAATATCAGAAGTCTGGATCTGGCTGCTTCTGAAGCAAGTGTCAGCTATTCAGCCTACCAGAGGCTCCTTACAATGAGTGATTACAGCATTGACTCCAGATCTTGTTTACCTAGGAAATAGGATTGCTTGACTTTTGGCAAGAATTATTAAAAGTCAGTGAAAATCTTTACCTTGACTTCTGATTGGTTATAATTCCTGTCATTTGTTACTGCATGTAAACAAAGCTGTTGCTTGGTCAAGACCAGAACTAACTCAGAGTCTTCAGTGGTTTCAGAAATACTTCAGAGTTGGAAGAGAAGTTCAAGGGAAAGAAAAGAGTAGAGCTTGAGATACGGTTTCTGTTGCAGAGGAAAAGGGGCTGTAGGAATCTACAGTAAAAAATATTTTGAGGAAATGACTTGTTCTGTGAAGATAGTAATTTGATAAATATATTTTCCTTTGTATCAATTATGTAGAATACAAGGCAAAAAGACACTAGAAAACTGTTCCATAGAAGACCCTACGTTTGTCTAGCAATAGTAAATGTTTTATCATATATATGGTTTTGTTCCAGTTTCCTACAGGCCAAAGAAGAATTGAAGCAACTTAAACTTCCTGGATTTATGTATAGTGATGTTTTCAAACTGGCTTCTTCGGTACCTTATTTCAGTATGGAAGAGGATGATTGTTCAGAAGAAGGAATACATCTTATAGTCTGTGTCCATGGCCTAGATGGTACGCTGGGAAATGTGATACTGATTGAGATAGCAGTTCAGATTACCAGTGAGGTTTAGCTTGTGTCATTTGAACTCTGAACTGAACCCTTCTGAAATAGGTTCACTGGAGGGAAATGGGAATCTGACATTGTACTATTATATTTGACAATGTGTTCCATAAAATCTTTTAAATTAAGAATTCCTTGCATTTGTCTTTATTAAAACTTCCATGCACATAAACTTATTCCATGCCATAGTTCACGTTAGGCGCATCTTCCAGTTTTTGATGTCATAGAAGTATTTATCTGTGTTGTGGTAAAAACTGTTTTGCTTAGAATTGTTATGTTGTCAAGGAAAATGAAATAGGTATATCTTTTTAGGAAAAAGAATAGTACAATTCAATAGTGAAATGCAGTCAAGTGTCTAAGGTTTTAAAAGGTTAGGTTTCTGAATCACAGAGTGGCGGATGTTGAAAGAGTTCTCTGGAGATTGTGTAGGGTCACCTACAACAGGTTGCCCGGGACCCAGCCCAATTGGGTTTTTGAATGTTTCCAAGGCTGGACACTACTGTGGGAGAAATGAGAAAACCTCTTGCTAATTGAAAGGGTTGAAAAATGTAAATTGCTTGAATATATTCACCTACTTTTAGTTCAAAGCATACATTCATGTTAAGAAATAATATGTCCTCTAGTTATTTCTGCCATCAATGTTTCTGTTTTTTGAGACACTTCTTAAATTAACAATGTAAGGGAACACAAGAAAGCAGTAGGATAGAGTATTGGACTGGACTGACCTTCTTCATTTTTCAAGTCCTTAAGTTTTAAAAAAAAAATTAAAATAACACCATAGCTCTTCTTTTCTGCTTTGGGCAGAAAGCAGTCTTTGCTAAGCACTATTAAAAAGGGATTCAGAAATATTCCTTCTTACTAACACAGATATTCGAGTGCTATTGCAGGCCTAGAATTAGCACAAAAGTTAATTTGACCAAAAAGCCTGTTGTTAATAAAACCCCCATGTTTTGAAGCCTTAAAAAAGTCCATATAGTTGGAATTTTCTTATGAAATGGTGAATTCACACAAGTTATTTACTGTAAATTACAGATTGAAATAAAAAGTTTGTTTTCTGATTAGGGCAGAAAGGGTACTCTTTCTTCAAAAGCATCCATGATTATTGAGGTAGAAAAATCTTCAGGATGCTAGTTAAGCTAGCATTTGTTTTCTTGGGTACCAGCCTAAAAGTATCTGCTGACAGTCCAATTAGCCTTTTTATTCTATGAGAATGCTCCTTCACTGAATTCTTTAACCTAGCTTTGAGTTCTTTAAATGACTTTTATCAAAATTAATTAGGTTTCCAAGAATGTAATGTCCACAGTGCCATATATCTGTTGAATGCTAAGACAAAATCAAACATGACCTCCTACATCCTTGCTTTTTTACAACTGTTTGCATTGAATGTCATTTTTGTAGACCATTTTGTCACTTAATTTGACATTGCAGTTTATCATGCAAAGTCTTAATGAATTTTAATTAGGGCTGCAAATATCATTAGCTGTGTGTAAAAATAATGTTGTGCCAAGATTCATTTCAGTAGTCTGATTACTTTTACTTCAAGTTGAGCTTTGCAGGATCTAACTCTTGGTTGTTTTTCTTTTAAGGTAACAGTGCAGATCTAAGATTAGTGAAGACTTACATTGAGCTAGGGCTACCTGGAGGGAGAATCGATTTTCTTATGTCTGAAAGGAATCAGGTATTTGCCAACTAAAAAAGAATTTTTGTAAAGTGATAAACAGTGTACGTCTTCAGACATGTTTATTTAATGGCACTATCATGTTACAGTTTACCACATTTTCTGTATTTTTATTGTATTCATGGAATCCATGATTTGATCCGTGGCTTACATCAAAGTAATTACAAAACCTTGTATGTTATTGAAGGTAAATATTTAAGGAGTAGCATTTGTTGCTGCCATTTTGTTGTGTACTGTGTCTCCTAAGTTCTCAGCTTAAGCAGTTTGGATTGTGGGTAAAATGTGCTCAATAGTAAAAATGACGATAGTGAAAACTGGTGTGGTAAGAAGGGTAATGTCTTATTTCAGAGGATCTGATAAATACAAAATACCTGTCTCTTGTTCTTTCATCAGTGTACTAAGAGATCCACATCGTAACACTGAACCAATATAAAATTGCCTCTTGTGTTAACTTTTTGTGAAACAAAAAGTTTTTAATTTTCAGATGAAGTAATCTTGACAAAGCACGGAAGACCAATTTTTACTTTTTATTTGTGTGTGTGCTATATTGCATTAGACGTACTTCAGGGATGAATTAGAACAAAGCGTTTTCAATGGCTCAAACAAAAGGTTCATTTAGTGCAGTAGCATTTTTCTGGTGATAGCTCCTGGGATGCTTTGTGACAGGCACCAAGCCATGCTTTCTCTTCTCTAGCCCTATAGGTTTTGTCAGTCAGCAGTTTGTGAGACTTTCCAGTTTGTGAATTCCACTGAGACCATTGAGCCTAGTAACTACTGACAGACTCTTCTGCTTAATGTTGGCTCATTCTTTTTGAATGTTTTGACTTCCAGTTTCCACAGCATACAGTTGAGATTAATTCTGTGGTTCATATACATTAGTAATTCAGTTGCAAACAAGGAAATTGAAATAATTTCCCCTACAGCTTGTTTTGGAAAAAAATACTCAATAATCATTCCTCATTCTCCGCTTCATTTAATCAAGTATTTTATAAACAAGTATAATTTCTCCCTCAGGAGGCAACTGAAGATACTTAGTCCGTTCAGTATTTTTTAGGATTAGATGTGAAACAGTTTCTGTTCATCCGTGATATCCTTCCCTGCCCACTTGAAACTTGTTATTTAAAACTGGATGATCAGAATTAGACAGGGCTTTTAGGATGGTTGCACACTATGGACTGACAGAATGCTATATTGAGATTTCCTTTCCTTGCTTTCCTAATGTAGCTGATTATATGCAACACAGATTATTGTTTGCATATACAGATAGGGCTGGTTTTCCCTATGTACCATTGATTTGCATTTCTCACCATTTTATCACCCAGATATGCAGTACTATAGGATTCTTCTGAAATTCTGGTTGGTTCTGGATTTGACTATCCTAGATAATTGGTTTTGTTTGCAAACTGCTGTTTCATCTCCTTCCCTTTCCCAGATAACTCACCATTATGTTGAACACTAAAGATTTTAGCACAGATCCTTTGGAACTTGTGTTGAAAAGTTGTAGGCAACCTTTGCTTATCTCTTCTAATTTCTTACTGCTAATCATTGTAGAGAATCAGCTATGAACTGGGGGATAAGGCTTTAGGGACTTTGTTTATTCTTTCCATTTTGAATAAACAGTGCTAATGTAAACTCTTTTTGCTGTTGCCATAATTGTCTCGCTTCTATTTCATGGGCAGGGTGATTTAGTTCTGAATATGCAGCTTGGTTTTCTGTTTCACTACAGATAATCTTATGTGTAGAGGAAGGCTTAGAAGTAAGGCTGGCTGTGAGTTAATGTTAAGATTTGTTTGGGTAGTCTTACAGGAAAATGTCTATCACTATTCCATGTTATGAGAAAACGACTTCAAAAAGTAATAACTAGCTGCAGTGTTTGTATTCAGAGTTAATATGGATGCTTTTATTTGTGTGCTGCTGATTAAAACACTGGGGAATAAGAATTCAGACTGAATGCAGAATGTATATTACTGCATTAGAAAATAGTTATTATTTTTTATTTCTTTTATTTTACAGAATGATACCTTTGCTGATTTTGATTCCATGACAGATCGTCTTTTAGATGAAATTATACAGTATATACAAATTTATAATCTAACCCTTTCAAAAATCAGGTAATATCTGTTCTATACTATTTATAGAAATAAACTTAAAACTAGAGCCCTGGGTTGTTCTGAACTGTGATGCTCAGGAGCAGGTCAAAAGAGATGGGAAAAAGAAATTTGGGATGGGGGAGGAGTAGGGGAAAAGAGGACAATGGAAAGAGAGCTGAAAAAAGACTGATCAGTGTTGCAAGCTCACCTAGTCCTGTTGGTGGTTTTAGGTCGGAGTTAAGCATTACATTTAAGGAATTAAACGCCCTGTGTTTCCACAGATCCTGAATGATAGAGTTCTGCAGAAAAATAGTATTTTGAAAAAGTTTAAGGAAACTAATAGCATTATGCCAGGATGAAGTTAGTTTCCTTCTGATTTTGTAATCTCTTCACCAAGTATGACACAGCAGACTGTTTGTCTTGTCATTCTTACAGGGTAATTTCATCTTGTGACATTTAAGGGCACCTGCATGTTTCATCATTTTGATGTTTACGATTGTTTCATCTGCTAAAGAGCATGTTCAACATCTTACTTGAAGGCTCACCACAGTCTATGCACTCCTCTTTTCTTTGTCATTTACCTTCAGGGAATGCCTGTTCCATTCATTTACTCAAAACAGGGTGCACCATTAGGGCAGACTACCTTATTAACACAGCTGTGTTGCTGGAGTTAGCTCATCGATAGGTGAAAGGAGCTAATTCAAGGCTGACTTCATCTCTTTGTTCAGGCATCCTCAAATGACACATCTGGAAGGCTTTTTGACTTCCTAGTCACATGTGTTTCCTACAAGTTTTGCTTAGACTTGTGTTTAGTAGGCCTTACTCAGCTCGAGAAAACATCTAACATGCTTGAACATAATCTCACTATTTAAACAAGTGTTTCTTCGAGATAGGCGAGATTTGACATGGTTAACTTGGTCTAAACTGTTGATCTAAAAATGAAGAAAGTGCTGTGACCATATTTGTGGTACACAGACTATACATTAGCATCCGTGGTATGTGAGAGTTCTGTAAGCCACCAGCACACACCAGTATCTTCTCTCTTGTGCTGTGGTCTCAAGGCTGTAATGAGCAAACCTACCCAATTACCTTCTCATTGTTCATACCTCAGAATTGGACTCTTGTTTGCTTTTTGTTTGCTTCTCTCCTAAGACTTTCAATCTGTAATTTTTTTTTTACTTTTATTTGTTACTTGTCACTTGAAAGAAAAAATAAATTAGGAATTTTTATTTTGGCTTCCTTCTCAAGGTGTATACTTGTCTTGGGCTCTGCTGAAGCAGAAGTTTTAATTTCTCAACTTTAGCTTTTCATATGAGAAAGTTAAAACTGTCAGGAAATCCTGCAGCTCTTTCCTGGTAGCTACATGAGAGTGTTGTCAGTAAGACCTGTGCTTCTATGCAAGTCCTTGAAGGGACAACGTAGAAAGCCCAGAAAAGCACTATTGAGAAATCCTCTATTCAAGGAGCCAATGCTTCCCTTCCTCATTCTGATTATGCCACTGTAGAAAGCAGACTTCGTGGTAGTTAGCCTTGCTCTCCTGAATGATGGTGGTTTCTCCTCATGAAATCTCCCTGTTTCCTAAAGGAAATGTTCCCCCTACAAGTGCTGCTCAGTAGCTCAGCCAAATTAGACATCAGTTTCCAGATCTATAATGATTTTGTACGGCAGAAAAGCTGACATCCTAAGATTGGTGGATTCTGTCTTGCTTCAGCAGTGGGACATCAGCATCCTGGTGCTTCAGCGAAAGGAGAATGATGTTCACAGTGGGAGTTTCGGCTTCCTTGGCCTTGGATCTGGGTGGATTTTATTTTCATACTTCTATATTTCCAGTTTGCCCATGTGCTTTTTTTTTTGTTTCCCATTTGCTCTTTTTTCTTCCCATTCTCTGTTACTCCTAACACTGGCTTTCTCTCCTGAGTTATAAGATCGTGCTCCTGCAGTGACCATTAATAGACCATTGGGGACCTCTGCCTTATGGTACCTGTGTCTGCACTCTGCCACACTGTGCTTTATTCTGGTGATACACAGTTCAAGCTGCACAAAATAACTACTTAATAGAAACTGTAGTGAAAATAAAACAAATGTAGATCTGAGTTGTTACTTCAGTGCCAGATGATTGTTCTCACAGCTAAAGCAAAATCAGCTCAGGTCAATACAAGTCTAGAGATGTTCTGAGATTCTGCACTTTTGGGTAAATGCAAAGTCTCATGCCTTGAAGTAATGGCAGAATCCTGTTTCCTGTGCTACATTCTGTACTGAGAAAAGTAAAGACTCTCCCTGTACCATCCCAACACAGAGCCATACTGTAGTGTCAGCTTCAGTAAACACTTTTGGTACTGCTGGAGCTAATACCACCTGTTGCAGCATTTCACTATCTAACATGTGTTCATCTTTGAATAAAATCTTTGTGCTCACTATGAGCATGTAGCAAGCATGAGCTGGAAGCTTGATTCAAGCCAACTGCAATTTGTCTTACAACAGTTTGGCAAAGAATCACAGGAGGCTTTAGGTTGAGAGTACATCTGGTGGTCATCTGGACCGCTCATACCAACACCACCTTCAAAGTCAAGGCAACTTTGAAGCGCGTCAAATTGCTGTCATACCCATTCCAGTTTTGAGTATCTGAGGATAGGAGTCCTCCCAGGTAATCACATAGCTAGGAGATACACTACATACTCTTACATTTTGATCATGTCAGGTCTTACATAGATTTCTGATGACCTGTATTGGACTTTGACCTTGTGTGGATTATTCAGCTTGTCATCCTCTTCCCTAAGTAACATTGGCTCACAAAAAAAGAAGGCAATTTTTTCATGCTATGCATATATTAAAACATCTGTTCATTGTTTCATCACATTATTGATTATGGATTGATTTTTCTTCTATGAATTTTTATAGTTGGACAGGATTTTTGTTTGTTAGCACAGAATAATGAGGTTTTACTGTGTCTAATTTTCTAGAATGGTCTTAGTTGGTAGACTTGTGTCATAAAGCACATATAAAAACTATAATTTTGCTAACTTCAGCGTGTTAATGATATCTTATATTCAAAAGGTGGTAATATTGCCACCTGGTGTTCAGAAATGTGTTGCTTTTGCAGAGCATCCCATGAGTAGGATGGATTATGTTTTTGTCTTAGACTTTCAAGACATTTTTGAAGGGTTTTCCTTCCCTTTTTGATTTGAGCAAATTCTTAAACCTTTCACTATAAGAAAACAATATTAAGGCTTATTACATGTTCCCCTAAACATCTGAATTTGACCACAAGATATTACTGTAATTTTTTTTATTCTTCTAAGTCTTTTCAAATTAAGTATAACTGTTTAATCTTTGAGG
>JAWWMO010000121.1:86038214-86049743 GCA_035047845.1 Dendrocincla fuliginosa | reverse complement strand
GACCACAAGATATTACTGTAATTTTTTTTATTCTTCTAAGTCTTTTCAAATTAAGTATAACTGTTTAATCTTTGAGGCACATTCATGTAGCTAATTGTGAGCACATTTTTTTCCTCAAATGGATCTTTTGTGTTTCTGAAGTTTTTGTTTAGGCATGCCTGTATTCTTGAGGATTGATTGATTGATTGATTGATGGATTGCTGCTTTTTTTCCAGAAATTGTCCTTTGTTACAGTACAATATAAGAGTTTCTCATCCCTTTATGACCTTTAGTAAATACTTTCTGAACTGTTACAGAACTGTCAAGAGAATATCTCTGCTAATGTTCAGATCTTCTTTAGGAAACAATCTCTTTTACTAAAGAGCAGTTATGTCATGCAGATCATCTTCAGGATAACTCAATCTCTGTGGGCGTTTTCTTGTTCTTAAAGAAATCTGTGCTTTTGTTGTTCTTGTGTGGACTTTATGATGTACTCTGAGAGAATAGTTTTAAATTCTAGTGTTCAAGAGATAATCTCAGTATTTTGCTTTGCAAATGCACTGCTGTTGTCCTCACACCACAGAGGATATGTAATCTTTTATGTCAAAATTAATTAGGCAAACATAGCAAAGAATTTTTGAGGCAAAGATTTCTCCTACTGAAGCAACTTTGAAAACCTAGCAGTAAAAGCAAACGGGAAGAATATACTTATATGCTTAAGCTGTGTATTGATTATGAACAAAAAGCCTATTCTGTCACAGAAACGCATAATTATTTCAGTTTAGGAGTTCGGCAGTGGTTCTGCCATTCTATAACCAAATGTTTGAAATTTTTCATCTACCTTTAAATTGGAATTTTCCAAGTCAGTGATTCTTGCTTGGGAAGCATTTAAACAGTCAAGTAATCTTTTGGCACTGTATTTTATATAGATACTACAGGAACCTTTGTTTTAGCTATTTTTGTTGATGGATGTAATGATACAGAGCAAACAGGAAGGATGATCTTACAGGTATAACATTGTGACACACGTGTGATCCAGCCATGATGCTTCTACTATATATAATTTTGGATGGTTTTCTGTTTTCTCAATATTCTGAAATTACATCTGTAACACAGGAAGGCACTTTTTCCTTCTAATTTTGGGAGTCTGGTCTCTACCGTACACTCTTTAAACCACTGAGTTTCTTTACCTCAGCAGAGATCAGTGATCTTTACCTCAGCAGAGATCATAGTAACTAGAATTGCTTTATTTTGTAGTGTCCCTTTTAAAGAAATGCTTTATACAGACTTGTGGATACGACAATAGGCTCCTCAAATTAAGTAATATTTATTCTTAGATACCTGAAGCTAAAGAGTCCCATCCATCTTTCCCTTAAATTGCTTAAGTAGGGAAACAACTGAAAGTAACATTCTCCTGGCAGACACGTATTCTTCAATTGCTTGCTCAAGCTGATAAACACTTTTTTTGGTCCAACTGCTAAGATCTGAGATGTTGCTTCTATTTTTAAATATTCAGGTTCAGTTAAGTAATGAGGTTCCCCCTTATATGAGTCCTTTTGGAATCTGTCTCCACTGGATTGTTTCAGTAATGTTCATACATTTATCATATTGAATGCCATCACATGCCAAAGTAGTGATTTGTTTGGTCATGCACAGCTCATAAAATAGTTTCTGAATTCTTGGTGCTAAGAGAAATGAACCCAGAAATAATCTTGGGTTTGGGTGGGATGCTGGTGGAAGGATAGGGGTTTTTTTGCTAGCTTTTCAAAAATGCTGTATAAAATAATTCTGGAGGAGCTCAGAACATGTTTGTAATGAGTTTGTGCAGCTTGAGAGATACGGACAAGCTGTGCTTTCTATGTGACCTAAAATACAGGTTCTGAAAGGAAACTTCTCATTAATTTTTTTCTTATGCTCTTTCAGCATTTCATTGCACCAGTTTTCTTTTTTCTCTAAATTTTTTTTTAAAAAGATTGCCATAAAGTCTATGTTATATTTTTTTTTCTTTTTAAACAGCTTTATTGGACACTCATTGGGTAATTTAATAATCCGTTCAGTGCTTACAAGACCTCGATTTAAGTATTACCTCAACAAACTTCATACCTTCCTGTCTCTGTCTGGACCACATCTTGGTACCCTCTACAACAGCAGTGCTCTTGTTAATACAGGTGAAGTATTTTTTTCAGTAGTGTAAATTTAGAGGAAAATATGAAATGCATGTAGCTATTTCATGTGAAGTGCACATTTCTGTATTATTGTGACTATGTAAAAGTGCATATTTCACTGACAGAAAAAGAAAGAAGTGTTTTAAAAATATCAACAGAAGGATGTGCAAGAGATGGTTGACAGAAGCATTTTCCAATATGTTTGGTTCAGTTTTTCTGTTACACAATAAATAAACTCCAGTTTTAATCTGTTGACCTCAATTTATTATAAACTGAGGTCTTAATTTGCCAAAACAAGTTGATAAGATGCATTAGAATAATTTAGAATAAGATTACTAGTGTCTTTTCTCTTTCAAAAATGCCTTACAACCTGCAGTGTGTTTCTGTAGATGTGTTTGTACATTATGAATGTCTCTTTCTGAAGAGTAAATATAGCTCTGGGAGAACTTGTAGAAACTGATGACTTTTGAAATAAATGTTATAAAATACTTTCAGGTAGCATCAAATTTTTATAGGAAAACTTGTTTCTGAGATTGCCACCTACCTTGGAGTTCTGAACCCCAAAATGAATTATACTTTTTTCACTAAATAGAAAAGTGCTTATAAACTCTTTAAAAACACTCTAAAAAGTGTTAATTACTTTGTTTAGTGCCAGTTTATTTGTTGGTTATTATTTTGTTTCATACATAAAATGTGAGAATAAAAATTAATTCATGCTGAGCTTAAGAGAAGTGGAAAGGGATTGGTGACTACCTAGCCTTATTGTTGGAGTTCACAGAGGTAGGGAGAACATGAGAGCTTTTTTTAGTTTGGTTTAAATGGTTTACAGCCCTCACTACACTACCAGAGAGGTTCATTTCAGGATTAAGACATCTGTAATGTAATTCCCTGTGGGCATCTACTGAGTGTTTAATCCCAGAATATCTGTGGACAGTGTCTCTGAAGTACTCTAGTCTATAAATGAATCTCACCCAAATCACCCAAAAATGTTAGTATTACTTTGCTTTTAGAAATGGTCCTTTTCTAGGATATAAAGGTGTGGCTGTTCACTTGTTTATATAATCACCAGCAAATGACTTTCTGTCAGCTAAGGTTAAAGCTATCAAAGTACCATCCAGAATACATTCCCTGAAAAAAATAAGAGATTTCTGGAATATTTTATCTCTTTTATAGTTGAAGAATGTCCAAAATGTGTTTGACAATGCTTATGAAAAGTAGAATTTACATCTGACAGTCTAAATTATGGACTTCATATATTGTACTCATGTTCAATTAGTTTTTGTGTTTTATTGTGGATCTGTACTCATGATGTATCTAACTATGCAGGACTGTGGTTTATGCAGAAATGGAAGAAGTCTGGTTCTTTATTGCAATTAACATGTCGAGACCATTCAGATCCGCGACAGACATTCTTATATAAACTTAGTAAGAAAGCAGGTAAGCTTTGTTAAGACTTTCGGTCTCTTAAAGACCACTGTGTATAAATGTGAATAGGAAACCTAAAAATAGAAATTGTTTCCAACAAGCTCCTGTTTCAGTTTATTTAAGAGTTACTTTGGCTTTAGTCCCTTATTATTCAAGTAAAGCAAACAGTCAACCATTTTTGTTGCAGAGGTGGACTATTAGGTTGAAACATTCCTACCTGACTAATGAACAAAAGTTCTGGCTGCAGCCACTATATTGAGAGGCAGATACGGGTTTTTTTTCTATCTATCTGTCTGTCTGTTGGCTGTGACCCACTGTGTGACAAGTCAGGTACATGTACATACATTTAGGATTGCCTGTTTCTGTATATGTCTTTCTTATCTACCTTTTGTTAGTAGTTTTTTTGGATGTGTTACATTGCTTGTGAGGATGAAGAGAGTATATTTAAATGTTGTTTGACATTGATTGATGTTCTTCTATACATTCCTCAGGATATCTCTTCCTTCTTCAGGTTTATTAAAAGATCTAGCCAGTTCACTTAGAATCACAGAATAGTTTGGGTTGGAAAGGACCTTTAAAGGTCATTGAGTTCTTCCTTGTACATTTTACATGAATGCTAATGGATATTTCATTAGGTAAAGCACATACGAGACAAGATAAATAGACTCCCAAGGAATTGGCAAAACTATTGCAGATGAGCCTGCAGAGATTCTATCCTTGATTTATTTATTCCACATGCATTCTTTTCAACTCAATACGAAGTTTTGGAACTGACATATGCATCTTTATATAAGATTTGCTGCAGTTATTTTTCATCAGATGTCAAATAAAAACTCCAGTGATTTGGCTGATCTTTTGAGACAGTGTTGTTTTCTTTCCTGTTTGAAGAGAACTGGAACCAGGATCTAGTTTGGATACATCTTCTCTATGTTTTTATATATTACAAATATAATTTTTTTCCATTTTCTGTGAAATCTGGAAAGATACATTTACTCTTTGACATACTAATGTTCTTTAGCATTGTTTCTGTAACTGACTTGATTTGGAGATCGTCTTCATCACATGGAGTGTTAAAAAGTATTGAAAACTAGGAAACAACCTTTGTATTTAACTCTGGGTGGCTATGATATTCAGAAGGAGCTGTTTTAAGGCAAAGGCAACCTATTTTCCTGAAGTGTTCCATTGTGTTTGGCCTAAAGCAGATGGGCAGCACCAAAAATCTGCTGAAGCTTTTTAGAGAAAACATAACAACTAAATGTCTTAAGGACATTACTGGGGGTTCCTACTTTTGCATCATCTTACTGTTAGCATGCTTGTCCAAGAAGTAGGAAGTTTGAGTTTAGTTAAAAAGGTTTAATTATATCTGGGGGGTTGTGCAAGGTGGATCCCACACTTGTGCTGAGCTGGTTAAATCTTACAGTGAGTGAGGCAGTGCCTAATTGAGGCATCTTCACTAGGTGGCCTATATCATCTATGTGTTGATGCTAGGCATGAATTCAGATGCAGCTGTTGACTGAAACATCAGAGAAGATAAGGCACCATCCATCGTGAAGTTGCTTGAAGCAATTTGAAGGTTTGGCTCCCTTCTGTCAGCCAGAAACCAACCGCTGTATGCCTGAGAAGCAAGAGAAATATTTGAACTGCACTTGATTTAAATGGGAAACACTACACTGGGGTCATGCCCATGTGTATTAAATATGTACAGAGGAAAGGCTGGTACCCAACATCTTGTTATTTTGTAGTTCTACCTATTGTAATTTATTTTTCTGACTTCTGTGCAAGGTCTTGTAAGGAAATGGTACCGAATTTTGTAGCAAAATATTTGCTTTTTCTGTAATTTAATTATTTTCTTTTCTTGTAGGTCTTCATTACTTCAAAAACATTGTGTTAGTAGGATCTCTGCAGGATCGTTATGTTCCTTATCACTCCGCTCGCATTGAGATGTGTAAAACAGCTTTAAAAGATAAACAATCAGGTAATAAATATCCTGCAAAATACACAAACTGCTCAGGTGAAAACCTCACAGGTATCAGTCTCATCACATTTAATTTTGGGTGCTTAACTGTGGCACCTCTATTACGTGTTTAGACACTCAACTTACTTTGTAGTAATGGAGAGAGAAAATCCATGTGGGAGCTGAATTGCTTTCTGGATCTCTCCTGTTCTATTACATGCAGAAGAAGATGAGACTGAATAAATTTCTAGCTTGCAGATTTTGCTTAAAGGTAGGTGGTATGGACACAGCCTCCCTCTGTGAATAGGGAGGAGAAACAGTTTTGATTTTTGAGGATATTAAGTTGTGGCAGCAAGCCCTGGCATGTAGTTAGTTGGGGCTTAATAGTAAGACGGAAAGAGGTAGTTTTCCCATTTTCATTGAGGGTCAGTTGTTGTATTTCCTGTTGAGACATTCTAGCACAATTGCATTCCAGCATTATATATTGACATTTAAATAACTTCTACGCAGTGTAATAAATACTGATGAGCATATTCTCACTATAACTGCAAAGCTAAAAAACATAGCATAAAATTATTTTTCCAACATTTCCAGGGGAAATTAAACTTCCTGTATATTCTATCTTAACTGTACCCCAGCATAACACATTTTGTTACCTCTCTTACTCTGGAATGTTCTTTCTGAGTTCAAGGTCAAAGTATGTATTTGTTTCTGGTGATTCACAAAGTGTAACTTTTCTTTTCCTCTACAGGACCAATTTATGCTGAAATGATCCAGAACCTGCTCCTGCCAGTTCTTCAAAATAAGGAATGTAATTTGGTTCGTTATAATGTAATTAATGCATTACCCAATACAGCGGATTCTCTCATAGGTAGAGCTGCACACATTGCTGTTCTTGATTCAGAAATATTTTTAGAAAAATTCTTTCTTGTTGCTGCCCTAAAATATTTTCAGTAGAGAAAAGCATTATAAGAGACTTTGTTATTACCTCATTAACAGATGAATTCAAATAATGTGTGGTGTTAAAGTATAGCCTAAGCTGTATTTTAAGAGATATTTATACTTTTTATATGGAAGATAATTTATATCATCCACACTTAGGGCTTTTTAACATCAACTTTACTTTCTAGGTAATGTGGCTGTGCAATATTTTTTTATTTTGTTCTTTTTACTTTTCTATTACTTTTTCTTAATTTTGGGTACCTAATTATTTGGAGATTAAAGCACAGTGTGTACTTTGGTTGGTTTGTTATTGGCTCTCAGACTACAGAAGTCAATGTTACTTGGCTACATTTTACAAGAGGCTTTAGATGCCAAAAATAAATTGGATTTTAAAATTCTAATAAGGTCTTACGTGTTCAGTTGTCGTATTTTAGCACTGTAGGAAGTTTAACTGGAAACACAATGAGCTGCTAAAATACTGGATATTTGAAAATGACTATGCTGCGGGTCCTGCTACAGCTTAACAGTTTTCTACAAAATCGTTATCGTCATTGTTAAATATGTTATGCCTGTGGGAATATATTTTCTACTGATCTCAAAAACATGTTAGTTTACATACACAAATTTTATTACTGGAACTCTCATTTTCAGAAGCAAATGGCAACTAAGGATTTTTGAATGTTCAATGATAGCTGCCTTCAAATAATTGGGGTTTTGCAAACTGTATTAAAATGGCTCCCTACTCTGTCAGTTCTTCAGATGAACATGGACAGTTTTACATGGACTTCCTTGTATGTACGTAAAATAAGTAAATGTTATAAATTTCTGCAATACTTTTATGAATTTAAGCAATTTTTAAATATCGTTAAAATGTTTTATTGACTACAAGGTATTGTAAATATAAATCAGTACATCTTCAAATGGGACAATATTGTAAACTTTACCTGTTTAGTGACACAGATGAAATGTTTTTGATATACAGGAATGTTAAAGGTCTATTGACTTTCAACTGGTGCTGAATAGCATTGTTTGGTTTCTCCTGCCTTCCCTTTTCTCTGTTTCAAACAATAATCCACTACAGGTGGGGGGGAAAAAAGTTACATGTGCATTCACTAATTGTACACTAATTGTAATGAACATTTTTTGAAAAATATAAATTCATTGTATAATGCATGTTTATTTTTAGCATTGTGTTATTGCATCTGGTGTTAATAAAATGAACAAATTACTCTAATGGAAGCAATTAAAGAAACTGAAATGTTCTGCTAATTACCAAAATTCTGGGAAAGCTTTTTTTGTATATAATTAATAATTTTGTAATTTGAAATGAATTTAGCAATAAGAGTTTATAATGAAGTGATTTTGCATTTGATATTGTTTGTTGTATAATAATCTTTGTAATATATGGGGAGTTTTTTCCCTATAGCTTACAAGATGCTCAAATGAGTATCTACAGTTCAGCAATGTAAACACTGTAAAGAGTATTTTATTAGAGTTGTGTTAGGCCAGTCATTATGACACAAAGATATCTTAAATACATTCTCGATATAACAATGTCTATTTTTATAAATAATTTTGTATTATGATGGTACTGCTAGGTTCTAAACGTTTAAATTATGTTCTGGTATCTCAGCTGCCTTTTATTTAAGAGTAGTTGACTAGTGGCTAAACTTTAAATATCCATTTAAGGCCACTAAAGCTACAAAAGATTCCTTGATTCACATTGAAGACATTAAACTACTCTTAGTACACAAGTATTTAGATGGTTCTGTTACTATTGAAAAATGTCAGTCTTCCTTTCTGTCTCTGGAAATCTGAAAGTGTAAAGCATGCTTTTGTGATTAGCATAGCAGAAATATGCTGACAGAAATAGTCCCTTTTTTTTACTAGATCCCATCCATTTGAGGAAGCTTGTATTAGGTTTGTTCTTTGAGGAAAATAGATGGTGCAGGAAATCATATGGTATTTGCATATAAGTTTATCAAGGAACAGGACAAATTAAGAGAACATTAAAGTCATTTTCTCTCATTTGTATTGCCCAATGCAGTCCATATGTCGTCTGGTAGCCCAGCATGCCCTTGAAGCATATGAAGTTCATATCTGCACTTACAGTCTGTATGGTACACTTGCAGTTGCTCTCTAAGCAACATGTGGAGTCCTGAATGTTTTGGACAACCATGCGTGTGTTGCATGGCATGTTGCCCCTACTTCTGCATATTTCCACCTTCTCTTTCCTAGACAGAAATAGAGACTTGTATATACGTAATTCAGTGTCCTGTGATGCAGTAGCAGCTGTGAAGTGCTCCATCTCACCAGTCTTCTGTTTGAATCAGGACTTCATCTTCCTGTTGCAATAGTGACCTCACCTTTATGCAGGTATCCTACAGCTGCTTGAAAAAGAATTATCCTGCTCACAGAATGAGAGGTAAGAATTGCGGTCTTAACATTTCTTTAGAAAACTGTCAGTCTCTTGTTCCCTGAAGGCAGTAGGCTGCTGCTGTTATTTCACAGAGCTCTCGGTGATATTATTAGGAGTTCACTGCATAAAATTAGATAGTGTCTGAACTTCTGTTTGCATGTAGTGTATATAAATTAATTCCTTGGTTTGTGTTTTGAATCTTCCATCAAAATTAAACTTTCTGGTCTGTAGATGTAGCAATTGCCAGTACCTTGGGAAAAGAGCTCATGTTATACTGGAAATCACCAGGCTTTGCAGCATAGTCAAGAGATTTCACATTCACGGGAAACTAATTCTGTAAGCACAAACCCCCTTAATTCCAAGCCAGTTTTATTTGCCCAGGCCTGACTAGGTGTGGTGTTCAAATAACCAAGCTTCTTGACGTGGTCTGAAAGGAAGAGGGGTTATTCAGGCAGTATCCCTACGCTTGCTGCCCAGGGCAGTGCTGATTGCGGTGCCTTCCAGATAGCCTCATGGCCATTACATTGGGCTCATCTGAACTGACCTGCTGTGGGGTTTGTGCTAGTTATATCTTTTATTCCCTGCTCTTTAGAACAGCAAAGCAAAACACAGCATTGTTTGTGTCCTCCTCAGGAGGCAAGCTGCAGCGCAAGAGATAAATGATCAGTAAACAGAGGAAGGAAAACCAAAAAAAACATGGCATTTCATCACAAAGTAGAAAATTCCTGTGGTGTATGCTACATTTGTTTTTTCCAGTGTTCAGATTTAGTACCTCCTCAGCCACAAGATCTAGAAATGCGTAATTCAGGAGTTAAAAGTGAATTTTGCATTTTTAGAGCAATACAATAAATGAAGACTAAGAAAAACCTGTTTTGAAGACCTCAGCTTATTTTTAGGTGGACAAACAGTACCTCATTAATGCATTATTGCTATTTCATCCTTACCATTTGGAAGTACACATGTATGCATGTACATATGATGGATGCATGCATGTATGATTTTTCATGGATTTTGGTAAGCTGTGTAGGAGCAGAGCTTACTATTATTTACTATCTGCACACAGCCGGGTATAAGTGCTCTTTAAAGGAAGGACTTCATATTGTTTTTACTGTATTGAACACCTAAATGATAAGTTCTTGAACTTCAAAGAGATCTGTTTGGTTTTCTTCTTGCTGCTTGTGGATAGAAGAGCATTTTTTTTTTCTGCATTCATCTTTATTCTCTCTCATTTAGAGGCCCAGCATCTTGCTGTTAGAATAAAGGAAAGGGTTTCCCATTATTTTCAGTCTCTAATGCCTAATTAACCATGTTATAAAAAGCTGATTGAGATGTCACTCTTAAAGCATTCAGTTAATCACTTCTAGTGTGTAGCCATTGCCAGATGTAGTGTAATAAACTCAAGGAAGTGTTGCTGTTCTTAAATTACTAAGGAGATTTACTTTCTTAAACTCTTCAGATGTGAACACAGAATACTATTTTATACTCAGATCTCCAAGTCACCTTCTGCAGTTTGGTACCTGCCGACAGTGTTTTGATTCTGTTTTATGGAAGGACAAGGTTAACTGGAGAAGTTTGAACAGCGATAAAAAGCAAACCTCATATTCAAAACATGAACTGTAACTAATTAACTGGAGCTCCACTCCACGAGCACAGGTGTTACTTATCCCAGGGTCATGTTTTTACTGCGTGTTAAAAGCACCTTCACTGGTTAAATGGGCAGCCAAAAAGAAGCCATCCCAAGTCCTCTGGCCCAGCAGCCGGGGTTGGTGGCTCAGTTCCCTGCTGCTTGCTTCCTCATAGGGTGAATGATGCCTGGGTGTGTGCACAAAGTGCAGCAGCTGGCATACTGGAGTGAAGGGGATAAAGGTCATTTGTTGACTTAATAAAACATTTGGTATTTAAATATTTTTTTTTGTAACTTTGAAGTTACACAGGCTTTGGGAGGACAAGCACTGGGTCCGTACATCGCTATGGCATCAGCCAAAGTTCCTTCGTGTCCTAGGTTGCCTTTGTGTGTTACTTCAACGATGTATTTTTACTATTAAAAAAACCCAAAACAAACCCAAAACTAGCAGGACTGTATTCCACATTGGGAGCGAGGGCTGGGTGGGAATCGCGCCTTTCAGCGCAGCAAGTCTTCTCTGCAGAGAGGGGAGATGCCTTTGCTCCAGGTTTGCGGGGAGGGAGAGGATTACAGCTCGGTTCGCGATCGCCCCGCTGTGCGGCCGGGGCTGCCTCCTCAGGCCCGGCCTGGGAGCCCTGCGGACCCGCCGGCCGAGCCCTGGCCCGCTCGCAGCCCCGGCCGTGTGTTGGTTTCCCTCCCGCAGCCCTCTGTGTGTATGTGTGGGTGTGGGTGTGTGGGTGTGTGTTTGTTTGTGTCTTTCGCTCCCGCAGCCCTCAGTGACGGGTGTGTGTCTGTGTTCGTGTGCTCCCGCCCGGCCCCCCCGCCCTGTGCGCCTGCGCGGCCGCCCCCCCTTCCCCTCCCGGACCCGGCCTTGGACCCGGACCCGGCCATGGCGCTGCGGGCGCTGCGTGGCGCGCCCGGGGCAGCGAGTAAGAGGCGGGCGGGGGCGGGCGGGCCTTGCCGTGCCGCTGGGGGGCTGCAGGGCGGCCGGCCCTTCCTCCCGCGGGCACCGAGCGCTGAG
>JAWWMO010000121.1:86026326-86038114 GCA_035047845.1 Dendrocincla fuliginosa | reverse complement strand
GAGCGCTGAGGGCGGGGGGCCGGCCCGGCCGGCGCTGCGGTGCGCGGGGGGCGCCCAAGATGGCGGCGGGGGGGGGTGTGCTCTGTGGGCTCCCACAGCTTTCCCCGCACCCTCCCGGCCCACACAGCTTCTCTGAGGCCCCCCACACCACACCCCGCGGGTGTTTACTAACTCATGTTCTCCCCTGTGCAGCCGACCTCCTGCTGTCGGGCGTGTTTGTTACTACGGAGGTTCCCTGGCCCCTGGGTGCTGCAGTAGCGGCAGTAAAATGTTAAACAGGGGTTTAGTGTTTGTGGAATAGCTGGAAGGAACTTACTGTGGCCTTGGAAGTTACTGGTACGTGCCCTTCACCTGGGGCGGTTCGGGTGGTTTGTTTACGGAGAAATGACAAGGCAGCCTGGAGAGCACGGCCTTATCTTGGTCTGTTCGTGGGGCCGCTTCCTTCGCCACCTAAGGCCGAGGTTCTGTGACACTGCTGATACAACACCTCTGGAACACACCAGTACACGGTATACTAATGGAAGAGCTGGGAAAAAATAGTTATGTTTGTGCTCTGTGTGGCTGTCAGGATCACAGCAAGGTTTGGCCAATACTCTAATCCCCTGAGCATCCCGATGTGTGCTGAATTTTCAAATTCAGCTATATAATTAATAAATGGGAGGGCTTTTTGACAGCCTGCAAAGAATGAGAAGTCAAAGATCGGTTCATAGAATGTGGTATCAACTGATGAAGTGGATAGTTCACATCTTTTTCAGAGCTATTTAATGGTGAACTGCTGTCACCCCTCTGTCAAGAAGAATGTATTTTGGCCAAGAATATCGAGTATTGCAAATAGGAAAATGGATTTTGCCTCTTTTCTGGTGACTGAGATAGTTGGTTTCATACCAGTACCTTATTGTCACTTTCATTTGAATTTGGACTAGAATACGAGCTACAATTTCATTTTCTAGACAGCTTCTATTTTAGCTTGCTGAAGACACTTGGCAGTAGAAAGATCCAGTGTTTGCAACAGATTAGATACTTTACTGTTAGTTTGTTATGTCATGCTAAAACGAAAAAAAAAAAAAAGAAAAAAAATTACTCCTTTGGGGCATTGGCAACAGTTGGCAAACATAATAGTTAATGTGGCTGTAGGGTTTAATGTTAAAGCTGTGGTATTTTAAAATGAATAAATGAATACGTAGGTGGGTTGTTTGTTGGTGTATATTTAGGTGAGTCAAATTCACACTGCTTGAGACGATTTCCTTATTAAATCTCAGCAAGGTAGAATAATAGTTCTTTCAGGTACTTTGCATCCAGCTGGTACAGGGCAAATTTGTGTTTGAATCTTTCTTCTTAAGTCAGAGCTGCTTTAGGCACATGTCCATAGCCAAAATATTTTTAGAGGATAGTTTATGCTCACTGTAGATATTTGGCTTTTTAGCCAAAATGTTAGTAGAGTTTTAAAGGAAAAAAGTTTGTGGTTCTAATGAAAGCATTTGCATGCAGTTATATAATTGAACTTAAATGTGCTCAAAGTTTGTCCTGCTTTTGACTACCAGCTGAATTATTTTACCATTCTGAGGGAAGCCCAACTATCCTCTGCCGACATTCTGGGAAACCTGTTACTAAGGGAACAGCGTTTTATTTTTTTTAAACTTTCCTTTGGGAAAGCAGAAGCCTTTTCTGACTAAAAGGCTGCTGGAAATGAGCCAAGATCTGGAAATCAGCAGGTTTCTTGGGGGAGGTTAAGACTTTTCCCAGAAAGCAGAATGTACTGGTCTATGCTAGCATAATTACTATTTAGAGTCTAAAATACAAGGAGGTAACAGCGAAGATAAGTTCAAGAAGTTTAAAATACACTGTTTATGTGAACTGAGTTACACAACTAACACAGTTTTGCCTGCATATGTTTCTAGGGCCAAAAATAATTATCTTTGCTGATTTCTTAGGTGTTCATGAGTTGAATGTTAAATAATTTTAGGGGTTTGTTTTCCTGACCTCCACTAGTCCTCCAGCCCTCCTAGTTTCTTAAGTAGGTTTTTTTCAGAGGTGCTCTGGTCACAAAGTTACTCCGTGTTAAACTCTCACACTTATGATACATGTGTCCATTTGTTTGATAGAGTCATCACTTCTTTGCAACTGGCGGAGCAACTCCAGCTCTAAACCAGGAGGAAGATCTGAACCTCCTAAGCAATCACTTAAGAAACCGAAGTTACCAGTAGGTCGATTTGATGAACCAGAAGAATCCAGTATAGAGAAGGAACCCTTGGAAAGTAAGTCATGTTTTACAAAATTGAAAGCTGTGTTTTAAATGCTAGGACCATGAGATGCTGTGCTGATGTCAGTTTAAGATGATGACTGGCATTCAGTACTCCTCAGAAACATTTTCTAAGTTTAATGGTTCTGAAAAAAAGAGAGGCAGGTCAGTGGGCGTGAGCTGACAAGTTGCAGCAAATGGTGCAAGGGAAAAAGTCTTGAGAACAAAGGTGGTCAGACTGTGTAACAAGTCACCCAGAGAGCTGGTTACTCCTCTCTTGAAGACACTCAAATTTGCCTGGCTGGCCTGACCTAACAGCAGCTCTGCCTTAAGCAGGGTTGGGGCCAAACAACCGTGTCTGCAAACGGTGCCTTCCACTATAAACCATTGCATGATTTTGAGAATTGTAGCTGGTATTGGTCTGTAATAGTACAGCTGTAAATGGTGGCAGTAAACTCATGAGGGCACCAGCTACTTTTTATTATTCAAAAAGCCTGTTCTATTTATTAGTCCACAAAATATTTCTGGCTCATTCTGCATTTTGTGGCCAGACTTTCTCTTAGTCTTGCAGGCAGTGTTTTGAAAAGCACCCACAGATACTGAGTTTACTGAGCTGCTCAGTGGGGTCTGGGAAGACCTAACAAAATGCTATTCGTGTTGCATTCTGGTGACTTCAGTGGGGCTGCTCTTAGAGAACCTGCCAAGATTAAAGCACAGATGCATCATTGCTGAACTCACTAGGAGCATACACTTTTTCTTGTTAGATAGGAGAAAAAAATCTTTCTTCGTTCTTTTTAATTAGTCGTCTTCTCTTAACTAAAAGTGCTAGTCATGCTTTATCTTGTTCACTGTAGTGTGATGTTCTGCTACTCTTCAGCAGTAGTGATAACCTATGTTTATCTATTTTGAGGTCTCTAGGACAAGCTTTTTAATGTATCAGTAAATTACTCTGAATATCCAGATGACAAAAGGACTAAAAAATCACACAATGGTTTGGGTTGTAAGGGGACATTAAAGATCATCTAGTTCCAACTCCTTGCCATGGGCAGGGACACCTTTCACCAAACCAGATCGCTCAGAGCCCCATCCAACCTGGCCTGGAGCACCTCCAGGGATGGAACATCACCACCCTCTCTGAGCAACCTGTTCCAGTGTCTCACCACCCTCACAGTAAAAAAATCCTTTGTAATATCTAAACCTGCCATCTTTCTGTTTAAAGCCATTCTCCCTTGTCCTATCACTACCTGACCTTGTAAAAAGTCCCTCTCCAGCTGCTTTTTATATGCCCCCTCTAGGCACTGAAAGGCTGCAATAAGGTCTCCCCAAAAGCCTCTCTTCCCCGTGCAGAACAACCGCAGCTCTCTCTGCCGGTCTGCATAGGACAGGTGTTCCAGCCCTCTGATCATCCTAGTGCCTCCTCTGGACTGGTCCCAACAGGTCCACATCTTTATTGTGTTGGGTGCTTCAGAGCTGGACACAGTACCCCATGTGGCATTTGTGTTTTACTATTTGTATTTTTTAAAAACCCAAAAATTTATTATGCAAGAACTGAAAAAGATACATGCAAATAATAACTTGCAACTATTTGCAACAAATTAGTTTCTTTTCATTAGTTTCTTCTGCCCAACATAAAGCTTCATTAGCAGGTTGATGAAGTATCTTCTCATTCTTCTATATTCAAAATATGTTGTGCCTTTGCATGTAAACAGAAATCCAGGTCTAAAATCACTGACATTCTGGGGAAAAGACATACAGGCTGATTCATAATCTCCAAAAGGAAGGCGGCAAGGACTGCCTGCTGGAAGCAGAATTTCCTTCTGCTGTAGATACTCCTCCAGTAAACACTTCAAACACATTAAAAGGCCCTTCTGTACTGAGCTGGTAATTGCTTGAATTCTTGGGATGTAGTCTTCTTGGATAAACAAAATAATTTTCCAGAACTGAATGTGATACTGTTTCACAAGAGCATTGCCACACACCTCCAGAAAACTAAAAAGTGTGGCTGTCACATCTGTCAGAGGCTCCATATTCAGTATCTGAGCAAGCCAGTGCCATCCATAGTTCAGTCCCTGAGGATGTGGCCCTTGTTTGTTTCCATAAGGCCAGCAGAGTTGAACAATAGCAGCATAAAGATGAATCATTCTTGACATTTGTTTAAGAAACTGCTCTTGTTCTTCCAGCTTAGAATCTTTAATTTCATATCCAAAATCTTCAGATACTCTTCCACAGAAGTACCCTCTTTCCATGCAGGGTAAAACAGCACAGAATAGGCGAACTTTTTGTGCAGAAGAGCTAAAAAGAGGTCTCTGATTCAAGGATGTATTTCCCAGATTCCTGAGGCCACCACAGCAGTCGGGGAAGCTGCATCATGGTGAAAAGCTACTTCTGCTTCTCCTTGTTTCGCAAATTTCTCCACAAGTTTGTAGTTAGATTATTGTATTATAGTATCATCATTATTGTGTTATGGAATCATCTCCAGGAGGATTGCACTCAATTTCAGATTGTGACTCAAAATTGAGAACTGACTTGGCATTCAAGTTACTGTGTAAGCAGCTATTTAAGCAGCTATTTAATTCTTGTCTTTTTATTTCCAAGAAAATAAATGCCATCACTGCTTCATTTAAAACACATGCATGATCAATATCTTTTGCTTTTTTCTTAGGTGTTCGAGGTTTAGAGCAAGACTTAAGGTCTCTTTTGCCTTTAAATTTAGTTGTGCCTGTGTGTTTTTTACATGTAACACCAGCAACATACTGTTTGTGAACTGCCTATCATGTTGTTAGAAAAAAAACTAAGAGTTTAAGCTGGCTGTTGGAATTCCCACTGCTGTGTAGCTCTCATGCAGTAATCTTTTGAGCATCTGCATCCAGTGTTAGCACATCAGTAGTGCCTGGGTATTGGGATGATGACATCTACAAAATAATATTAGATGCATTTGTGCTCCTTGTACTGCCAGAGGTGCTCAAAGACTGATATTTCCTATCCTGATGTGCATCAGTTTTTAAACAGGCATCCCAGTATGTCATCCTGTATAGCCTCTAGCTCCATGAGTCTCTCACTGTTCTTTTCCTCTGCTCTTCAGGATTTCTGTTGTCTTTTTGATTTTCAACCCTGCTCCTTATTACTTGTGCTGTCCACTGGGGCTGAGTTAGGAGTATGACTGAGGGTGCCCCAAGCTACGCGTATATGCGGGAGGCTCTGGTCAATCAGCGTGGCAAGGGCCACGTGGGGTACAGTCTAGTGCAGGATGAGAAGACAGCCTAGGATGGTGCTCTGCCAACAAGTGCTTCATGGATTGGTGGCCTGAGTTAGCTATTTTTAAGAGACAGCCCTGACTAAGGGTGCACTGAGCACTGTAAGCATGTTGACTGACGTGCAGGAAGCTATGGGGTGTTTGAAAAAGTGGCATAAGCTCACAGGGTCCTTTTCTTTTGTAGCAGGATGGGGGGGTTCTTGCGAATGAAAAGTTGGACATGGGCAGCCCACATCCTGGGCTGCATCAAAAGCAGTGTGGCCAGCAGGTCAAAGGAGGTGATTCTCCCCATCTACCCTGTCCTTGTGTGACCCCACTTGTAGTGCTTTGTACAGCTCTGAGATCCTCAGCACAAGAAGGACACGGACCTGATTGTGCAGGTCCAGAGGAGGGACACAAAGATGATCACAGGGCTGGAACACCTCTCCGATGAAGACAGGCTGAGAGAGTTGGGGTTGTTCAGCATGGAGAAGACAAAGCTTTTGGGTGGCCTTCCAGTACCTTGAGGGGGTTTATAAAACAGAGGGAGAGGAACCTTTCACACAAACATACAGTGACAGGACAAGGGGTTCTGAACTGAAAGAGAGCCGACTTAGAATGTTAGGAATTAATTCTTTATTCAGAGGGTGGTGAAGTGCTACAGTGGGTTGCACAGAGAAGTTGTGGATGTCCTGCCCTTGGAAGTGTTCAAGGCCAGGCTCGATGAGACCCTGAGTGACCTGTTTTAGTGGGTGGCATCCCTGTCCGTGGCAGGGAGATTGGAACTAGCTGATCTTTAATGTCGCTTTCCAACCCATTCTGTGCATAGAAGCAGCGCTGCTCCTGTGTAAGCTTAGTACGTCGCTTACTGGAGAGAGATGAACGTCCCATTTGTACCCCAGTTATGCAGAGTCTGCCCCTTCTGAGAGAGCATCACAGTGACTTAGTGAGCTTAGGTCTAGTTTATAAGGTAAAAAAGGTCCAATTTGTACTCTGATATTGATGAATATCAGCATGCCATTTCTTGAAAAACATACCAGCATCCAGGAAAAAACATGGTGGTTTAAATACAAGAATAATAGGATCTTGAGTAAAATTCAAGTGAAATTTAAAACAGAATACTTAAAATTAGAGACCTAAACAAACAGAAAGTGACTTGAGGTTTTAGATGTAGTGAACATATATACAGTATGCCTGAAAAATACAAGTTCAGACTGAATTCATGAGAAATTGTCATACTTTAATGCCTCTGGACATTGAGTTGCTTTTTTATTTTCATAACTGAATATATTCATACATATTGCTGAGTGTAGTCAAAAAGACTGAAATTACTTTTGTAGGACTCTGGGAAATACTTAAGGTTGGCTTTAAAAATGAAAGATAATTGATTTTGTATTTGAAAATTAAACTAAGAGGCAAATATCATAAATGGTGACATCTTTATATTTGTCAATATTATAGGAATTTTAATGAACCTTCCCTGTTATTTTAGAATTCCCCGATGGAATCAATCCTACTACAAAAGAGAGGGGTGGACCTAGAGGCCCTGAACCTACACGTTTTGGAGACTGGGAGAGAAAAGGACGTTGTATAGATTTTTGATGTTTAAATGTGTCTGTATTGTGATAAAATATTTCTACTTGTTGAAAAATATAATGTACAGAAGAAAATTTCGCCTGGATTTGTTGTGAAGCTTCGTGTTTCTGTCATGCTTGTGGTGAATTTTCTGAGTGCTACAATGTAAATAAACACAATGCTGCAGTGCAGATTATGGAGCTGTTACTTCTCCATGTCTGCCTGATCTTTAACACTATTTACACTGTGCAAGTATAAATGCAGGTATAACAATGTGAAATTGGTAGTCAGGAGCTTACTGGGATGTATAAGGACTTGGACTTGTTTATGAATGTAAACATTTATGTGGTGTCATAAAAATGTTGAAAGAGCTTTGCAGCTCATGAACCTGGACACCATTCATCAAAGGTAGAGCCACTTCTGAGGAGATCGGTAGGTCACTGATTTCACACAGGGGTTCACTGATAAAAGCCCTTTACTAAAGAACCATCCCCTCCCCCTCTGTCCTTGTTACAGTGGGTTGGGCTTTTCCTGTTTGTCGAGATGGTTTTGTCTCAGACTGAAGACTGTAAACAGCACAATGGACATGGAGGTTTAAGTCTGAGAAGGTCAGCTCATGATGGCAAGTAGTGTAGAGGTGCTCTATGTGCAGTTCTAGAACACTGTTCTTTATAACCTGGCTACTTCCATGCTGTTTGAATTATCTTTTCATTCGTAAGTGGAGATGCCCATTTGCAAACAGGCTAAATGCTGCTTGGGGATGATACAGCATTATTCTGACACCTTATGGTCAAAAGGGGCTAATTCCATTAGTTGATCTAATAAGTTATCTGACATCAAACTAAGTATCTTTCAGACTGATCTCAGTTCTTTCTTCAAGAATTTGCCTAATTGTAAATGGTGTAGTAGAGTGCAAATCTACCACTTGTGTGGGTACTTATTAATCAGAATAAGCTGTCATTATTGAAATGTGTGAATATGTGCTCTATTTCTGTGCAAGTTCTTTTTGATAGCCTAAACAAATGGATCTTCTCTAGTCACAGAATCAGAGTGGTGTGGGTTTTGCCTTTGCATAGTTTCATTAGAGCATTAAAGTGAGTTGGTCTTGTCACAAATCTGTGCAGCCTCCCTAAAACTCACTCGATTGGCAGCCAGTGGGGACCTGCTTGTTGAAATTCGCCAGGTTGTGTACCTGGTGTGTACATTATGAGCATGGATCACACTAATTACAAGTTTGGATGTTTGTCTCACTGTGGTGGCATCCTGCAAAAGTACTGAAACTACTCAGTTAAGGTTTATCAACCAAATACCTCTCTGAGGAGCAATGTGAGGTTAACTAAAGCTGTTTTATAAAATATGTTAATTAGTGGTAGTTATGTATTGAAACTTTAATCTCTAAATTCTGCAGCGTGGTTTGGATATTGGAAGACTGGTCTGTGTATCTAATTCATTCTAGTTTCCCTTCTGTATTGTGACAGATCTTCCCAAAATCTATTTCCATTTTCAGTTACCTCAAGATATGCTGGGTCAACTCTCTTTAAATATATGCTGTTTGTTAACATAGTTATTTCTAGTAATGCTTTGCCTTTTCAGCTGGTGTTGGATTGGTAAATACTACCTCACACAATACACCACGTTTTCAAATAGGAAGTAGAAATTTTAATTGGAAGCTTCTGCCTTTTCTGCATCATTATTAAGAGGTTTAACATCTTAATTTGCGAATAGGTGGTAACACTACTGCAGTTATTCTATTTTTGAATTCTAAATCTTCTCCATGGATTGTTGCATGACTTCATTATCTTCTCATACCAGACTGTACCCTTCCCAGCACACACTCCATAAATGTTTACCTAACTCTACTTCTTGGCATTCCTGATTTTCAAATCAGTTGCTTCCTTCAGCATAGACTGCACTCCTCTCTGGATGCAGAATTACACCTTTTTGACTGAGCATACAAGGAACTGGTCTCACCTTTTCATCATTTTCTTTATATTTCAGTTGGTTATCTTCAGTCTCCCTCAACTTTGTGAGTAAGGGCTGACCTTAGTGTTGTGCAGGCCCCTGCTTGTCTTCTTTCATGCGAGTGTGTCAGAGCCACAGGCAGGCAGTCGTTACTGATGGAGATCAGGCAGGTCCTAGGTACTCCCTGCCCGCATCCATGGAGAACCTGGATTTGGAAGATAATTCTGAGAGCACTGCACCAAGACAGAGTGCCTCATAAAGAGAGGGATTTTTCTTTCTTTCAAAAAAACAGAATCATAGAATCATTTGTGTTGGAAAAGACCTCTAAGACTATCAAGTCTAACTGATAACCTGGCACTGCCAAGTCCACCACTAAACCATGTTCCTGAGTGCCACATCTATACAGCTTTGAAATACCTCCAGGGATGGTGACTCAAGCACTTCCCTGGGCAGCCTGTTCCAGTGCTTGACAGTCCTTTCATTGAAGAATATTTTCCTAAAATAAAAAGGCTCTTGTTAACCTGTGTTGTAAGTAGCTGCCAAGGAATCGGTGCTCAGGAAATAGAGGATACCACTTCAGTCCTGAGCAGCTTCAGGCCTTTTTTACCACCTCCTAGGCCAGTGTCTGTAGCCATCAAGTATTTGCTTAATTTATTTACAGAATGTGTCAGTAAGAGATAAGAAGCTGAGCAGTTGGGCAAAATAACATGTAAGAGCCAAAGAGTGAATGCCAAGGGGACCTTTTGTGTGGTCTGGCAATCTGGCATTTACCAAAAAGAGGATCTCTGGGCTCCAGTGATAATTAAGCTCAAATTCCTGTGGTGCTGCAAAATCACTCATGGTACCTGTCAAAACCAATCATAGTTTGAATGTAACAACTGATACAATGATGTTGTAGGGCATAAATTATCATTTCTGGGTTTTTTTCTGGCAGTGCCTGCAGTTAGGAAAGCAGCACTTCAGCACTTTTTCAGTGCTCTTCCCAGATGATTACTATTAGCAATTCACTGAGGTACAGCATTAGGATGAGGCAATGGCTTGTGGCATTAGCCATTAGATTAGCCACAGGTATGTTTTCATCATAAATACTCATTGGATGCTTTTATAGCTCTTTCTGATAAAACGGTGAAAAGCAGCAGTGGGGGGGAAAAAATGGTGAAAAATCCATTTTCTGTTAACTTTCTGGGAGACAAAAGAAAATTGTTCTGCCTGTGTAAACAAATCCTTGCAGTACTGGAGGATGCTGCTCCATTTGGTTTTCTTTACTAAAATCCTGTATTTTGTGTTTCTGCAGTAGGTTTTCTCTTTTAAACTTGTTTTGCTACTTTGCACAGATACGTTTGGTACATTATTAAAATTATGAAGCCTTTATTGTCTGAAGAAATTGCAGTTACTTTATTATAAAATACATGAAGTTGCACTCAACAATTAAAGAAAATACTTGTCATATATTGCCTTGTTTGGAAAGTTTATATTTCAGTGCTGATTTTACTAAGTTAAAATGCAAGATTTATTGTATCATAGAATCACAGTAAAATTACCCTTGATGGTAGCAGATGTCTGTAAAGGGCCATCGAATGCTATTATAAAACTTTAGTACTTTTTCCAGTTGACTGCAATAATTGATCACAAATTCCAGCAATCTGTAATGACAGGTACGTCACTTGCCTTTTTATGGCCCATATTTTAGTATTGTTACTGAAAAAGCACCACACCATCGTGTTCTGAAATGTCAGGAAAAGAGCAAATTCATTTACAAGAGCAGTTCATCTTGTAATAGGGTAAGATTTGGGAGTTATGTGGGTTTTGTAATTGTGCATCAGTCAGTAACATAGCATCAAGGATATCAAAGCATAAGGAAATAATTTGTGTTTCTCTGTGCTGATGGTAATCAAAATCATACACATTTGTGGTTGCTTTTGTGCTTTTGTAACATGCAATATAAATACCTTTCCTCAGCTGATGGTTTGTGTTGGCCTCATTCTAATGTGGGTATGGCTGTGGTGGCTCTTACATCTCAGTAACTGGCTGTTGGGGAGCTAGTCATGTGTAATCTTTTTGAGGGCTTTTGTTTCAGAAGGGGTGGCACAGTGGAAATTGAACCATAGTTACAAAATAGCAAATCCTGAGAAAAGAGCTCTATTTAAATAAGCGCTGTGAGGAGTAGAACTAACAAGTCCTGTTCCCTCTATGTCTTGCACCTCTTGCTGATCAAGCATCTTTCTCCATGTTCCCCTGTTAGTTGACATTATCTCCACTGGGCAAGAGATGGGGCATCTTTCTGCCCATATTTTCCCCCTGAGAGGAATTGTTTGGACCTCTTTCCCAGTCACTGATTTCCACAGACCGTGCAAGAACTTGAGTAGCTTTGGAACTCTTCTTGACACCTTTTCAGAATAGGTTGGAGTTACTGACTTCTAAAGTGCTGGGGCAGTGCAGAAATTGTCCTCCCATCCTTTGGAAACCAAGCTAATGAATGACTTTGACTATGTCTATTTTCTTCAGAAATATTAAGCATTGCTCTGCACTTCTTTCTGTGAGAATGGATTTATTTTTTTCCCTCAACATCAGAAGTGCCACCCAAAGCTTACAGCATGTTAGAGTTTCAAAGCTAAGCTGGAATTCCTTCCAAAAGACTTGTGAGCCAATGCTTTAATGTCGGTAGAGATGTTTAACAAAGGAGACAAAAGACATGCTTATGCCGATGTTATCTAGTTTGGCCAGGTTTTTGTTCCGATCTTCCCCCAGCAGGGGAGAGAGGGGGAAGGGGTTGGTATTTC
>JAWWMO010000121.1:86006349-86026226 GCA_035047845.1 Dendrocincla fuliginosa | reverse complement strand
AACGCCCCGGTTTCCTGCGTCTGCAGAGACAGGATTGTTGCTGCTTTCTGCCTTCCCATTTTTCTCACGGGAATCAACCTGAGAAGCAACTGCCACCACCCTGAGGGAGCCTAGCTGGCTGGGCGCGACATCGCCACCTGCTGTCCATATATGTTACTGCAACCCCTGGGAGAGAGTGGCCCGCGGCGGAGGTGCCACAGCGCCACCCGCTGTCCATGGATATAATTGCATTCCCCCTTTTGGGGGTAGCCAAAAAAGATCTTTTTGACTGTTTTGCCTAGTTTTTTGGGGGGAGGAGTGGTTTATTACAAACTGTTGTTGTTTGGTTCTTTTCTGGATATATATATATGTATGTGTATATATATATAGTGGTTAAGAACTGTTACCCTTTTCTTTATATATATTTTTCCCTAATTAAAGTTCTGTTTTCTAAATTCAAAGGAGAGGGATTATTTCTTGGCCAACATAGATATCTTAGTTCTCCCTCGAACTGAGACACAGCAGCAAAGTCTTTGACATGCATTTTTCAGGCATTAAGTCTCTCAAGTCATATATAATCTTGTGCCTGTAAAAAGATCACATATTTTAATATCACTATTTCTAGGATGAGCTCTTTAAGGCCCTTACTTAACACATTAATTCTGTTACAGCTGACATATCTGGCCATCAAAACACAGATGTAATTCTCAAATGTTAGTCTCTGACAAAATCAGGCGAGCTACGAAGTGAAGTGGTGATTACATTGTTCTAGATGCCAGGTACTGAACTATTGGTTAGGACTGGGACTCTTTCATAATCAACTGTTTCAAACTTAAATTACTTATATAGCCATGTGTTTCTTCATAATTAGTTGCCATAGAGTGAGATGCCTCTAAAAAGTAGTCTGGATTAGTATGGGGAGATGAATTTATCATTACAGGGGTTGAATGGACGGGGGTTAAGTGCATCCTTTCCAATGACTTTAAAGGCTGCCTAAATTGCTGTCCTAGGCGAGATGAATTAGTTGCCAGCTGAATTAGATGCCAGCTCTGTGGTAGTGATAGGAGAAGCCAGGGCACTGGTGAACATGAGGTGTGAACTACTCGCTTCCTTCGGAGGGAGGAGGGTTGAAGTGAGGCAACAGACGCTGTAGGGATTTGCTGCCTGTGCCCTTCCCAAGTGCTGCTTGAAGGGAAGGGGATGTCCAGAGCCAGCTCTTACACTTTCTAAAAGGGAGTTTGCTTGCCTTAAAACAAGAGGGAAAAGGCTGAAGCTAAGACTTTAAATTCCTTCCGCCTATCCACCTTCCGAACAAATGCCTAAAGCACGATATAGCCAAGAAGGTAACAGTGAAGATATTTACATCTGGGTGAAAAGAAGTATCTCAAAGCTACACATTTGTTGTTTTTTTTCCCTAATAAGGAAAGGGTGAGGTGCACCAGCCTAACAACTAAGCAGTCTTTATCTGATGTGCTGCTGAGAGGGTGCCAATATCAAAATTAAACTGACCAACTAGGAAAAAAAAGTTGTATTTGCTCAGCAAACTTAGTCTGTGTGACTTCCTCATGAGACCTCAAAGAACAAAGGATGGTGTGTTTCCAGTTGCCATTTGAAAGCTGGGGAAAATTTCATCATCTCTTAGAAGACAGATGAGCAAATGTTGCTTAGCTCAAGGAATATCCTTCTTTTAGCCTATTTTTTTTACCCCAGGGCTTTCATTTGCAAGTTCTACGGTATGTATGTGTGATCTTCAGACAGATTTGTTTTCAGATGACTTTCTTGAGACAGGACTGCAGTATAATGACCTGTAGCGATTTGGTCTGGCAGGCATATTGCTTCACTCTCCCTGCTTTTGGTGGTGTCATTTATTTCAGCCTGATAATGACAGCTACAGCTCTTTTATTATTAAATAGCTTATTATTTAATTCTTTTAATTTCTGCCATCCTTAAAGCCATTTTTTGATACGTACTCTTAGTTCCTCTGGAGTAGTAATTAACAGGATAGTTCACAAAATTAATCCCAAATTGCAGATGTTCCTCCCTCTCCTTCCTTTCTCTGAAGGTAATCTTCTAATAATCTGGGGGGTTTTGTATGTGAAGATCTTAATGACAGTCAAATAAAAAAAGGTAAGTTCCATGGACTGGAACTTCTCTAGCTGCACTTGTCTCTCAAATTCAAGTTTATTCTATTAAAATGTATCTCTTGTGGGAAGTCAAGGATGCAGAGGGAGAGAGAGATGCCTTTAGGAAGTAGCACCGGTCTCCCTGAGAGTTTTACACATAAATCCCAGGTCTCCTTGGTAAAGATGACTTAGGTTACATTACTGAACTTTTTTCAGAGCACATGGCTGTGGTCCAGTCTGTCCAGTCAGGACATTCCAGTATGTCAGGGCAGTCCCAAACCAAGCTTTTAATATAGTTTGATGGCTTAGTTTGCACAGAGAAATCACATTCTAAAATAGTACAGATCTGACTGGCAGGTGCATTGGAGTCTCACCTGAGCACCGACACAGTTGCAAGGTTGATCTCTGAGCCAGGTAGTATCATTCTAGTCTTATACATCATCTCCATTTTGAAGATAAGCTGGGATTTATTCCTCCTTAAGAACAGAAATCTCAAAGAAGTGTCTGTATCTGTGTCTTAGTTCGAGGGAGAACTAAGATATCTGTGTTGGCCAAGAAATAATCCCTCTCCTTTGAATTCAGAAAACAGCAGGAAACCGGGGTGTTCTCCCTCCTTTTCCTCACGGTAAATTGGTAGTGTTTATAGTCGCTTACGGATGAAAAAATGGTCAAGTTAGAGAAGGGAAGAGGAACACCATCCAGGATCCAGTGATGCCGAGATCCGGGGAGCGTGTGTTGTCCTCCTCGTCTGCCAAGAGCTGAGCTCCCTGACTTGCACAGAAAGCCAGAAATACCAACCCCTTCCCCCTCTCTCCCCTGCTGGGGGAAGATCGAAACAAAGCCCTGGCCAAGGCAGATAATATCAGCATATACATGTCTTTTGTCTCCTTTTTTAAACATCTTTACCGATGTTGGGGCGTGTGCTTCAAGCTATTTGGAAGGAATTCCAGGTTAGGTTTGAAACTGTAACAATCTGCTAGTGTTTTGGGAGATGTGCCGCATTCTCTCGTCCCCTTGCTCAGGAAGACCTCTGATGGGAGAGCACCTGTCAGGGAGAGGCTGAATGACAGAGTAAACAGGTGCAGGAGGCAGCAAATGTGCATTTGGGCAGCTGACCACCAGATGGTCCTTCCTGTAAAACCATTTGTAGTGAAGTGTGGATAATACTGGCCCTATCACAGAGGCCTGCTGGGTTCCACAAACCCTGTGCAAGGAGAAAAAATGGAATAGTTAGTGCAGGATTTGTGCAGCTACTGTGGTGCTTTGCAGGAAGCCAGAAAGCAAAACAGCACAGGAATGCAAGGAAAGAATAAGTATTTTCCTTTCACCTCATTATTGAAATAAGGGTGGAGAATGAGATGATCAGTAACTTGCTGTGTAATGGAGAGGAGGGGAGGCAGGACTGGGCTTACCCACTTGAACTGCACCAGGCCTGGGCTAAACTGCTGCACAGGCTGGACCCTGAAACCCAGCAAACAGCTCTCTTTCTGGAGTCTTTCCTTCCATTCCTGAATGGCAGGGTCACTGTAACATCTAACTGACATCTTATTCTATACCTTTCCTTGTTGCAGCAAGTCCTGCAGTGCTGGTCTGGCAGGGGTTTCTGCAGTTCAGAAAATCCCAGCTGACCAAGGAAGCCTCACAGCATGTCTATCAGCAGCACCTCATGCACCTCCTTCAGCTAAAATGTTCTAAACAAGTGAATTGGCAGCATGTGGAGGTGAGAGCTTGTCCCTTGCTAAGACAAGGGCCCTGACCTACAGTGCTTTCATGTCTGGTCATCAGAAGAAAATTGAAAACTTACTGATTTATTTTATACCATAGTAGAAACTTCAATTCTTAGCTCTTTTTTTGCTTTTTCGTCTCTGCATTGATGGGATCCCAGGTTTTCCCCTGTTGCACCAGTGCATGTACTTCTTCCTTCAATTTATGGTAACAAAAAATGGCTATATTTTTTCAGATGGTATTGAAACACAGGACTGTAGGCAGAGCAGCATTAATCATGGTGCTGGCATTATTTTAGCCCACCGTGGCACTGGAAAATGAGTCCATCATTAGCAGATTTGCAGCTGACACCAATCTGGGGGGAGTGTCGATGTGCTGGAAGGCAGGAGGACTCTGCAGAGCAACCTGGACAAGCTGGAGAGATGGGTCGAATCCAATGGGATGAGGTTCAACAAGACCAACTGCGCTTTGGCCACAACAACCCCCTGCAGCACTACAGGTTGGGGACAGAGTGACTGGAGAGCAGCCAGGCAGAAAGGGAGCTGGGGGTTCTGATGGGCAGGAAACTGAACATGAGCCAGCAGTGTGCCCAAGTGGCCAAGAAGGCCAGTGGCATCCTGGCCTGTATCAGGAATAGTGTGGCCAGCAGGACCAGGGAAGTGATTCCTCCTCTGTACTCAGCACTGGTGAGGCTGTACCTCAAGTACTGTGTCCAGTTCTGGGTCACTTAATATAGGAAGGACCTTGAGGTGCTGGAGCAGATCCAGAGAAAGGCAATGACGCTGGTGAAGAGAATGGAGCACAAGTCCTATAACGAGTGGCTGAGAGAGCTGGGATTGTTCTGCCTGGAGAAGACGAGGCTCAGGGGCGACCTTATCGCTCTCTACCTGAAAGGAGGTTGTAGTGAGGTGGGGCTTGGTTTCTTCTCACAGGCAACAAGCAGTAGAAAAAGAGGGCAGAGTCTTAAGCTGCACCAGGGGAGGTTTAGATTAGACATTAGAAAGAAGTTCTTTACAGAAAGTGATTGGCCATTGGAATGGGCTGCCCAGGGAGGTCGTCAAGTCACCATCCCTGGAGGTATTTAAAGAGAGACTGAATGTGTCATTTAGTGCTGTGGTCTAGTAGTGTTGGGTCAAAGGTTGGACTTGATGATCTCAAAGGTCTTTTCCAAACTAGTTGATTCTATGATGTTGGTTTGATAACCCTGAACAGAGGAAAGAATGATTTCTTCAGGCCTTTGAGAGAAAATTAATGCATCATGGATCTTGCTTCATCATCTGAGAGAAATGGTAAGGTATGGAATGAGATAATGAGTGGGAATAGGGAAATTTGGCAAGAAATCCCTCTAACATTTTGGGCTTCCTGGTCTATAGGAAATTCTCATACAACTTAATTTGGAAATAGCAACCCAAATTTCACTTTGTAGTCTGCAGAACCCTTTCCATCTGCTGTACTTCCAACAGTCAGATATGTATTTATAAAACTTCAGAAGTGGTCTGGATGTCATACTGCTCCTGGACATACAACGAACTTTTCCCTAAGCCTTTGTTCTTTCCCATTTTTTGTTTTGTTTGCTTTGTTTTGTTTTTTTTTTAAAGTTGGGCTGCCTCCAAGGAAGTTGCCTTATCAGAAGCGATTTTAGCATGAATATGCTGCTTTTTTATGCTCAAGGACAAAAGGCCTGGGTTTACCATAAATTCTGGGAAGGGTTCGGTGTGCTGGAGAGTCATACTGATGCCTTGGTAATTTATTGGCATAGATTGGCATGAAGGGGTGAGTTTTACTTAGTCCATGAGCAGCAGAACACACTGCAGCACATCAGTGGTGGCACACATCAAAAGAAAGTTCTGTGGAAAGCCAGTCAGCCGAGTTTTCTGTGAACAGTAGGAAACTTACAGTGTGGCCCGACGTGTGACTGTCACAGGCCCCTCTCACACATCCTTTCTGCTGCATCTGATCCCAAATTCTTCATCCTTTCCTATTGCCTCGCTCCCAATATTCTCAGCTCTCTTCCCTCCTTCCTTGGCTCCAGACTGGGCAAACCCAGGCAGCTGCAAAGGGTGAGTCATCCTGCTTTCCTGCTGTCCCATGTTCCCACGTAGATGCAGGCTAACCTACAAGCTTGCTTAGCAGCATCCCAACTTTGTCTTCTCAGGGCAGATGGGCTCCGCAGGCTGCTAAGCCCACGCTGTTGTCTGAAGCACCCAAGTGCTCCCAGGCACTGTACAGGTAGCAGTCTGGACTCCTGGCATTTCCTGCCAGGAAATGTACTAGTGAGTACATTTGTACACATGAGTACTAGTCATGTGGTTCTCCTCTCTGGTCAAGATGATGTGTGCTGCTCCTCCCCATGGATGGAAACTGCCTCCCATGCAGAGCTGAAACTGAAAATTGTATCTATTTCTAACACATGAATATCTACATACATTTTTATATCCTTTTTCACATATATATAGATGTATATAAAAAAACCTAATACAGAATCATTTACAGATTTCATCCCTGTGTAGGAGGTTAGCACTTCATGAAACCATTTCACAATACAACAAAACTTCACAGATAACAATTATAATAAAATATTTTATGTAGTAAAATTACAATTAATAGTGTTTCTTCTGGAGTTTGCTCAGTTTTTAGATATTTCATTTTGAAAACTGAAAAGGTTACAGGCAGATCGAGACTGGTGTAAAAAGCAAATACTCATGATTCTGACTCTTCTTCACTACTGAGAAGTTGTTTAGCAAATGGCTATTTTCGTGGCCATGAAAGGAATTGTGGTGGCATTACACCAAACTGTAAAAGAACTGATACTGTTTGCTAGAACTATATCCAGAATCCGACTCGACCAGCATCCTTCATCTGACAGAGGTATCTCCCAGTGTTTTAGTGGAAGTCCTCTCATAGTAGACATTGTAGAACATTAGTGGGACAATTTTCTGTTTCAATCTTCCATTATCTCTTAGTGCTCTTATAGTTAAGCTTTTAAGCCTATGTAGTCTTTCAGTACAATTCTCTTTCAGACCCTGTGTTCCTTGAGCAGTCCTACATCTTGTACACAAAGCAAATTGTCTAGACAGAACTAGACAAAAGGTATAAATTAAGTTTGGAAATCATTCAAGGAGCATCTGATCATCTGATCCTTTGAAACTGTTTCTTACAATTGTTTTTTTTAATGCTGTGATTAGTTAAGAGGACTTGTAGTGTTTCCTGAGCAGAAAAAGTTAGTCAATAATAAGCATCATTAAAAAAATATAGAGAATAAGTTTAAGATAGTAGAGACCTGAACAACTGCATATTTCTACTGACTTTGATGTATGTGAGATGAAATCCAAGGTGAATAAAGATATATTTTTTCCTCATTGCAAATATTCAACTGGAACCACAAAAAGACATGTCGAATATTTCTAATTTGTAATAACAACACCATTATGCTTTTGGAGTGATGGGAGAAGAAAATCTGAAGTGCTGGCAGATGCAGTTAGATTTCTCCATGGAGAAATCTCTCTGACTGTATCACTTTTGCTTAGTTCTGTTTTCAAAAATTACACTCATAGGTGAATCCTTGATTTTGCCTGTTCATATGGTGTTAAATCCTATTAATATGGTATTTTTATGACTTCTATTTCCACCTGAAATTCTAATATGAACAGTATCTAATTTCTGTGATCTGTATCCTGCCCTCTAATTGCATGTGCAGGAAAAAGAGGATGAAGGACTGTGTCATTCTTGGTTTCTCCCCAGGTATGCACAGTTTGCTGTTTCACTGGCATTAACAAACAATTCCTGGCCAACTATAGCCATATTTCTTGCTCTTTTTATCCAGCTGAGGCTCGTGCAGCTTTTGTACCTCATGGTGTTTGCTCTTCTACCTGTAGTCTGTGTTGCTGTTCTGCAGTGGTCACAGAACTGACGCAGAATGCTTCCTTTGCATCATCAGTAAACAATGGGAAGAATCTGGAAAATACGTGGAGCCTAATATTTGGTAATCAATGTTCTCTCAGTTTGTGGTCAACTCAGAGGGCTGTGTCATATGAACTAAACCACAGCAGTTGTGGCTGGAGTGTGTTTAAGAACAAGAAAAACAAGACTTCAAGAACAATGAAGTTTGTGTGTGTGAATGAATTTTTTATAGTTGGCTGATGGTGGAAAATGCCAGCTACTGCATGGAGTAAGAAATCAGGGTCTGCAGAGGAAAATAGTAATTAAAAATGTCTTTGGAAATATTCTTGTACACATACCTCTTACTTTTTGAGTAAGAATCAACCTAATTGAGATATATTTACATAGTTTGCCTCTCCAAGAAGTGTACAGATATTAATACTCTTGGATACCAATCTGAGATATTTTTAAAGGCAAAGAAATGTGGAAACTGTGTGCAGCCTGAGAAAGCATCAGAGCAAAGACAAAGAGCTGAGGTCCTATTCTGCTCTCCAGGCTGCTGGCACTGCCTGTGTGGGTTCTTTGGTACATTAACGTGTGTCTGTTCTCTCCCTCAAAGAAGAAATAGGTAGCAGGAGAATTCTGGAAGAATTATTGACCTAAGCCCTTACAGTAAGAAGAAAGTATTATTGGTTACAGCACCAAACCTGACAGAGTTCAGAAAGTGTTTGGACAAAGCTCTCAGGTACATGGTGTGACTCTTGGGGATGGTCCTGTGCAGGGCCAGGAGTCGGATTTGATGATCCTTGTGGGCCCCATCCAACTCAGTATATTCTGTGATTCTGTGATTTTCTTTGCATATACAAGACAATGCAAGCTGAAATACCTGAAGAGAATCAATGATGAACACAAGCATCGTGGCACACCTAACAACTATTTGCACAACTGGAGACATCTGAACAAAATTTAGGGTAACACTGTTCAGCCAGGTGAAGGTCAACCTGTTTGTGAAAGCAGTGTGCTTCTCAGACTCCCTGGCAGTCAACATCTGTAGGCTATTTCATACAGCTCAGGGGCACAGGTCACAAAAAGCTGTGTAACTGTGCTCCACTAAAGACCACACAGGAGAAGAAAAACATGGGAGAAGACCAATAAGATGCATCACTCAGTTAGACTGAAGAGAAAACACACACTTGTCTTCAGGCAAGTGACTTGTAAGCCTCAGCTAGCATCCCTGATTTTAACACATTAAACCATGTGTGTCACATTCAGACTGTCTACAGTGTGCGACCACTTTGTCAGTTCTTACGTGCTTTCCCCAGAAAAAGAATGCCTGTGTGTGACCAGAATAAAACTTCTTGGAAGCAGCAATCTCATCAGTGCTCGTGCAAAGCCTTAGGCTCTTTTAGCCACTTTAAAGTGGTTCTTTTCTATAACAATAGTTTTTCTCAGTTTTTACCCTTCTTGGAGATTCCTCCCCCGCCCAAAGTTTCATTATCATTAAAATCAGGTTATTTGAAGAAGGAGAAATCCCACTTCTTCTTAATTTCAATTTATTATCAAATTATGTTTTTGTAATAACTATTTTTTCGTAGTGTCTATGCTATCAGTACAATTTAAACAAATTGCATCTGTGGGCATTGTTTACCTTTGAAAATTTAAAGGGAAAGGGTTGGACTCCTCACAGCAATCATTCACTAATAACAAAGGCTCAAATTCTCCCAACCATGTAGATTTCATTTGATATATTTTTAAATGTGTTCCTCCATCCACATTTGTATTGACAAAAGTAAAAATACTTTAAAAAAAATTGCTCTCTCTCTCATTTGTTTACTAAAACAGAGCTTTTCCATAAGCAGAAAATTTCACCTTTGGGTTCTGACCACAGATGAAAAATGGCAGCTTTAGGACTAAAACAGAAAGCTGCACCTCCACCTATATAAGCCCCACAGCTAAATCAAAGCATGTAGAGCACCCATTACATGAATTTTCAAGCCGAACCGGGACCCACCCACTGGGCACGTCTCAGCTGGAGACCAGCTGTGCAGGCTCTGCAGTCTTCACCCTTGTTTTCTGAGTGCCAAGAACTTTTCAGAAGAGTCTTCAACTTAAGAGATACAAAATCTATGACATGGGGGATTCAGTCTCAGCCAGAAATGGGATCAGAAGTAGGGAAACTGCTTATCTTCCAATTCTGCTCCCCTGATGCATATTCTTGAAGCTGCAATTCCAGGATGAGTCATGCCAGAAACTCTCCTGTAGCTGAGACAGCTTGAGGCTGTAAAGGGTCAACAGAATGAGGCAGCTGCTCTCAAGTGCAGGAAGTGTTTTCTTGAACTTCAAACTCCATGCCATCTTCTAAAAATAAATACAAAGATATTTCCGGAAGAACAAATGAGCACGAAGCAAATATCTTCCCCTTAATCTAAGTACTCCAGGGATGCAGGATTTCATAATAAAATGTTCTTTAGCAGCACTTCACCTCACATTGAAAGATCAGTACATTATCTTCTGCTTATTGATGGGGAAACTAAGCCCATGGATGTGGAATGACTTGGCCAAAACCAGACCTGGATCTACCTGTATTGGATTAGACCCATTTGATCAGACAGAAGTGCTATCTCTGACTCCAGCCATCAAATATCCCAGAGGAAAGTACAAGAAAACCCACATTACATGCATTGACAAATCTGCCTGTTTGCATCATTGTGTGATGCAAAGGGAGGTTGATGCAGTTGGTGAGGTAAATCTTTAGTCAAAAAAAAAAACATAGGAAATTATTTTTTCTTTCCCTTTATATGATACAAGTAGGTTATGGAAATGTGTGCTAGGAAAAGAAGATGATAAAGCTCAGATCTGTAGTTTTAAATTACACTGTCAATGTCATGCAACCTACCCTGAAATTAGAGATCCACTTAAAGAGCTTAGTTAAATCTGTCATGTCTCTGAATGCTGCAACTCGAAGGACATGAAGCCTTGTCTTTAACTGTTGAAACGCAAACTGAGAAAATCATAGAGAATATAAAGAACTTGGATAAATTTTAGTACTGGTATGACATCCAGAGAAATTTGCTGCTTGGTTATCTGAGGCACAGGCAGTGAGATTCAGCTGAAACCACAGAAAGCTATGTATTGTGTGCATTGTTTTGACTGACGGGACTTCAGAATCATCAGGGAGACAGAAAAAATCACTGCAGATCTTGAGAGATTTCACAGAAAGAGCCCAAAACCAGAAATGGAACTAAATATTTATTAGCCTCTAAGTGTAATCAAACTAAAAACCACCTCCCATGGAAATAGCAGAGGAAGACACATGTCCAACAATATCTTCCATCAGATGCAATTTAAATAAATTTTTATTTTTCATTTTTCCATTGGTTGAAAATCATACTATCATTGTTAAGCCTCCCCTGAGCAAGTTGAAGGGGTTCAGCAGTCTATCTTAGTACTCGATTAGGATCTCTACTGAATAGTGTGTCTATTCAGAAGGATGACATTTAGCTGCGTGATTATCAGAATGTAAGAACAGTTGTAGTTTGGTAAGATCTCAGGTTTGTTAGAACTATAAATTGAAAATAATTGACATCACTTAGAATATACTACCATTTTATTTTAACCTTAACTACTGTTAATTCACTTAAGAGCCTTCTGCTAAGGCTAACCACTTGTATTGCATAATAAAGAGAATACCAAAAGTAATATCTGGCATTAAAGAGCTGTCATGAACATGAATGCTCTGTGCATGAATATTAAAGGCAATTCCTATCAGACTGTGATAGTAAGAATTTGTAGAGATAATGACTGACCTTGGGTGTGTCATTTAAACTGAAGATTCAGAGCAGAGATGATCTGACATCATCAGAGTTGTAAGGACAACATTGCTTATTGCAAATTATCCTTTAGAGAGCAAGTAATTATGTCCTGCCCAGCACTAGACTATTATTAAATGTACATTGTTAACACAACAACATTTTAAATAGAGCTCCAAGTCTAAATTACCCTGACACAGGGAGTATTCAGGTGTTACATGGGACACCTTATTTCAACAATTGGCATGTTTGAGGTCACTCCTGCTACGATCTGATTAAGAAGGGCCCCTTCTGCACAGCACCCAAGAAATGAGCATGGTCTAGAAATGTACTAAAGCTCTTGGTTTACAGCAGGAGTTGTGAGTACATGCATTAATTTTTCCTTGCCTTTCCTGCAATAGGAAAGGTACATACCACTCCACACCACAGGCTGGGAGCTGCACTTGCTGAGGAACAGAAATGGTTGGTTCTGTTGCTTCATGCACTTACATCTGTCTTCACAGAATCGGGTACTGACATTTGAAAAAAAAAAAATAGTGCTTGTTAAATGATGATCCTCGTTACTATACTCAACAACACATATAAGATACACCTTTTCTTTTTTTTAGCTTAGAGTATCTCTGCTTGCTTCATTATTAATTGTTTTATAGTACTCAGTAAAATCTCCATATTTTTAGGAGACAAATCTCTCCCCCAAAGACTTGCAGCGCATGCTGGAACTCTGCATGGGAGTAAAGCCTGAAAATAAACCATGTTTCTGCACTTCAAAGGTCCTAGAATAATCTGGCAGACAAGTGACATTAAAGAACACAAAATGAAGATTCACAAGCAAGAAATGAGTTATGGAAAGTAGATCTTTATCTTGAACTCAAACAAATACACATTGTGTACATCATTTTTAGAAGTGAGACATTGGGCTTGTCTTGGAATCTCTAATAGTCTTTTTTATTACTACAAACTCTCTCTAAATCTGCCCTGCCAATTTTATAAGATCAATCTTTTCCACCTTCTCTCTGTAACTTCTTCACCCATTACCTAGCTAGACTTTTTGTTCTATAACCTTCTTCTTTCACTTCCTAAATAAAATGCCATTTCATATTCAGTAAATTAAACACATGGCTTTCAATGTATTTCTCAGTATACTTTTCTTCCAGAAAAAGAAATATGGTTTCGAGATAAAACATGAGAATGAAATAAACACAGAAGCAATGTGCCTTTGGGGAGTAAGAAAACACTCCAGGGCTGATTATATTTGCCAGAATACTGAACATGGACTCCTCAGATTGATTAAGTCTGTCATAACAACGAATCATTAAGCCATAAAAGAGAAAATTCAATATTCTTTCTAAAGATAGAAGCCTATTTTAAACCAATCAAAATACTACTGCATTTAGAAAATCCCTGTTGCTTTTCTGTACTAGTATTTTGAACAGGACTTTGATGTCAAAGATGCTGTAGTAGCAAAAGCACAGACATTGCAATGGTGATTTTTCTTTTTCACATGACATATATATGTCTGGGCCTGTGTCAGTAAAGACAAACATGGCAGGTGAGGAGTAACCAGTGCCATACAGTGCAACAAGGAAAGGAAAGAGCTGAGGAGCAAAGGACCAACATGGATTCTGCATGGAATAAAAAACTGCTGAAAAGCAGTTACAAGGGGGTTTCCGTAAAAACTTCCCTATTCCGTGAAAACTTGATCTGATCTGGAGAGAATTCCAGAGTCAGCCTAAAGCAAGGCAGTAAAAAGTTGAAGCAAACTAGCGAGCTGGAGCGAATCCCAGTCAGATGCCTGTGCAGAGATTTCCCGTTCTCCTGCACATGCTGCCTAGGGCCACACAGCTCTTCAAGAGCTGCAAATTCTTGGAGCCAGGAGCTCATGCTCTCCTGACATCACATTTCCTGTGCAGTATAGCTGCAAGTTTTGTACAAAAAAAATAAGGAAAAGATCATATTAGCCATCATTGTCTTCATGCTTCAAGAGACAGCCACATAGGACATTTTTTTACCTGCCAGATGTAGCCACTGCCCTGGGAATGTATCCAAGTATATTTCTCCTCAAGTGATAGATCACAGAAGGGCTGAAGGAAGAGATTATTTTTTTCTTTTGTACAGCAAATCACTTTTCTCATTTCTTGAGTATCCAGTGGCTGAAGAAAAACGTTTTCCTGCAGATACAAGCTCAGTTTGTGTGTGCTATGGACATTCTTTTCTTGATAAAAGACTCACTGCTCTCTAAAAATATCCAGCTTTTGAAGTACAAATGATTCTTCTTCAGCATCTCTGGACTTCAGAGACTCTCAGAAGCCAACATAATTTGCTACAACCCCACCTGCTCAGTCTCCCCCAGTATGAAATTATCTCAAAGGAGAAAAATTAAAACAAAAATATTTAAAATGTTCATCTTCAACTTCTCCACTTTTCTGAGAAAGATCCTACTAAGAAAAAATGGGTAGCATTGGCAGGACCACTACAAACTTTCAAACAGGTAATATATAACATACAATTATTAATCACTCCTCAGCATAATGGATATTGGAAAGACACAGAGTGATTTATTTACACTCATATTTTAAAAGTAATACAAAAAAAGAGAAGGAAAACATAGTGTTACAGAGGAAAAAAACATCTCAAAAGCTATGTTTATATCAATTCTATTTTGTCTACAAGAGTCTGAGTCTTGCAATTCATCAACTAGTCCTTAACCTGTACTCTCTGCAAGTTCATGACCTTATGGGAGGAAAAAATGGGCTACGTGAATCACAGTTCCTATGGTTGAAGAGCTAAAATTAAGATTTGTGAAGATCAAAAACTGTCCTAGCTTTAGTATCTATCCTGTCATTTACCTATCAACAAAACATTTTAAGCTTCAAAGACTACCTTTTGCACAGTAGCACATGAAACAATAATGCAGCTCAGCTCTCCCTCTTTGTATTTTCTTTTCATATTTCCCCCTTAATATTTCCAATTTATGATTTTGCAATTGATTTCACATCTGATTATTGCTCTTCTTCTTGGCTAGATATCAAGGACTACTGATACCTAAGGCTGGTAGTCTAATCCTCAAACCCTGACTGAGCCAAATGCATGAGTCACAAAGTTCCACCTAACAGTCTCTCTGTTCAGAAAGCCCAATCTTAAAATGAGATGAATTGAAAAGACTCAGACTGAAACATACAAATAGCCTTAAATAGCTGAAAACACACTGTGAGTTTGGAAAGTGCAAAGCATTTAATTTTTAAGATCTCTTCCATGCTTCCATTGGAACCATATGGAGCTTTCATTTCCTTATATTCTACACCTACACTATAATTCACACTAGAATATAGTGGCCAAATACATGCACTAGTTTAAAACATAATTGTATGTATGCATATTAGCTCTACAGTAGGGTATTTTTTTCCCTGACCTTACACAATTATGACTGACAGCAAAGGTCATTGAAATGTATTTAGTCATCTGCATACATCTATTTAATTTACAGTTTTACCCTCAGGTATTAATTTGTATTTACAATTAAAATGCAGATTTCCTAGTAACTCTCAAGAAAACAAGACTGTTCGTAAAGCATCATCATGTGCTGGGATCCCACTTTCATGAAAGATGGAGATCTCTTTCTAGTTTTAAGAATTTCTGTCTTAATTTTCAGAAGTGCAATCACATCTTTCAGTGTATTTCAAATGCTCAGCAGCTATAGAAATTAGATTGCCTTATCTGGGATGTCATAATGTCAATAATTCATCTAACACCGAGTCCTCGTTCTCTGCATGGAAGTAAAGAAAAACCAAGAAACGGGGAAAAATTTACTACCTTTAACAGCTCATCTCTCCAGTCAAGTTGCCGGACAGAAACAAGCCTCACCTATAAATACCAGTCCTTAAATACTTTATAACCATCTTAGGAGTGACACTATTTTTGTTTACTTCATTGGCCAAGCAGTAAGGGCTCAAACTGTAAGAACACATGACTCATGCCACTCCAGGGGAACCCTGCAGTGCTTATTGACCAGAATTCCCATTGCAGTGACCACACAAGGCTGTCAGACGTGAATACCCATTTTAGGGATGGTGAGATATAATCTTGCTATTCCTGTGTAAACAGTGTATTCAACTATTATTTAGACAGTCTTGTCCCCAACAACTTTTGCATCACATAAAGATTCTTTTTTATAGCATCAATACATTCTGTCCAGTATAAGTTTTGTAAAGCATAAATTAATGTATTATGATCAAATATACGTGCAGTTTGTATATGAACATTAAAAAGGTTTATCAAAGCAGAATTAAAACTGAGCTTTGAAAACGAAACTTCCTGATTTTCAAAGGCTGCAGTTTGTTGTATTTTGTGGGTTTGTTTTGTTTTTTTTTTATAGAAAATACTGCATTTTTTTAACACTTGGTTGAATTTTTTTGTGGGGCTGTATTTTTTTTAAGCAAACTAAAAAAGAATGAGGAAAGCCTTGGTATAGTTGTAGACTCCCTGATACAGGGAGTTATGTAATGTGATGTTACCATGGCTTCCTCCTTTTTTTTTTTGTTTGGTTTGGTTTTGGGGTTTTTGTGGGTTTTTTTATAAAAAAAAATTCCTGGCAGGAATTTTCCTTCAAAAAGTACATTGCTCAGAAATTTTCATTAATTGAAAACAATGCTGAGAATCCATTTATTAAATGCCTATCTTTTGCCCACTCAGGTATGAGATGGTCACCCTCTCTACCCTTTATGGTCAAATAGGAGACACAAATGATCAAAAAAGTCATTCACCTCCTTCTAGCACAGGCATTTCCAGATGACAATTCAGGTCATCCCAGTCAAACACCTGCCTGAAAACACCACCAACCACCTCCAGGAATGTGTGTTTCTCTCCACTGGCCACCAAGGATAAACAGAGTGACTGGCTCAGAGCTCAAGATTTTCTTAAATATGTGACGGAAATTGCATCTAAAGTGTTTGCTGAAACACAGTGGCTACAGGTACAGGTTCTGCCATTCCCTGCCAGCCAAGGACCTCAGGTACCACATTACCCCAGACTGCAGCCTGGGGAGCCAAGATGGAAGACTCTATTCCCAGGAAGTTTGATATAAAAATATATTTTTTTTTTAATAGCATGAAAATGTGTGAAGCACCAAGGTTTCTTATGAATCAGAAATTCAAGAACTCTAACTGAAACCCTATTTATTTCTGGGCTTTGATAAGGCATTAGAAAAATGCAGCTATTTTGACACCTGGTTTCAATCCAGTTAATAACTTTGCACCTGATACATTCTTCTCCATTAAGTCAAATTTATGCTAATACTGTCCTGATTAGCAAATACTATTTAAAGCTGTTTTATGGGATGACTTCTGAATGAGGCAGGTGTCTAGATTCAGTGAATTTCAGCTATCAGATTATAAAGCAACATGAACAAGTTATCTACAGGCATCCCTACAAAGCAGCGGAATAGCCTACAGGATGACAAGTAGTGGCAATTAGGGAGAGATCTCTCTCATGCTGGATAAACCTTTGCTTTTACTGAACGCAACACAATCTCTAGCATTGGAAACTGCAGAACTTAACTGCAGAACAGTGTTTAAGTTACTTTATGGAAAATTCACTTAGCCACATGAAACTCACTCAGTTCTGAAGATACAGGTCTTGAAACACAGAGTATGTACTTAAACAATTTCAAAACTGGATTGCATGGGCTGTGCTCTGCAGGGCTTAATGAAAGGTGAAGCAGAGGGCACAGAGCTGACAGGCTCAGCATGACAACTGCGTATCTTCTTCTGAAGGAGTGACATCTCTGGCCTCTCTGCACTACATGTCATGGCATGGTGTGGACAGACCTTAACTCATCCTGTAAATCATACTGTATTATGAAAGACATCTTTTCTTCCTTTCTTCTCCCTCTGAAAAATGCTTCAGGCAATAACTTCACATGGACAACACTCTGCTTCTCTTTAGGATCTAGAAAAAGCAGCAAAGGCACAGAAGAGATACATTTTTGTCATCCTTCAATTCATTTGAGCTCTGAGGGAAACACCTAATAATGTATTTACAGCATGCTGTTTTCAAAGCTCTATCTATTAAAATATTAATAACCTGTTCATCTCAGCCCCACAGTGATTTCATGTTTCTAATATGTTACAGAAGCAGAAGTATTTAAAAGCAAAGGATAGTTTTCAGAGCTGAACACAAAAAGCACATCTCCATGCTCGATAGTTAGAAGAGGACATCCTGTATCCATCAAGATATCTAGTTTTAAGGCACTTAGGGCAAAAGTGCACATCAGACAATACAGTTAGTCTGCACTTGTGTATTTTTTTCTGGCAGTATGGAACAGAGTTTCAGACTACATGTAACTTACAGGTCAAGTCTGTCACATACAAAAGCAACTACTATTTTCTTCCAAAATGGCAGCGCTGCTGCTTACCTAGCATATGAGAGGCAAGTTAATCTCATTTTCTCTCAGGGAATTCCTACCCACTGCTCTTGCTCTGAAGCCTGGGATAACAGCGAGGAGTAGAGGCTGCCCTTCTAGCTGAAACTAGTTTTCTCTACCAAAAAAAAAAAAATCCAATCATGAAAACCACTTTGGGCTAGAAAACAGTTGTATTCACGTAGGTAAAGTATTCATCTAGAAGAAGGTGGTCCTGTTTAATATCATTCTTAAGCAGCCAGGACTACTGTTCCAAATAATCAAGCCCCTAGGCAAGGGTTTCATGGCAAATATCAGGGTACAGCAATGTTTGTGTTACACACCTTCTGGTGCAGCAAATCTGGGTTTAGGCACTGCAGTAAGGCACTGAGAGCTCAACTTTGTTGTGCCATTCAGTATTTCTGGGTTTAGCTCTTAATGCCTGCTCCAAATAGGATGCTAAACCCTCTTTTGGAATCATGTGTCTATACCACATCCTCATGTTCCAACCTCATACCCAGTAGCTCACTGGCCAGGACACTCTCCCAGGCTATGGGCGGATCTTAACTCTGTTTGAGGGAGATCTAAGCACATTTTTGCATGTTGGGTTAGCCAAGAGTAACTTGATGTGAATTATTCTCAGTGTTTTCTGTTGTAATTCTTCCAGATCTAGGGGATATTTAGTTCACCATTGGATCTGAGAAAAAGAAAGATGTGGAGAATGATTCAGAAATTTAATGGCTGAGCGAGAAAAGGCCTGAATCTCCATCTGCCTCACTTAAGTATTTTATAGGCTATATATAGGTTTCAGCTCTTTCCAGAAAGGTTGAATTAGAGGCAAAAAGACTATAACAAGCTAGAACTGATCTGACAAAAAGGATGTTACTGGTGAACAGACTGAAGAGTACTCAGCAGAGGGACCTGATACAAAATGGAGAATGAACAATAAAGACATGGTACTTAAGAGGGTCAGAGCGTAGAGGTGCAGCCTTAGTCCCAGAAAACCGGCTTGGGCTACGCGTTCTGCAGGCACTTTGTGTCCCCCTCACGGAGCATCCTCAGGGCGCGGCCCTGCCCTCCTCAGTGCACCTCACCGCCTCAGGGCGACGACGAGAGCCCCACTCGCCCTCCCCACCGCAAGGTCTCTGCTGCCCATAGTCCTTTATCTCAGACACCAACGCGTACCGCCGGAGGGAGTTCAGAGGGCAGGCTGAGGCTCCTGGCAGGCCCGTTCAGTCCAGAGCCTGGAAGAGCTTTTGTTTCCCGCCGCGGACACGCGGGGTGTGCCAGTCCCGCGGACACCGGCTGGGCCCTGCCCGCACGTCTCGGGGTATTCCCGCCGCCGGCTGTGCCCCCGGAGCGGCCTGCAGCCCGGGATCCCCCGCGGCCCAAGGTGCGGTCGGGTCCCTGCCCTCCCCGTCCCCGCACCTGTGCGCGCCGGGCCCGCCCCCCGGGCCCCACCTGGATGGGGGCGGGGCCCCCCGCGGCGGAGGGATACAGCACCTGCTGCCCACAGGTGACACCCCCCCCCCTCCGCTCCGCGCCCTCCCCAAGCCCGAGGCGCGGGGTGTGGCTCCTTGGGAACCGCCCGCGAGGCAGCGGCGCCATTCCCGGCGCAGCCTTGGATCCCGGCGGGACTACTTGTCGTTCCCGGCGGCGTTCGGGGCGTCCGGGGGTGGGCGGAGCCTCGGCGAGGCAGGGAGCGCGAGAGGCGGATGCGTCCGCGCCCGCAAGTAGTGCCGGCCGAGGAAGTGTGGTGGGGCGGGCGGCGCTTCCCGCGGCCGCGCCAGGGCAGGAGCCACAGCGGCCCCGCTCCCGCCGCGCCATGGCCACCCGCTCCTGCCGCGAGAAGGCGCAGAAGCAGAACGAGCAGCACCAGGCCATCCTGGCCAAGCTGCTGCGCGAGGAGGACAACAAGTACTGCGCGGACTGCGAGGCCAAGGGTCCGGGCGGGGGCGGCGGGGCCGG
>JAWWMO010000121.1:85894523-86003483 GCA_035047845.1 Dendrocincla fuliginosa | reverse complement strand
GGCCCGGGGGAGGCAGCGGCGGGATGGGGATGGGGATGGGGATGGGCACGGGGATGGGCGTGCAGACAGCCTGCCTGCCCTTTGGCTGCCAGGCGCTTCCCGCCCCTCCGCCCGCCGGCCGGGCTGGAGCGGCGTTGTCCTCTAGCGAGGAACCCCCAGCTGGGGCTTTATGCAATGACTGGCCCAGCCCTTTCCTGAAGTTTCAGGGCCGCTTCCTGCGCTGCCAGGTATCGATCCGGAGCGGGCCGTGGCCTTGGGGAGGGACGGGCCCGGGCCGGTGGCAAATGCCACATGAGTGGAATGTCGAGTGCCCAAAACAATATACCCTGCGATGCTGACTCAGTCAAAACGCCAGGCTCCGTGAATCTGGATGTCTGGGTCTGATTAAATGTGTCACAGATGTAGCTTTGGCGATAAATAAAATTTTAAAGATCACGTCGCTGTCAAATCTTACGCTGCTTTAGTCTAGTGGGTTTTCTTTCCTACACAAAAGTAGATTTGTATTTGCGTTTGTATTTACCTTGGATTCTGTGGCTTTGAGATGGAAAAATGTAGCGCATCCCTCTTTCATCTAGAGTTAATTCATTAAGGTCTTACCCTAAATAAGGTGACTACCCAGTAAGTTATTAAGTGTAATGCTTCCTGAATAACACCCACAGTGTGTGACTAGGGCCAGAGCGCCCTTGTTCAGTCTTTCTCCACATCAAGGGGAGCTGAAGTACAGTGAGCTTTGTTTGAGCAACCAGAAATGGCGCTGTGTTTGGAAATTCTCTTTCCAGTCTGTGGGTGCTACTTTTTTTTCACCATGGATGCAAGGTGTGCAGTGCCTTGCACAATCAGAAGACTATTTTCCTAGGATTTAGCCCTAAGAATTATATGATGTGGACTAAACCAAATATAATAGGCCGTTATATTTTGTAAATAACTCTTCCTAACCATTTTCTAACACAACCCTTCTTGCTTCCTGACTTCTGGTTACCATATAAAATGTTCACTGTAACTGGTGGTTTTCTGGAAGAAGCGTATTTGTATGTTTTGTGTATTATTGGCACTTAAGAATTCTGTGCTGAATGCTACACTAAGTTGCTTGCTGATGGAATTCCGTATGTTGTTCTTTAGCATAGGCCTTATTACTGTGTTAGTCAAGATCAGAGTCCAGAATACTCAGATTATTTACCCTGTCTTCTGAATTTTCTCTTTCTAACCATCACCTGGTCAAAGTACTGTTTGTAAGTCTCTGTAGTGCTTGGTATTGTTTTCCCTTTCTGTTCAACAATGCTGATACTTTCAGCTTCCTCTTCCTTATATTTGTGTTAATTAGTATTTTCAGTCACTGTTCTCTTTTTTTGGTGCTTTCTTTTGTAAGATCAAGTTTTGGTGTATCTTGAATTTGGTTCTTTTTTTGTTTGGGTTCTGGAGGACCTACCAATCTCTTGACCTGGCTGTCTTCTGCTAGCACCTGTTAATTCAGTTTCCATCGTTTTAGTAAACTATTTTACTTAGGTACCTTATTAAAATCTGATTACATTTCTCAAAGCTTCTTGCTTTTCCCTTTTGCTCAACCCCACTTCTCCTTTGTGGGGTCTCTGTATGTCAGAGGAATGGCTTGCTTTCACTCTGTCCCCCAAGAAAGCCAGCATGAAAATACTGGGTGATGCAATGTGAGGGTAATATAATTGAGGGTTTTTTTTATTTATTCTCTTTCCCTCTTCAAGATTAATTTGTACTTTTTCATCCTGTTCTAGCAATTATTATTTTAAGTCTTGTATCATACTTGCTTTATAGTGCTATCTGACTTTGCCTGTGCTGTAATTAAGTGTATGTTTGTTTGGTTTTTTTATGGACGGGAGTGCGTAGAACGATAAACTTGATTTAGTTGCAGCTGTTCTAGAGGTGTTTGACTGAGAGATGGTAATATATACCCAGTCTCTCTACATTTCTTTCCTTAAGTTAATGAAGTCTCTTTCTGGGAAGGAGAGTTGTGTGAAGCAGTTGAGATGCCTCCAGTATACTCTGAAGTCTGTATTTCTGTGTACTTCAAGAAGACATAACTCAGAAAAAACCCCGTGATCAGCTGTTTAGTTGACAATCAAGCTTGTCATGAGCATGTAATGCCACTGTTGAACTCTTCCTTGTTATATTAGTCTTTGTTGAAACTCTTTGTTAACCAAATAAGAGGAAAAAACAGCCAGCTGCAGCTTTTTCTATCACATTTAGTCCATGGTGTTTGAGTGCTCATGACTTGCTGCCGTCTGGCAAAGCTGTAGTTTTGCTAGTCCTGGAATGCGGTGCTGTCTGAGGCAGCAGCTATTAACATGGCTCTGTTAGCTAACCAGAGTCTGTCAGCTGTTTGTGTGACTGTCATAGTCTCCTTCACCTTTTGCAACACTAACAGCATCCCTTTCATCTCTGGTCATGTTTATCATCAGTCTGGAGTTGCCAGTTCCCCTAGGGAGTCTCTTCATGCTGGATTCTACAGACATGAACCTGAAACCATTCATGACAAAATATTTAGGACTTCTGTCAGTCCTAGTTCATGTTTTGTAAAAAGTATGTTTTCCTTTTGTTAGGGAAGTTCATTCTTTTTTCTTTGAAATGTGGTCTGTTTTAGTTTGTTACTGTCCTCTCTTGTGTGAGGTTTTCTCAGTTGTCTGTCATTCTCGTTTCTCTTGGTCAGTAGGATCCCTTGAGTTCTGTTTTTTCACTTTCTCCTTGTTCACCTAATTATGGAGTAACACTGTCTTCATGATTATCTCTGGTTGTGTTAACTGAGTTGTAGTTGTGTCTTGGGTCTTACTCTGACATTACTTAAGACCCATTATTTTCAGTATGGTCTTTTCAGGTAGCTGTCAGTTCAGCATGGGCTCTTAACCAAAGCTGAGAGGCTGTCATCCTTAATTCCTGTCTCTCACCCCAGTTATTACAGTCTCTCTTAAACCTGAGGTATTATGTTTACCCTAGGCTTCTGCCCAGATAGTTGCATCCAACAGTTATTGAAATTTTTCAGATTATACTTGCATATCTCTTTTAACTGCTATGCCTTGAGGATCTAGGAGTTCTTAAGTAGCTCGATATAACTTAAAATCTTATAAATGTCCTCTTGACCCTAAAAAATTTAATGTGATCCTGTTGGCATATTTATCGTTCATTGCTTTCATTGTATCTACAATAATGCCACTGTTGAACTCTTTCTTCATATCATTAAGGCTTCTCTGCTGGCTTGTACTTTTTACATCAAAGAGGTGATCATCATAACTTACTACCATCCTGTCGCTCCTAAGTTACTGAGTTAGCTCTCCTTGCTCTCAGGTGTAGGACCACCATCTGCATTGCCTGCCAGGAAATTTGAAGCATGCACCTTTCCTTTATTATCACATGCATGCTCTGTGTAAGAATTCAAAAAGCAGCTACTTGATCTTCCTCAAAATTATCTTGCTGTCATTTGTAGTGGTCTTTTATAGAGAGCAAACCAATCCTTTGGTTTCTGATCTACTTTTTCAAGTATGTGGTATGCAGATACATTAGGTGGCTTTGGAAGGTGGAGAAAACAGCTGAGGACACACCTGCCAGAGTAGCATTAAGTAATAATTGGGATTGCTAACTCTGGCAACACATTTTGGGAAGCGGTTTTTATTCTTATTTGCCTTTTGGCTGTTAAAATGGTTGCTGTGAATCTGATTGTCACTGCTAAAATGTGCTGGAAACTACCTGTTGTAGTGCCATATGATAGTTGCCATATGTCACCTTCAAACTGTAAATCTTGCAGCTGTCAGAAAGAGTAGGTGACACCTCTATGGGGAAGAAGCCTAAAAATCAAAGATTCTGGAACCGTCTTTGCAGTCCCTGAGACTTTTGGAAGAATGAAGAGGTCGTGATGACATTTGACAAGGCAATGCTTGTCTGTGTACTGCCTGTTCGTTACATCCCTGTCTGAACAGCCATCTGCATAAGTCAGGAAATGTCTTCCCAGTGTTCACTACTGGGAAGTAGTTACACTACTGTTTCTGGTATTTGTAGGAAATGACAGGGTATGTTGGCAGTAGCTTAAGTCACCCTGAAGTTTTGAAAGAGAGGCAACTGAAATTCCTTTGTGATCCTTTTGTTTGTATAACTAAGTACATCTAGCAGGAATTGGGAGGATCTAGGAGAAGGAATTAGATAGCCAAATCTGTAGCTATATCAGGTGTGTAAACTATGCTGAAAGCTGTTGTAAAGCATGTGAATTTTTCTTCCCTTTCACTGTAGAGGAAGGGTAATTAATTTTTTATTGTTGTTTCAATACTGGTACTTGAACCCCTTAAGCAATAATACCTCTTGGAGATCCATCAAATTAAGCCAAAATAAAAAAACCTGTTAACATCACAGTCTGAGACTCTTTGACTATAGGGGATATAATTTGCTATTTCTGTGTAGTTAGTCCCTATTTATATCAGAAGTCTCTTAGGTTTGTGTTGGTTTTGCTGGACAGTAAGGCTGGTGTTATTTGGATGCTGCTATTAAACAATATTGAATCAAGTACATAGAAGTTGAAGTGTATGATGAAGCACTAAAGGAGATGCTTTTTTCTTAGAAGGGGACAAGATATTCACCAGAATCAAAAGTCTGTCCACCTAAGCAAGCAGGCCTGTAAATTGGAGACAATTAGTCTTGGTCAACTGTGACTGTCTCTGCAAATGTGGAGCATAAGACAGATTACTGTCCCTAATGATTTTTGAAACCAGCGTGAACAGTTCTGACATACCTTTTCTGTTTGTTATGCTTGTATGTGGATGCATTTGTCTTTACTACAAATGGCTTGACTACTGAAGTCTGCTTGTAAATTCATCTCCCTGTCAAGAGGGCAATAACTTCTATTGTCAACTGCTTTACAGTGTTTTAAAACTGTGACCAAGGGAAAATAACATAATTAGAAGCTTGCAGACCTCAGTATAAACAGTTGTAGATACTTTGGGCCTTCGGAAAAGGGCTTTGGGGCAGTTCATCAACAGAGCTCACGCTGGGACAAGGCCAGGCTGCTGTACCTCCTCAGGTGAAGATATTCCCTGTCTTCATCCTAAGGTGGAGACACCCTTGAAGTAGGACACTAGGGGCAATGGAAGACAGTTGGATTATGTTGGAGATCAGTTCCACACATGCCCACTGCAACTTCTAGCTCTATACTGAAGTTCAAACACAAAGTAATAACTGACCAGTAGATTAGTGCTCTGTGGATATTCTGTACCAGTGACCACAGTTGCAAGTATCAGGCCACTTGGATCAAGAAATTGCTAGTACTGCTTTGTGTGTTTCTGGTGCAAAGTTGGTATAGCTGCTGGGAGATCAGGGTGGTAAAGATCATGTGAGTGTAACAGGCTGGAATATGAAGTGACAGATGTAACAACTGGAAGCTTCTAGCTCTCCAGTGAGGTTTTGCAATATCCTTCCTTAAGGAATAATGAAGACAAACCACTTTGATTCAGGGTGGGTCTTACTTAAACTTTGCACCTGGAGTGATCTATGCTGAACTTTAATAATAGTAAGGAGTGGTATCACTAGAAATTCTAGTGATCATCTGGTACTTACACTGTTATTTTTCTGGCCTCTTTGTGAAAGATGGTGCCTTCAAAGACCTTAGGGGATCTGATACTCCCTTCAGTCTCTCTTTATACTGTATAACCAGTATTTTTTTCCTGATTCCCTGCTTGCTACTAAATAAAACTACCTCAGTGTTCTCTTTTTGTTGTGTATGCTCTTATCTGTTGCTCACACTGGTTGGATGAGCCTGAAGTCAGGAATTAGTTACTGTTGCAGCCCTGAGAGTGATGTCTTCCCCAAACGAAGAGTTCTTGAAAGACACCTCACTTGCTGGGAGAATATTATGGCAGCTTTAGCTTAGAACTTAGAGAACTTAGTAAGTGGGTTGGGTGTTGCAGTGTTGGGTGACTCTGATGGTGCCTGTAAGGAAGGGATTTGTTTCTCTCTTGACTTTTTTAAAGCGGAAAAATATACTCAAATCGCAGGAAATCTGCTTAGCTTGTGATAGAAAAGGGTTTGGTTTTTTTTGCAACGTCTGAAGGCTTTACACCCAAGTCCTTAAAATTGTGTTTGTGGGTGCAATCTCCATTCTTCAGCAGTTAACTGAACTTGATTAGGTGAGACCCAAAGCAGCATGATGGAGCTTTGAATTTAGCGTTGCTTTGGTGTGAGGCTGGACTATATGACCTCTGGAGGTCCCTTTCAACCTAGTTATTTCTGTGACTACTAGTAAAAATTTGGTTCCTTTTTTTTTATTGTGTAGCAAATTTTAGTATTTGAGGTGTGTTATACCAACGCAGAAATCCTTACGTGCTTAGTTTGCTGCCCTACATTCAGAAGTCATAGGCAATCTAAGCTGTTTCTCTTGTCCCACTAGAAACTTCCTGAAAAGTGGTTATTAGTGTTGATAAGACTGTTCTTACCTTTTGGAGTGCAAAACACCTCAGTCCTTTTGGTCAGGGCTACAGGTGTGTCTCCTAGTGGTACCTAAGCAGTAGTTCTGCCACTGTTTAGTGACATGCAAAAGCTGCCCCTACAGGATGCTGCTTACACCAACTGGTCTTTGCTTTGTTCTTAAATTTCCTGTGCTTGTGAATCTGCCCTCTTTGATCTGGATGCTGTAAAGGAAAAGCAACTGTGCTGCAGCTTTAAGAGGTCTTTCTACATGATATAGAGGAAGCAATTAGATATATCCAGGTGATAAGCAGACTTTTAGGGAGGTACCTTTTCCTGGAGAGGTGACTCCCTCTTTAATGTATGTGCCCTATAGGATTTAAGAGTCAGTTATCAGGCATTACTCAGGGAGTAGTCAGCAGTTGATTTATCTCAGGTGTCACATTGTTCTAGACTAGCTCTGTAAGGCTCATTTGAGTGTGATTCAGCTTTACGTTAGGAACTTAGATGTTTCATGTAGTTCTCTTGTGGCTACAACTAAATTCTCAAAGATAAAATTACTTTTCCTTCTGAACGGGTAAAGTTTTTTGGTCATGTCTTATTCTCATGTTGAGGTTCTTAAAGAGTTATCCTGTGAAACCCATGGCTAGTTGAATCCAGTTTCACTGTCCTGTCAATAAGTTGGTTTTAGATATTATGGAAGAGTCAAAATGAGTTAAGACTGAGCCATGTTTTATATTGGTGTTTCAGAGTGGGATAGCTCACAAAACTGGAGGACAGCAATGCATAAGTACAGGTGCTTAGGAAAGGCAAGCTGGGATGGTGATAAAGGGGAACTGCCATTCACTATGAGAGCAGTGGTACTGCCTGTAGCTTTGCCTAGAAATGATTAATGAGCTGGTTGAGAAGTTATGGGTCAGGATTAGAGGCCAGACCATCATGGGTGATGGTGTATGTATCTGCCTCGCACTGGATCAGGAAAGATGTGGTAACAAGGATTTCCTCAAACAACTCAAGCCTAAACTTTGCAGGCCTTGATGCTCACGGGAGTCTTGAAACAGCCTGATTATTTTCTGGAGGAACAGCACAGCAGGGAATAAGTAGTCAAGGGGACTTCTGTAAGGCATTGATGTTCGTGTCTCAATACAAGTAGTTGAGGACTTGTTACTTACAAACAAGGAAGGACAGATTGAGTATGTAAAGGTTAGGAGTAGTCTTGGCTGCAGTGATCATGAAAGAGCAGAGTTCAGGATCTGAAGAGGAGACAGCCAAGCAAAGAGTAGGATTACAGCTGTGGTCTTTAGGAAGGAAGGTTTTGTTCTCTTGAGGGATTTTCTTGTAAGAATCACATGGAAGATGGTTCTGAATATAGAGATCCAGGAGAGCTGATTTACTACTTTAAGCTCTAATGCAGTATATTCCAGTGAAGGGGGTCTTCTTAAATGAACAAGCAGCTTCTGACAAAGCTTGGGCATGGAAAGGAAGCATATAAGAGATGGAAGCAGAGACAAGTGGCGTGGGGGGATGTGCAGCCACTCAGAGCAGAAAGGTGGACAGGTGGAAGAAATGGGCCAGTGGGAACTCTGAGGTTCAACAAAGCAAAACTGCAAAGCACTGCCTCTAGAGAGGGGGTGCTGGAGGTGCAGAAGAGATGCTGTGGGTCAAAAAATGGTCACGAGCCAACAGTGCACCCTTGCCACAAAGAAGGCAAACATCTGAGACTGAATTTCAGGGAGGCTGTGGTCACAGCAACTGGAGGGAAATGGTCTTTCTTTCCTCAGCACTAGTGAGACTGCATATGTAGTGCATGTGTCCAGTTCTGGGCTCCACAGTACAAAGAAACAGGGACAGACTGCAGCAAATCCAGCAAAGGGGAACAAACGGGAAGAGGTTTCGTGTTTGACAACCAAAGGAAGGCTGAGAGAGCTGGGATGGTTTAGCCTGGAGGAGCGAAGGCTGCTGGGGAGGTCTTGTCGATGTATACAAATACTGGTGACAGTGTAAAGATGATGGAGGCAGGCTTGTCTGTCTGTGATATCCAGTGATAAGACCAAGAGGCAATGAACACAAATTGAAACACAAGAAATCCCACTGAAACATAAGAATAAGATTTTTTTATTTTATTCTGGGAGATGTTGAATATTGGAGCAACTTGCTTGGAGAGGCTGTGGAGTATCCATTCCTGGAGACACTGAAAATCTGATTGGGAACAGCCGTAAGCAACCTGCTGGATTATCTGTTCTCTGTGAGTGTGGGGTCCCTTCCAGCCTCAGATCCTTCAGATCCAATTGAGTTGTTGCATCACTTTACAAGCTGGTATGGAGTCCATGCAGATACCATGTAATTTATTTCTTTTTCTCCCCAGTGCAAGTATCAGCCTACATATATTTAAAAGTAGGTTTTTTGTTTAAAGTTGAAGTCCTTTATGAGAAAGAGAAAAGTGATTAAACAGCAGTAAATATAGGCTGTAGTAGGGCCTTAACACTTCAAGAAATATAGGAATCTCACTGTGATTTGTGCATCCAGAGATAAAAAATCGAGCTATTTGAAGTGGGAATTGAGATACAACAGTAGAAGAGTTACTGATGTATTGTGTTTGACTGAAGTTCTGTTCAAGTCCAGCTAGGAGAATACCTTCACAATTTAAACTGCCTTGTAGAGCTGGTAGAAAGTTGCTCAGAGCTTGTGTCCCTTGTGCCAGAACTTTCCCTGGATCTTAAAACTGCTGGTTTGAACTCTGTATTACAACAAAAAAATTACGTCCCTTGGAAGGCTGAGGCAAAAGAGAAGCTACTACAGATTCCTGTTTTGTTTCCGTTCTGGCCTCTCATCTCACTAATATTTGAGAGCTTGAGCAATATGACTCTCAACATTTTTCTCTTCAGTGGCTTCACAAAAAGCCATTTAAACAAAACTGCATTATTTTCTTTGTGATAACTTGGCATATTTAAGATTTTAATGGATACCTATTTGCATTCGTCTTTGTTTACAGGAGACTTATTATATGATATAGTGCTAACTCCTGCTTATCTTCCACTGTCTTGTCTTGATCATTTTTTGCTTTCTGTTAGGTGATAAACTTGTATATCTGTGTACATACTAGAAGCTTCTTCTTGGTGCTATGAAGCATGTTTATCAAGAGAACCTGAGTTCCTGTTTTGTTTCCTTCTTGTCCAAAATACTAATGAGTAGATTTGTGTTCCTCTGACCAGAAAAGCCAGATGCTTTTTTGTTCTGAGGAAAAGATCTGGAGAGGAGAAAGAATTTAGAGGTTCAGAGAACATCCTCATGTTCCAAGCCTGTGGTAGATGTAGATACAGAGAGCACTGATTCTGTAGCTGATGGAAATGGTGACAAGTTTTATGGAGGAAGTGAGAATTGCAGAGGCCAGTGTTCTGCCTATCTCTGGAACCTCAATTGCCCCTTTCCTCTCCTGGGGAGAGGTGATTGCTTCTGGTAGACCACAGAGAAAAAAGAGGCAGAGGTTGTAGCTCAGTCCCTTTCTGAGTGGAGCTGCGAAAAGCCATGTGTGGTATTTAGCGGCAATGTTGCTAAGCAACTAACTTTGCAGTTGTGGTTTGGTAAAAGAGCAATTCTGTTTCTCAAAGCTGTGCCTGGCTATGATTTTGTGTTAAAATAGATTGATTAAGAGTAGGGAACTGTCTCTGTTGCATGGATGAGAAAAGGAATGTGATATTCCACATTTGGCTATCAATTGCTACACTCTTGTGTTCCCTCCTCCTTTTTAAGCAGAAGGGAACAAGGATCTAATGCATTTTTACTGAAGTGTTTGAATGAAAATAAAGAAAGTGTCGTAGTACAGGCTTTCACTGATAGGATTAAAGGCAGCAGTCTTACAGGAATTTCTGCATAAGAAGATGGAAGTGATTCACTATATAACCTGGTATTCTTGAATGCAGCTGAACTTGCAGGTGGATTCCAAATGTGTCAGTGAGTGGCAATTGGGACTGAGTGATCATTTTAAAAATGCTCCTTGTAATGTGTGCTCAAGTAATTTCGGGTTAAGTTTGTGATTCATAACAATTTATAGAAACAACCAGTGTATTGACAAGCAGTTATGCTTTTATAATATAGAGTCTGATTTTCCCATTAAATTATGTTTCTGTGGGATACTTGTTCAGTTGCTTGCTATCTGCAGAATAACAAAAATATCCCTTTAAACATGGAAAATGACACACTTCACGTTCACCCTCTACATATTCAACAGAGGTATGCTTGTGCATTTGAGCTCCCTTCCTAAGCAGGGGATAAACCAAAGAGACATGCCAGTAAGACACCAAGTGTAGGCTTTTTGGTTTTTATTCTCATTGCCAAGGGATACCTGAGTTATTCTCCACTTCAAATATTGAACTGCTGCATTGGGTTTGCCTGGGCAGGGTTAACTTTCATAGCAGCCTTCATGGTGCTGTGCTTTGCAGCTAGAAGGGTGTTGACAGCACCAGTGTTTCAGCTGTTGCTGAGTGGTGCAAGTGCAGCATCCAGGCTGTCTCTCCAATCTTCCCCCAAGGCCACTAGACTGGAGGTGGGCAAGAGTTTGGGAGGGCACATAACCAGAATAGCTGACCCAAATCAGCCTAAGGGATGTGCTATAACAAGTGAAGCAATAAAAGCTAAGAAACAGGGGCGTGTGGGGAGCATTTGTTGTTGTCTTCTTTGTACTGAGGTCTTGCTTCCTAGAAAGTAGATATCACTTGCTGATAGGAGCATAAATATTCTTCTTCTTTCTTCTGCACCTGGCCTTTGCTTTTCTTTATTAAACTGCCTTTATCTTGACCCAGGAGTCTTTTTCTCCTCCTTGGCTGGTGTGCCATGGCCAGCTGATGTTAATCTACTACAATTGCTGAGGGTTTCTTATGTGTTCTGAGTAGAAAGTAACTGTCATTCCCATTAATAAAGACTGAAGCCTTGGTTCGCTTTTCTGGGTGTTCTGTAGCGTGTAGCAAGCAGCTTCTGAAAGAAGTGATTCTAACTGCCCCTTCACACTTGTCTTGTTCACTGCAATTTCCATGGAGTTTGGGTGTTCATGGCATCCCTTCTTAAAAAAGGCTACTCCAAAAGTGTATTTATGAAACAGAAAGATTCTGTCAAGTGTATGATCTTAAATGAGACTTGAAAACCCCCCAGTAGATCCAAGATCACATGCTTGAGATTCCTGCAAAGCTTTGAGAGTAAATTTTGAGAATTGATGTTTCTCAAGCAACCTTAATCCTACTTTGAACCCATACTCACAGTTCTATATTCCAGACTAAATGTAGCTGACTCCTTTGGGATTGTATTTCAATTCTCTTTTGGCACCTGAAGAGAATTATGTTTTGGGGAAAAATATTTTTCAGCGACAGCTACAGGAGATCACTTTAGAAAAAACTGTACACAAAAAAGCCTATGAGCTTGATTGCTGTTTTTTCAAAACACAAATCTAGTTAAAATAGCTGTGAAGAACACTATTTAAAAATAAATTTGTTTTTTTTGCTTTCCTGTGGTCTCTTGTTAAGTTAATACCCTGCCGTCCACAGAAATATTGTTATAGTAAAACTTGGGGATCATCCAAAACTAGAGTTGCATTTGTGTGGTTGTTCCTACCAATATATTAGTGTTTGAGGATGGGCAGATACGCTCTCTGTAGGTAAGAGAGGTGAATAGTGCAGCATGAAAGTCTACTTGGTCTGATCTACGTACCCTGCAGAGGAAGTGAGGGAAGGCAGTATGTAGACGAGGAATGTAGGTGAATAGGTCTCTGCAGTGATTGTGGAAGTTAGGTTGCTTTGTAATCCCTGCCAGTGGGATGGCAGAGGAAGGCAGAAGGGTAAGAGTGAGAAAACTCATGGGCTGGGATAAAGACAGTTTAATAGGTAAAGCAAAAGCTGCACCCACAAGCAAAGCGAAACAAGGAATTCATTCACTATTTAACATTGGTAAGTGGGTGTTCAGCCATCTCCAGGAAAGCAGGACTTCATCACATGTAACAATTATGTAGAATGACAAATACCATCACTCCAAATGTCCCCCCTTTCTCCTTCTTACTCCAACTTTTATTGCTGACCATGGGATCATGAATGGGATGTCCCTTTGGTCTGTTTGGGGTCAGCTGTGTCTCTTCTGGGCCTCTTACCCATCCTCAGCTTCTTCACTGGCAGGGCAGTCTGAAAAGCAGAAAAGGCCTTCATTCATGTTGTGCAAGCCCTGCCCAGCATTAGGTAAAAAACAGTGGTGTGTTGTCAACACTGGTTGCAGATCCAAAACAGAGCACCAGAGGGGCTGCTGTGAGGAAAATAACCTCCATCTCAGCGCAAACCTGTGTAGCAGAGAGGATTGGTACAAGAAATTATCTGACCAATGTCTATAGATGGTTTCAGTGTATTTTTATAGTCTAGAGCCTGAAATTTGATGGTCTGCTTTGGTTGGTCTTGGCTTGGATGGGTGCACTCTTTGCTAGGGATGAACTGGCTGTGTGGCCAGGCCCAGAGTGTGGAGATGAATGGAGTTCCATTCAGCTGGCAGCTTGTAACCAGTGGTGTTCCCCAGGACTCAGCAGTGAGGCCAGTCCTGTCCAATATCTTTATCCATGTTCTGAAAGAGGGAAGCAAGTGCACTCTGTCAGTTGCAAGTGACACCAAATTGGGTGGTAGTGTTGATCTGCTGGAGGGTAGGAGGGCTCTGCAGAGGGCACTGGATAGGCTGGGTTGATGGGCCAAGGCCAATGGTATGAAGATGAATCATGCAAAGTGCCGCGTCCTGCTCTTGGGTCACAACAACCCCATGCAGAGCTACAGCCTGGGGGAAGAGTGGCTGGAAAGCGACCCAGCAGAAAGAGACTTGGGAGTGCTGTTGGCATCTGGCTGTTGAATGACACTGAGGTGCTGGAGCATGTCCAGAGAAGGGCAGTGAAGCTGGTGAAGGGTCTGGAGCACAAGGCTTACAAGAAGTGGCAGAGGGAACTCGGATTGTTTAGCCTGGAGCAGAGAAGGCCATGGGGACATGTTATTGCTCCCTACAGCTGCCTGAAAGGAGTTGGCCTCTTCTCCTGGATAACAACTGACAGGGCAAGAGGAAATGGCCTCAAGCTGTGCCAGCGGAGATTTAGATTGGATATTAGGAAAAATTTCTTTACTGAAAGGTTGGTCAGGCGTTGAAACAAGCTGCTCAGTTACAGTGCCTGAAGGGTTGAATCATCATCCCTGGAAGTGTTCAAAAACATGTAGATGTGGCACTTGGCTGTATTAGGTTAATGGTTGAACTTTATGATCTTAGAGGTCTTTTCCAACCTTGATGACTCTGATTCTATGGTCCTTGTATAGAGACTTCGATCTCTGCATCTTTCTAATACATAGGCTCATGTTGGAGAGATTATGGAAATGTATTTATCTACTTTGTTATGTACAGGAGAGTGCATCTGTGGAGTCACTGAGGACTGCACAGAGGTCGTACAGTTTTTTGGAGTATTTACTTAAAAATCTGTTCAGTTATATTTGAAGAAAAATGGTAAAGGGAGGATGGTTAGTGCAATTATTAGATAATTTCTCTCTGGTAGAAAAAGGTAACCTTTATTCTTGTTTATGGCAAACAGGCTATATTATAAACCTGTCTTGCAAACAAGTCTTATTTCTGAGGTTTTTGTCATAGTTAAAGGAAGAACTTCAATTGCTGGCTAAAGTGTTTTTGCAACAGATGCTTGTATAACCTTTATCCTTTGCCTGGCTATGTAGGGAGGTTGCTATGTCTTAACAGAGTAGCATAGATTTACACTTTTTTTTAACTTCTCGGTGATGCTTTTGCTTAATGCTTAGCTATCAGGTTATGAAAACATTTTGTAAGAGCTCACCATTTCCCATTTGCATTTCATTTCTGCATATAAAAGAACTGTACACTTAATACAGTGAGCCTTTCAGCAATTCCTTGCTGACAAGGAAAAAATTGCAGTCAAGATCAACTTCAGAAGTTTCCTGCTAATGCTGTAATATGCTGCATAACCTTATCTTTTTCAGAAAGTACCAAATGCTGCTAACAGGAAATGACATCTTGCACACCTTATTCTTACAGTCTGAACTCTGACACAGGCAGTCATTCTTTTTACCAGTGAACAGGCAGGATAAAATTGGAGTGCTACACCTTAGCCAGATTGAAATTTCGTTTCTGAAGCTGTTAGGTTATTGAATGTGCCACGGTTGGCACCTCTGTCATCTCTCGTTCTTAGGGCACCGGCTTTACTTTCCAAAGGTTGTGCTGTAGCAGGCTGGTATCCCACACCCTGGTAGGAGTGCTGTCCTATGTCCCATATTCTCTGCATGTGCTCCCCATGTACAGTCACAGACACGTGCTCTTGTGTAACCAAGCATGAGCATGATAGGAGTGTTTGCCAGCCAAGAATCAGGAGCTGCTCTCTGGCAGTTCTGTAGTTGGTTATGATACTACTTACCTGGGCAGTGGTAGGATAGATGAAGTCTGTGAAGTACTTCCAAGTCAGGAATACAAACTTCGGGAAATTATTTTAAAGGAAGTTTCTGTACAAAACTCTGAGTTAAACTGGTATTTGCTTCAAAAGTAAGTGTTTTAATGAGGTAGGTGTTCTATTTAAATCCTGTCGTCTTAGATGTCAGATGAATAGGAGGCCTTGGTGATGTTTTGGGGAACAAATCCCCAAAAGCCATTCATGATCTCCTTTTTCTTTTAATTTACATGAAGAGCAATCAACTACGTATTTATGTATATAACTTCATGGTGAACTCACAATTTAGCATTTGCATCATATAATCACATAACTTTATTTTGGAAAAGCCAACTTATCTTCTCACAATCATATTCAGTCAAAAAGATTTTTAGTAGCTGACTGTTAATAAGGCCAAAAAAAATTAATTCTTTCAGTTTGTCATCTTACAAGACTGCTTGTGCCAAGTGGCTGTTAGACAAGAAAAAGGCTGTTCATGTCAAGAATAAATTGACATTTCCTGTATATCTCCAACAGCTGTAACTAAGCAGTCCTCTGATTTACAAACTGCTCTTTTTTCATATTCCAAACTTAATTTTCTCTATAAAGCTTTTGCTGTTTGAATTACTTGGATGCACTCCAGAATTAAAGTAGTTTTGAAGCCTGCTACTTGATTTTGTGGCTTAAACATAGAACTGAAGGAACACTCATGTCACTGTACTTCCTTTCTAGCTGAGGCTTCATACAGCCCTTGAAATTTCTTTGAAGTGCTTTTAGCAATTATTGATGCTACTGAAGCGAGTGGATGAGGGAGCCGAAGGAATAATTGAAACTGGTTGGTACCTATTTCTCTCTGACCAAGAGGTGGGACAGGTTGTGCATAAGAGTTTCATTTATGGTAATTTTCCACAACCTCTTTGGAGTTTTGAATAGGACTGAATTTAATGGATTTGTTGATGATTTTCATGAAAAGTGGTTATCCACATAGAAAGACAAATTTGAAGGAATTCTGTCCCTGAAACTCTCTACCACTTACCTGACACTGGCTTAAAATAGCCAAGTGATGCTTCTAAGGCTTTGTCCTCACACTGTTTTTGCAGTACACCTTGAACCATACGAATCTCAGCTGTTACCCATCTGGGCTCTGGAACAGAACAGTGTGCTTGAATTGTCTGCTGTCAGTGCAACTTTACGCTGTTGAGTTTGATTCTATTTAAAACTACAAAAACAGCCAGTTTCAAACAGTTCTTGTTTGAACTCCTTGCACACTCTGAATGGGGGAAATTTTAAGTTTTCAAATTCTGGCCTTGACCATCCAAACACAGCCATACTAAACCACTTATAAGGAGACTGCTAAAAGCTACCATTTAAGCTACAGTCTTTTGTTGCCTTTGTTTATATAAACCAGTATTTTGCTGCATACTTTGATATCTGAAAAGCAGACTGAGCTTGCATGCTTTTCTCGGTCTTGAGTATGGAAGTAAAGCAAGGAAGCTTCTACTGTATAGGAAAAGAAATGATGGGGAGTAGATGTGACACAGGAAAGTGTTTGAGGCTGTTTGTTCTGTTTAATCAGCAACTAATTCAGTGGATCAAGTGACAGATGAATAGTCCCTTATCAGTAGTCTCAAAAGACTTAAGGTTCAAGGACCTTGAAGAACATTTTATTTCATAGAATAAAGTTCCTGTACTGTGGTTCTTGCACGATTTCCCTTCAAGATCTTTATTTAAGATCTTTTATTCTTTTGAAGATTTTATATTTTTATTTCCTTATATTTCCTTTTATTCCTTATATTTCCTTTATTTTATTATTTCCTTAATTTGCGAAGTCTCTTTCAGTGGACATGATTAACATTGCAGTTAAGCCTTTTGCATTGTAGGTTTTCTTGTAGGTTTTTTTTTAACTTTCCACCCCAGTAGGATTAGACTGAAAATGGATGATAGTAATGGATTTGTTTTGAGCATTTAATTCACGTTGACTTAATCTCAATCTCTAGTGTGTTATGTTTTTGAGGAGAGAAACCTGGAGGAGTCACTCTAAGTTCTGCCTGGGTTTTTTGTTCTTCCCTCAGTAGCCACTGGAAAAGAAACTGTTTTGTGTTAACTTCTGGTATTGAGTTACATAGAATACAACTGCTGCTTACTTGCTTTCCTTTTCTCTGTATCTGCTATATAAGGGTGCTTGTCTTCTGTTCACCATCTTTATCTGTGTCTCAGCTTGGAGAAATTAGAGGTGTTTCTGGAAAATACTCCTTGCTAACTTGGTTGAAATTTTGAGCAGCAGAACATTTGAGCAGTATGAATTGTGTGTGGGAGTAATGCAAAGATAGAGAGCACTACAACAGGTATGCTTGGATTGATGCAACCACTGAGCCTTTGTCTTTGGCCAAAAAGTGAGTTTTAGGAACTGGCTATCCACTACTCAGTGTAGATTTTCTTGCAGTTAATTCTCTGTTCCACAAGATGGAGCCAGTTCTTTGGCAAATGAGCTCTCTCAATCAGTAGCAGAGTTTGGGGAAACAAAAGAGAATTAAAGTAACTTCACCATGCTTTATGGTTAAAGGACAGTCAGGGTGCAGGTCAGTGAAAGGAAGAACTGTAGTCTCTCAGAAGTCTTTGAAGATGTTGGCCCAAGATGAGTTTGCTACAGGCTATATTAGAGATGCAAAGCAGTTAGTACTCTGTTATATGTAATACTTGTCTTCCTTCCTCGTAGAATTCTAATTGGTAGCAGCAAAAATGTAAAATGAAAACTAAATTAATTTCTGTGTACCTCTATCATACAAACCTTATTTATAGTTAGTCATGACAAACTTTTTTCATTTAAAACTTTGTCTCAAACTTATTAGTTACCTGACAAATTGGTTTTATGCACACAGTTTAAAGGATACATAACTGTTTGTTGAGATGTAAAACAGTTGCCCTTCCCATTGACAACAACTGTAGGATTGAAAGGCTGTGTGCTTGCTCTTTGTACCCTAGTTCAGACCTCTGCTCTCTGTAAGATATTTAGGAAGAATGGGCAGCACCTGTATTGAGCAAAAGGAGTGTTTCAGTATTAACTGCAGTTACAGACTGATGGAGAGAAGGAAACTGAATTATTGTAATTAGGGAAGCAACCATCATCACTCTACTACGTAGTCAAATCTGCAGTGATCTTATACTTGCTCCTTTGTGGGTATCTCCCAGTTATGTCTTGCCTCCAAGTATTTTTGTTTCCTTTTGTCTCTTTTTAGTTTTTTCTGGTCTCCGTTGCCTTTTGATATTTTACCCCACATGTTTGTGTGACAGGTTTTCCTACTTCTGCTTGGATTCATATACAGTTAGTATATGAGTCTTTCACATTTTTTGTAATGTTGATAAAAGTACCTTTTCCTCAGCATTTTAAAGGAACAGTATCATGCAAGTCTTGTTTTGTACCTGATAAAGTACTGTGCATGTGCTAATGCAAAGTAAAACTTGAGCAGATGTAATAAACTTAAATCTTGCAGTTACAAACACCAACGTGCTTTGTCTTGTGTTTGCTTTGGAAATGCAAAGCTGTATGCACACAAAGGTGGTTGTATTGTCTATAACTGCAGTAGCAGGGTTTGTCAGCAGTGCTGTGAATTGCTGCAGCTTCTTCAATCAGCTTCTAACAGAGTGGACTAGAACACATGGTCCTTACTGAGTTCATGGGGTTGGGGAAGATAGCAATGTACTGTGAGTATGTGCACAAACATTAAGAACGTGCAAGGTACTAGTCCAGCTTAAATAATAGGAAGGAGAAATCTGGCATCAAAAACAGTATCCTGAAAGAGGCAAAGTCTGGAGGAAAAGTGGGGAAATTTTTGAAATATGTTGAGACAAAAAGCTTTCGCCTCACCAGAGAATATGTAAAAAATTATGCCTTTTTCACAAAATTCGCACTTTGATGTGCATTTTAGAATGAAAGAATGGCATGTGAAGTTGTGTAAGTTTTCCAGCAATTTAAAAATTGGCTTGAAATCAACTTATATGAAGGGTTTTATCTAAAAATATGTAAATTACTTTCCAGCTCTTTATTGCTTAAGTTTTAAACAGCTGAAGTCAGTTTTTGAAATGTTCTGTTTTATAGCTGCTAACTAGTGGTAGATATTTCTGCAAATAGGGAGAGTGTTGATTCTAAACAGTGACTATACTGGTATGGAAGTCTGCTGTAATGGGGAAAAAACCTTTAGGTTTTTTTCTTAAATTCACAAGTTATCTAAAAGTTCTAAAATCTGAAAGGTATACCAGGTTACATTGTTTTTTAGTGGCCACATACTTCTTTCATTCTTAGAGCCCAGATAGTCTCTGATGGACTCCTTAAATACTGTGTCACAGCTAGTGCTGTTTCCGTGCACGTGATTGAATTCTGCTTTATATTCACCACTTGATATGCAGTTCCTGAATGTAAAATAATGTAGTAGCCAGCAAGATGGGCTGACCCTGGTGAGCAGCCCAACACCCACTCCACCTCCTGTGTGCTCTGCTCTCCAGTGGAGAGAAAGTAGATGGAAAGTCTCCTGTCTCAAGATCGTGGCAGTTTAGGAAGGCAAAATCTGTGCATGCAGATGAAATGAAAAGAGAATTTCATTCAGTAGTTCCCATCAGCAGGTGGATTTCAGCTATGTCATGGAAAGCGGGGTCTCAGCCTGTGTAATGGTTGGTTGGGAAGGCAGATACTGTAACCACAATTGCCCCTCTTCCTTCTTCATCTTTCCCCCAGCTTTTGTTCCATGAAAGGGTGCAATGCCATATGGTTTGGGATGTCCCTCTGGTCAATGGGGGTCTGATGTCCCTGACCTAGACCCCTTCTGGCCTCTTGCCCGCTCCCTGTGTACTGAGGGGGGATGCGAAGGAAATCCTTGACTTTGTGCAAGCACTGTTCAGCTGCAGCCAAAGCATTACTGCTGTCAGCACTCTTGTTCACAAATCCAAAGCAGGTCTCCATAGGGGCTGCTGTGAAGCAGGTTAACTCCATCCCAGCCAGGCCCAGTGCATTGGGAAATATCACTTGGTATTTCCCATTAAGTGTGTAATAGCCAAAACTCCAAATTAACTTTTGTCATAGCTCAAATCCATCTTTCTGTTTAGCTCTTACAGGAAACTTGGACTTGTGCTGTGTTTAAATTCCAAATCAAAATTAATCCCTCCTTTTTATGAAGCCAACTGGATTACAGTTACCAGTAAGACTAACTATGCACAATAAACCATGTGGGCTTAAAGTCTAACCTAGTTATTTTAAGAGTTACTTAAATTGTGAATGATCTTATGCATTCAAAATATTGTCTCGATTTCTCTGGAAGATAACACACACCTTCGCAGCCACCTGTTAAGAACTGAACAGGAAATTTAAGTCTGATCAGACTGTATATAGAAATACAGAAAAGAAACTTCAGAGTGAAAAAAAAAAAATCTGATTCTCATCTTGGAAGCAGCAATCTCTTTTAGGATTGCTGAAGTTTTTTCCTTTGTTCAGCCACAGAGTGTTTCAGGGACTTCACAGTATCCTAGTAGGTAGTCTAATAGAAATATCAGTCATTTTCAGTTCCATGGCTTTTTTCTTTAAATTAACTTTAGTAAAGGATGAAAGAGTGTGAAAATATTTTTAAGCATATATCTATACCTTAAATTACTGCAGAAATCACTTGAAGTATATTTTTATACTGTAGTGGTGCAGCAAGCTGCTGAAGAGCAGCTCAGCTCTTCTAGTAAAATGTGTATTCAGATGCCTTTCAAAAGAAAAATTACAATTCTTTTAAAAACTTATGTGAAATGTGATGTAAGTATTTAATTTTAATTTTTGCTGATCGATGTTGCACTGTATAAGGTAGTTCTTGATAGGTAAGAAAGGATTACTACTGACACATAATGGTTTTTTAAATAGTGTAAAATAGCAGTCATCAAGGTTCATAATGTCCAGTCTTCATTTCTGAAGCTGAGAGTCCCTCTTCTTAATTGGGTAGCAAAATACATACAGCAGATAAACCAGGCTACTCTCGTAAATTTTTCTGAAGAAAACCAAATGTATCGTTAAGGACCCAACAAGAAGAAACCTGTGAATTTTGATCAGTGCAAAATATTTTCTGTGTATAAAAATAGGCATTATGTCTTCATACAGAATTGACAAAACTGTAAATTGTTTATTAAATCAGTTCAAATTACCTTTTAACGTTTCTCACACAGGAAGCTTTGTACACTAAGCTTTAGTTGACCATTTGGTTAAGTCAAGCACAATTGGTTTGATGCCCACACAGAAAACTTTTTCTAACTTCTTTTGCCTAGTGCTTAACTGTGGCTGAAATGGATTTGTGTTAATTAAAACATTTTTCATTTGAAGTGTTTAATATTGCATGTTGTCATTAGTCAGAATTAAATTCAGAGGTTACAGATGAATATTTTTGTCTGGCCTCAGGTTTGCCTGTTACTCCACTGTTTAATTTGTTCCTTTATTGCTTAAATATTTCTCCAATTTATTTGATAAATAAATATGAATTAATGAAATCTGACCTTCTGGGAAGATACAGAACTGCCCTTTTCCAGGAGAAAACCAGCTATTTCAGAAGTTGTTATAATTTTTCCTTTTGTTAACAAAGTTTCAAGTGTAATATTTTAACTCTAAGGTTAATGATCTCTGAAATAATTAATTAATTAAGAAAGACTTCAGTTATGTCAACTCCTTCCAGTTTTGTCTCATTAATGTAGAATGTGCTTATCTGGGATCTCACAGCTGAGGAAGAAGTTGAATAATAGGAAACTCATATGATATGTAGTTGTACAAACTCATTTGTGGTAAAAGGTTCATAGTGATTATGTAAACACCCTATAGGGATAAAAATACGGACAGCATATAGAAACTGCCAATAAACACCTGCTGTCCCTATAGTAATGGGATCAAAATAGGCTTCACTTTTTACAAAACACGTCCATGGGTTATAGTTCGGGGAAAAAACTGGAGAAGCTGTTTGGCACACAAGACTTCATGGTATCTTTTTGTTTCTAAACCATGATGGCTGCATTAAGCAATTGCTAAAACTGAGGCACTTGATCTACAATGGAGTGGCTAAGGAGTTTTTTTTATTAAGTTTCTTCTGGTATACTGCTTTAGGTGAAACTTGATTAATAGATGGAGGGAAATGGTCTGCAAAATGTCCCGGAGCACTAAAACTTAAAGTAGTATACGTTTTAAGTGGGATCTTCCTGCAATATAAATCTACCAACCATAAGGGGGGGGTGAGTCTTTTGTTCCTGTAGTGTTTTATAGGGGAGAGTTAAAAGGCTGGTTGCTAGTTGTTGAACTATTTAAGACACATTACAGTCTGACCATTCTTACCTGTTCTAACGAAGTGCCATGTGGGAAACGATGTGTTAGTTTCAGTGAGTAACAGATCTCTTGGCCCTTGAAATGTCATTTTATGATTTTATGCCTGCCCTTTTCTTTTCTTTCCCCCGCTCTGCTTTGTTTGTGTGTGGTTTTTGCTTCAATTATGAAAACTGTTGTCTCGATCTGCAGGTCTTTTCACCTTCCTTCTCTTTTCTCCCTGTCCTGTAGGAGAGTGAGTGAGCGGTTCTGTGGGTGTTTGGCTGGGGTCAAACCAACACAGTCCTAAGCTAAAGATCAGGAGAGGGAAGAATAAAATTCTTTTGTAGGTCCCAGGAAAGTGTTCATACAACATACTAATTTTGAAATGCAAACTACTGCAGTTGTATGAGTGAAATAGATGCATATCTGTCATACAAAAGTAGAAAATAATTGCTTGAAATGTTTTCCAGCTCTTCAATTTGCTTACTTGCTTTTGATGGCTGTTTATTTAATCTTTGAACTCTTTAGAGCTCAGAACTAAATGGACTTTATAGCAGTGCCTTCAACAGTGGTGGTGTACAGGGCTGGAATAAAATGATATAAATGTCTTTAATTAGAGACTGCATAGTAACTTCAAGTGAAACATCTCAAGTATCACTGTGATAATTCAGGCCAGCATACTTTAACTCTGTCTCAACATGCCAGCACAGCTGAGAAATGATGGAAAGGTTTATAAATCAACCTGATTCTGTGAGAAAATCCATCAGTCTGTGAGTGACAACTCATACTGTAGTTTAGGAGTCAAGGGTACTGAACATACTGAGTTTTCCACCATTCTTAGTCATGGATATTTTTGTCAGTTGGTTTTGCAAATCTCTATATAATCGTTCTCTAAGAGCTTGCATGTTACTATTGTAGAGTCAGTGCTGTATGAGGTATTAAAGGATTTGTTGCATTAATATAAGATTGCCCTGCATTTAATTTCAAGTTAAGTACAGATGGATGTCTTAAGAAGCTTTTAATTGGAGAAAAAGGAGCATCTTCTACTGATTTCTGCTGGTGCTTGCATCTGAGGCATAGCCATAAAGATTATTCAAGATGCAAGCAAAATCTTGTTGTTGCTGCTAAGCCAACTTTCTAAAGTTTGTTTGTTGAGGGTTTTTTGGGGTAGGAAGATGGACACAGCATGTGACTTTCTAGTGTAGTCTGACTAGTTAATGTTCTGTGACATTGTTTAGAAGTAGAAAGCTGTGAATAAAATTATTAACAGCAGAAATTATTAAAAGTAATACATACCCTAGAGAAACAGCTATGAGCCTTTATTCAAATTCGTTCATTCACATTGTCAGTATAGAATTATGCCAAAATTTGGAAAATAACTGATTTATTTCCCCATTCCTCTTAGGTCCAAGATGGGCCTCTTGGAACACTGGTGTTTTTATTTGCATCAGATGTGCTGGAATACATCGGAATCTTGGGGTCCATATATCAAGGGTCAAGTCTGTCAACCTGGATCAATGGACACCAGAGCAAATACAGGTAAAATATCTTAAAATACGTTTCCAATTTGGAAGGGATGCCCGGAGTCCTTTTGAAAAGATTTGCATTTATCATGATGCCCAACTTAAATGCTTTGTAATCACAGTAGTTCTTAAAGAAGCGTGTTGTGTATCTGATACAATGAGTTTAGGTTCCAAAAGCTCACTTAAAAAATTGCTTTAAGCTATATTTTCTGTATCATTTTAGATGTATTCTACCTTCCCACAGGGACTTGGAAAGCTACTTTTTTGTTATATCTATAGAAAATGTGTTGTAAGCCTTTTTAGTAGGTGACAGTAAGGTAGCGTTCACATATCTGCCCGATTCTTGGTTATGTTGTTTTGGTGTACTAAGCACTGACTTTTCTAGGCATTGTCCAGTCAAGCCTTTTTTTGCTGTCAGACAAATTTTCTTACTCCTTTTCTTCATGGTCTGAAGAGCCGTCCTGAGAGATGAAAGCTTGTCTTTCCCCAGATGGGTTAGTTTACACTGTAAACAGCATCAGTGCTGTTAGCTTTTGTCCAGCAAGTCTTGGCAGGCAGAGCTCCCATACCATGGTAGCATCTCCCAAGACATACAACAAACAGAGAGATTTCCAAGTTAAGAACTTGCAGTGTCACTTGAGCACACCAATAGCATTATGACTACCTTGGGATTTAAAGTATTGGTGGTTATGAACTAACTGTTTTCTACCATTTTTCCTTAGTGCATGCAGGAAATGGGAAATACTAAAGCAAGACTACTCTATGAAGCTAATCTGCCAGAGAACTTCCGAAGACCTCAAACAGATCAGTATCCTTTTTGTTTTAGTTTTCACACTGAAATGATTTTTAACGCAATTTAGTTGTAATGACTGTTTCAAGTAACTGCTACATTTAGAATCTCATTTATTCCATTGATATTGTTGTATAAGAACTTACAGTGGAAGTTGAGAACAGTTCAGAAAAGGTTTAAATTACTGCAGTTATTGCAAATCCACTTTGTAATGGAATTTGGCAAGCCCCATTTATTTTTGCTTTCAGAAGAGGTGACTTCATAAATTCCCTGTATGTAGGAAGTCAGAGTGATACTAGAGAGTTCTTGAATATCCTATCTTTGTCTTGAATAACTGCCAGTTGAAGTCAGAAGCATTTGATCAGGAAATAATGAGCTGAATGTTAAAGTAAAATAGGCCATTGGATCTTACTCAAGTGAAGTATGGAATTCTTTCTCTAAGTGACTACCATGGGAATAAATAAAAAACCCTAATCTCACTGATGGCCACCACTTGTGTTTGTCACCATGTACATGGAAGGAAAGGGTTGGAAGAAAAACTGTCTACCGATAATAAATAATTTTTCTCAAAAAATACCTTTTTTTTTTAATTTACTGGGCAATTAGGATAATACATAATGTAATTAACTTAGATTTGTATTTTTTCTTGATTTATTGAAGTTACTCCATCATAGGATTTGCTTCACCTGATCTTACTGGGACTCTTTTAACTATAACGAGATCCTAAAAGCTCCTGTTAAGTGAGCTGTATCTTTCTGCATCTCTCTTTGCCTGATGATGATACAGGCTACAGGTACTGATAAACAGACTTATTTGTAACTGGATCTGGAGATTCTCCTTCTATATCCAAGAGTGATTTTGGCTTTTCTCTTTATTAGATACTATGCTTGATATGCTATGCTGGAAGATTTTTTTTTTTTAAGGGTTAGATTACTTTTTATAAAATGCACTTGAGCAAAACAGATACATTTTTTCATATTCCAGTAGCTTTTGAATTAAACATAGATCTGCATAAAAAAAAAGTAACTGGAACCAGATAGCACTTAGTGTTCCAGCTGTAATATTCTAGAACTTTATTTCAGCCATAAGACTGAAATACTTTGGCTAAAACTTACTCAAAAATGGATCTTGAAGGTGTATGTTTTATTCTTACTGCAGCTAACTTGAATTCACTGGTGCTGTTGCAGGAGAAGCAATAATGCTTTACTCTAAGCTTTTCTTGTCAGATCAGGCGAAAAGTCTTAATTTTTCAACTTAAAAATAATTCTTTTGTTCACACTGTATACCCTGAAATAATTATATACCCTTTTAAACAGTTGTCACCTTCTGAGTGGTGTACTTAGTCAACTGAATATATTTCATTGCCTATGTTTTCTTTATTACAACCACAGTACCAGGACAGGTGATGCCAACATTTTTTGTTTTGTTTCTCAGTTTCCCATAACTTGGCAGCTACTTGCCTACTTGGCATTCATGACAAGCTGTTGTGTTATGGGTGTTTTTTGCCCTTCCTCTTTGCTCTTTATATCACTACAAAATTAGTTTTGTATATCATCACTGTTGTGGTTAGGAATATTCTTATGTTAGGGATATTCTTTTGGATGAACTATGAATATGTTTTTCAGGTAATAGTCAATATTATATACGTTCATCTGTATTAGTGTCTAACTTCCTGTAGCACTATAATATACTTCTATTTTTTGGGGTAGTAGAGATAGAGAAAAAATGCGTATGTGGGATCTGCCCAAAATCTTTCGCTAAAGGTCCCCATCACATCTGCTTCTTAATCACAAGAGTGACCTTTCTGAACATTTTTTTGTCTTCCCTCGTACTTGGCAGGGACGCCATAGTGTAGAAGATAACTTGGAAGATCATTGTGGGGGTATTTTGTATGGCAGCTTTAGCCTCCTGTTGAAAATGTTTTGGGTTTTTTTCAAGAATAGAGTAAATAATTTTTTGTCTCTTCATTTACTCGATTTTTAACAGTTTTGGCATCTGTCGAGGTTGCTTGACATTCTTTTGTTAACAAGAACACGGTAGGTTATTGATCTAAAGAAACTTAGACATGCACCAAAAATTCACACATACTGAAGGGAGTTCCTTGAATAAGGTGGATATTTTTAAAAAATAAGTCCTATGAAATTTAAATACTTACGATTCTGTGTTAATAATTTTCAAATTAAACCTTCCTAATTGTCTGAAATATCAAGTATGCATTCTGGGTAACTGCTGAAAATAAGGAAATACTTATGCAAAAGACGTAAAATATCTAATTCCAAAATTTGTGCAATCAAAACTTAGAACACTTGACAATCTGAACATGATGTCTGAAAATGTTAATTGTGACAAATAGCTAAGACTTTTTATTTCAAGAGAGATTAGGTTGTTTGAGGGTGTTTTATACCAACCAAGTTTTGAATCTTCTCTGTTTACTTCTGTATTAATTATATTTTAATACAGTTATCCAATTGCAGCCCAAAAGCATGGGAAAAAAGTCAAATTCCCTTTATCATCTTTTCCCACTAAATTAATGTAATCCAATTACTACAGTTTGAAAATAAACTTTTTGAGGGAACCTTCTTAAGTATTAGCTACATCTGAAAAACTGTGGGAGCTGCATATTGCACAACTTCCATTTTTCTGTGATTTGATTATATACATTGATTTTTTTGCAAAATGAGAGTATAAAGGATAATGCAATATTAGTGCTAAGATAGTTGTACATTCAGTGTGCTCAAGATGCCCTTTAGCATTTAGATATATTTGGAAAGAGGTAGAAAAGAATGTTTTGGGGTTTGTAGCTTTTATGAAACTGTCTTCAGGTGTCACTGGCATACTGTTTGAAACTAAATGTCACTTTTGATGAAATAATTTGATGCACAGAATGAAGGGATTGAGTGCTCTGAGCTCAGTGTTAATCTTAGGATGTAGTGTGTGGAGCTAAGTAAGGTATGTTTCCCAAGTTGCTTTGGAAGTTTAAGAGGCAATGAGGCTGAGCTTCCACAGTTGAAATTTTCAGTACTACAGCCAGGTAGATTATAAATACCAGGTGAAAATGTCCCAGCTGTGGGACACTGAGTTATGCTACGTCTTTTTCATATTGGTTTCTTAAGAGATTTAGCTGATTAATTTTCTGTAGTAAAATGAAGCTCACTTTGGACACTGCAATAGCAATTGTTTTGTGTAAAGTGGTTTGTTCTGCTGTTTTAAAACTACAAAATGAGATGCAAGAATCTGGTGCAGTTTTTGAATTTGAGTAAGCTGTGAACTTTTTAAGTTAATGTTACTATTTATCTGAATGCATATTTTCCTTAAACTAATTACTTCCAGAGCTGTGGAATTTTTCATCAGGGATAAGTATGAAAAGAAGAAGTATTACGATAAAAATGCAATTAATGCCTTCAACGTAAGTAAACAGTTTCACCGAGAATTCTGTCATTTCTTTTTTTTTGAAAGCTACATAAGAGAAATTTAGGAAGCATTATATATGTTAAAATGTCTTTTGCAATCAAAACTTTTTGACGCAGAGCTAACTGCTTGCCTCTGTATCTCTTGAAAGTTATTCCTAGGTTCTCTAAGTTTAACAAACATTGTCTATTACATGTAGAACAGCAGAGTGTTATCTAACAAGTAGCTTGCTTACAACTCTTTGTATTCGACTTTCCTCTTTCAGTGATGGGTAGTTCTTTAGCAGTACACTTTGTGTCCTCTCTAAGTGTATTTTTCCAATGTACAGGGGTAAGGTAGGATGACTATTTGTGGTGGCATTGTTTTCCCTCGTTCTCCGTAATCCCTTGATGAGAAATCCTAGTGTGTTTTGAGTCCCTCTTCTGCCGAATTCCAGACTGTTGCTTGCAGTGAGGTGCGCTGTAGCAGCACACAGGCAGTATGGTGAACCAGCTGTTAAATCACGTAGCTGTGTGTTCACTACAGTAAGTTGGTGAATACTTTCCTGGCAAAGCAGTTTAGAGAATGTCAGCTTTTGCTGAAATTCACAGTCTTGTTAGTTTTTGTTTGGTTGGTTTTTGATACATTTGTTTCTAGGACATACAATCTAGTTAATACATTTTTATTTATATAGTTGTATTTATGCTTAAACACACATTCCTCTATACCTACATTATTTAAGTATAGCCTAAAATGTAGCTTACTGCTCTGTCTTGATAGGAAGTGAGCTTCAGCAGTGAAGTAAGTACAGGTTAGGCAGAAAGAGTGAGAGTTTATGTGGCCTTTCCCATCTGAGAAGATGGATCTTTAAATGGTGGTTTCATTTTAGAAGGGGAAAAAAAGCAAACCTGGGAACTACAGAAGTGTATTTCATTAAGCATTGTTGAAATGGGGGGAAATTGTTTCACTTAAGAAGTAAAATTCAATTGGGGTTTGAATTACCCCACCAGCAACCCTTCCTTACTTTTATTCCAAAGTAGAAGGTGGGAAGAATAGTTTAAAATTATGCTTCTTTTAAAAGTTCAAAAAACTCTCAAGATATTGCTAAACAGAGAAACTTGGTGTCAAATTTAGTAGTTCACTGCTGCCTTAATATGTTTGAAGGAGTAATCAGATTTTGCTTTATCATATTGCAGACTAATATGAATCCCTGTCATAGCAGCAAGGATAGAATCCAGACAAGCTGAAGAGATGCATGTTACTGCTGAGTACTTTCTTCCTACTTGGGCTTTTCTTTCCCTGATTAATCTAAATGGCCTAATCTCTCTGAGATAGGACCAGAATCCAATTATGAAATATTTTAGTGATAGATGACTCATGCATATTCACAATCACACCTGTTTTTCTTCAAGGCCACCAAACATCAGGTTTGAGGTAGGCAGTCTGAAATCACTGTTATGGTAAGATCCTAAAAGTACATGATAATAAATTAGCTGGAGTAGCACCTGCAGTCCTAGTCTGGTGCTTGTATTGGGTTACATTCCTTGGCTCTGACCCTGGCCCAGCTCACATGCTTGTGTGGTGCTGAGGCTGGTATTCACTGATAATCTTTCCTCTGGGCCTGACAAGGAAGGGGAAGAAAAGGCGAAGCTGGGCCTCCATTGTACCTGTATCATACCCTGCTTTTCTGCTCCAGATACGGTTGGCTGGAAGAGAAGTTACCCTACACTTCCAGCACATGGAGGTCTGTGGGAAGTTTGAGAAGAATGGAGTGAGGAAGGTAGTTCTTCCTATGCCCCTGTGCAGGGAGTGGGAACAGTTTCTAAAGCTTTTGTTTTGCAGTCCTGATGACATCTGAGACACCTTCCTTCTTCCTATCCTGCCAGAATGTGGCTAAGATTCCCAGGAAACTGAGGGGAAACTGTAGAGAAAGGGGGAGTTTCCTCCTTGTAGCCTTCAGCCCCCCCTGAAGTATTTTGGTACCATCAAAGCACTCACTAGTGCAATACTTTCATGAGTACCAGTGAGCGAACAGTTCTTGTGAACTGTTCTGATGGAATGTCAGTTCTACACCAGGGCAGGCTCTTCTAGATTACTTACTTATGCGGAGAGCATCTTGTGTCCTGTTTTTAATTGAAATTCCCGTGGTTGGGGTGATGTGAGCATTTTAGTTTTATCACCTTTGAAACAGAAACACCTGCTCTGATTAGGACCAGTTTAAGTTGGAGATGCATATGTCTGTTGTAATTTGGTAAAGTGAATCCCTTCTGGGTGTAAGCAGGTGATACAGAAGTGCACAGACAGGCTTGCTATGCCCTAAGGATCACTTGCCTTAATGTGATAATTTCACTTAGGTGATATTTAAAAATTTAAGGGGCTTTGCCAGGTCTCATCCACTGCTACAAATTGATTGTGGTGAAAGCGTCCTGTAGCATAAAGGTTGTTTTGAATAGACTGTCTTAAAGCATACAGTACAACATTTCTCTTAGCTTAATTTTGATGAGTTCATAAGCTTTTCAAGTTTGTCTAACAGTACATCTGCTTAATGTATTCTGTGTGTTGGAGCCCAGCAGTATATGTCAAGGTTCAGTTTTTGGCTGTCAGGATTCATGTATCTTTTGTTAAAAAATTTTTATTCTTATTTATGTGAGATGTTTTGTTTCTGACAAGATCGTTCTATTACTAAATTTCGGGGTTACAGTTGCACACTACAATAATAAAATTAGCTAGTGCAGAGACCAGTAGTGCCATCAAACATACAGATGAAAAATATGCAAATATGAAAAATTAAATTATTTTTTTCATGGTTCACTGAAAAGATAAAGCTTTGGGCAAAAAAAAAGCATCTGCGATTTTATTGGCTAGTTACATTTTAAATAGAATAATGCATTTAAGTAGAACTCATATAAAGTAAAATAATGCTGACTAAAAGCAGCTTGACTTTTAAAAAATATTTAAAATCTATTAAAATGCATAGATCGTAGAGTTTTCTGATCTATCATTTCTGGAAAAATGTGAAATGCCTCTTCTGTATCACTGCTCAGGACTAAATGTGTGGTATAATTTACTTGTCTGTTTTAAGTGGGTTGTCAGTAAACAGTTGTCTCCTTTTCACTCAGACTCAGTGCAGGTTTGTGGCTTGTTTATAGAAGAACCTGAAAGGCTGATACCCTGCAATGGTGGTGTGTGTGTACATTTTGGTTTTGTTTATCTTTGGTTGCTCTTTTGTGGTTTTGTTTTGTTTGGTACTGGGAAACATTCTGGTGTCAGACTTAATTCTTAACCACAGTCTTGGGGTTTAGCCTTGAGAAAATTCTTCTGAAATGTAGCAGGAATGGTAGCCCCAGGCAGGGAAGCTGTGGTGCTTTGGTTCCCCTTAGAAGATGTAGTCAAGAAATCTGTCAAAGTGCTCACACTATGCTTGTCCCTGCTCTTCATGATACACTTTCACCTGTACTTCAGGTGAGACAAAAAGCAGGAGCTCCAGTTCAGAATAAGCAGTGTAGCTGGCGTAGAAGCCTGGGAAAAAAGTATCAGTGAAAATGATGTATTCATTATTTTTTGCCAACACTGATAGTAGAGTTAAAATAAATATGATATTTTATGGAATATGTGGATGAGTTTTATGGGTAACCTTTCAGTTTTTTTTAAATACTTACACTTTTTTAGATCTTAGTTGGAACAAAAACGTTTTTCTAATAACTGGATTTTTTTTAACAGGTAGGTATGTGTTTGCTGCTTATAATGTAAGTCAAGAAGAAAAAAGTTTTAGAAAAGTATCTAACAATGCATTTGTAGAAATACTTTGCTTCCACAGTAATGGAGTATTGCCATTTTTTTAATTTTTGAATTTAAAGTATTTAGTTCTAAGTTTTATTCTGATCAATGGAAAGAAAAATTTAAATAAATGACGCTATTCATGGAGGAAAACGGTTTTTTTTACCCCATGGAAGTATCTTCAGACACAGCAGGTCTTTGGAAAACTCCTATATTTGAAATGATCTGTAAGTGCTTAGATACCATAATAGCGTTGTGATATTATGACCAAAACGGTGAAGACATCCTTGTAATACTTATAAGATTTAGAAAAATGTATCCTTATTATCAAAGTATACTCCATTTAAGTAGTTTAACCCGTGACAGAGTTTATAATAGTCTGTCAAGCCAGTGTCTATCATAATTCTCTCTCAGCGTCATGTGGGTATAAAGAATCAACACTTCCTTTCTGAGAAAGTAGTTTGTAGTCCTACTGTGGTGAGACTTTGATTTGTCAAGACTTCTGAAAACCAAATGCTTAAGAAACCCCTGTTTCTTGAGCTGACCAGCTGCTCTCCTGTTTTGCTTCAATACAATGTAATTTTGAAACACTTGGAACTTCATGGGGTTTTATGCTTTTTATGTATGCTTAAATTTAAAAAGAGGAATAATACAGGTAAAACCACTTGAAGCTGACAGGTTGTTACTTGGGAATATTTGTCCTGAGAAAAACAGATGTGATGTGGTATTGTTTAATGGCAGGAACTGTTTTTGCTCTTTGAATAATGAACTTAGGAGCATCAGTAGCTGTTAGCAAATCAACTTAGGTATGTTCAGCATATTACTCTTGTTCTGGAATTGATTTTCCGCCAAACACTGTTCTCAGTGTTTAGGTATACATAAGCTATGAATGATGTATAGTGTAGAATCCAATAAAACAATCTTCACATAGTGTGAAACAATTAGGGGAAACAATTAGGGCATCTTTATAAATGGTGCATCTAAGATACAGTAGCAAGAGCAGCTGTGCAATATATTGTGATGTTTGACTTAATTTATCCTTGAAAGGTTGTGAAACTCAAGTGAGAGCCTGCATTGCTTCTGTAGTTAACTACAGTTACCGCACATCAAGTGGTGCGAGGTAATTTTGTATGTTAAAACTGCCCTTCAGGTTATGCAGACATGGAACTGTTTGGGAGTATCATTCCACTTCAGACTTGCACCTGATCATCACTTTCAAGCATAGGCAAATTCATTGAAGTTCATCATAGGGTTTTTTTCCTACACAATAATCCTAGAACTAATAGGTAAACCATGCAGAACAGTTCCTCCTCTAGCCATCTTAATTCTGAAGACTATTAAATCTTTTGTTTGCTTTGAGGTCTCATTTAAACTCTTAGCTCCTTTAGTTTAGTGTTTCCTGGAGCACCCCTCAGAAGAGCACGGCTTACAATTATAGAAACACCTTTCCCCAAGAATCTGAACTCATGCTTAAATAAATCACTTGATGGACTTTTTCAGAATAGATGCAGTAAATATAAGTGAGATGAATATGAGCCTTGTTGGAGTCATGCTTTGGGGTGTTTTGTTTTTTTTACTAAAGCTGCACAGAGGTTCAGGAATTCAAGTTTGAAGCAATAACATTTTCCAGATTTTTAAAAAACTTAGCACCTTCTCTTTGATGTAAAATAAAACCTGTAAAAAGACAATATTTCTTAAACTACTGAGCATATTTTCATCTAATACAATGACCCTTATGCCATACAAGTAAAGAGGAAAAACAGTGAGGTCACTGTACTGAGTCCAGATAAAGGTTAACTATGCAGGTATCATCACAGGCAATCTCTGCAGCTTTTAATAAAAATAATTACATAGGAGAATGCATATAGAAATTGGTTTTTTCAGGGTGGATAGTAAGTCAACCAAATAGATTGCAGATACTTTCAGTCTCAAAAATTATGAACTGGTACAATCTCTTCCACTACATGAAGTGGGAATATATTATCAAGTCCCAACAATGTTTTAGAGAATAGTAAACAACGTTTCTGTGTTTAAGAAACGGTGTGAATTTTATATTGAGCATAAGTTTCATATGACTCTTAAGTTCACTGCAGGAAAAGAATAATGGGTCTATGTTTTCATGTTTTCCAAAGACATTGTGTATGATTTAACAAGTATGAGCTTAGGCAACTGGCTCAAATGTGATGTGCGTTAAGAGATTGTGAAGGCACACTCTCCAGAAAGTTGTCTTAAAGGAAATTAAATCCGTAATACATTTAGTGCAGTAAAGTATGTTATGTACGCACCTTAAGGTGGATAAATTGGGGTATGACACAGTGTGTCAACAGCAAGTTTATATTATCTATCATTCAGAAGCATTCCATCTTTGCCACAAAGAGGGGTTACCAGTTACCCTTCCCAATACTGCAGCAACCCTAGTGGGTTTTTTAGTGGTCTGTGAAAAATCTGTGAATGGAGTGATATGAAGTATTTTTAAAATATGGTAATCAAGATAGGCATCAATAGGAAGCACTGAAATACCATACATATGATTTGGAGGCAGGGATAGTGAAAGAGGGATAAATTATTTTCAAGATCATTCTGTTAGAATGAGTTGAATTATAGAATTACAGAATAGCGTGGGCCGGAAGGGACCCTTGGGCATCATTCAGTTCTCCCTGCTTAAAGCAGGGTCAACTAGAACAGGTTTCTTAGACCTATGTAGAATTGAGTTTTGAGTATCTCCAGGGCTGGAGACTTCGTGACCTCCCTGGGAAACCTGTTCTAGTATTCAGCCACCTCCACAGTAAAAGAAAATAATTTATTCTTATGTTTCAGCGGAGTTTCCCATGTTTCAGCTTGTGTTCAGTGCCTCTTGGTCCTGTTTCTGCATACCACAGGCAACAGTCCGTTTGCCTTAGTGTTTGTTCCCTGCCCACTCCCTGATGCTCCAGCTTTCTCCTTCAGGCTAAATGATTTGAACTCACTATCTTTTCCTTGTCTGAACAGTGCTCCAGTCCTTTAATCATCTTATAGTGCCTTTGCTGAATTTGGTTTAGTGTGCACACGTCTCTCTTGTATTTGTGAGCTTGTGATGCTGGCTCATGTCCAACTTGTACACCAGGACCTCCAGGTCCTCTTCTGGAAATCTGCTTTCCAGCAACTTGATACTGAACTTGTACTACTGGTGCATGGGGTTATTATACCAGAAATATTGGTTAACCTGGATGGGGGAAATGGAAGGCACTTCAATAAAAGCTTAAAACCATCTGTTTTGTTTATCCAGTGTCAGCCTTTAATTAAGACATGGTGACTAATATATAAAGGAGAAGATAAATAATAAAAAAAAGTGGACAACAGTAGGTGCAGATGTTCTTGGTTAGAGTTGGAAAAAATATTTTGTACTCAAATCCATTAAATATATCTGTATTTGCCAGAACAGTTCATAAATGCATCTCTGCTTGATGTAAATTTTATGAATGTCTGTAGTTCTGCACATATTCAGAACTAAGCTGTCTTGTGCATAAGCTCCACCCTATTCATGTGACAAGGTCACTCTGAAGGGATCGAGGAGTCGTGAGTGTGTTCATAATACTGATGGAAGAGCAGTACCAGCTTCTTTGTAAAGCCAACTGCTGCTCTGTTTTGAGAAACATGGGACTTTGAACCTTTTTTGTGGGGTGTCCAACATTACAGCACTGAATGGGGGAGTGTCGTGGTTTCACTCAAGCTGGCAACCAGGCCCCATGCAGCCATTTACTCACTCCTCCACCAGCGAGATTGGGAAGAGAGCTGGAATGGTAAAAGCCAGTAAACTCATGGGTTGAGAATAAAGAGTTTAGTGGAGAAAACAAAAGCCGTTAACACAAGCAAAGCAAAACAAGCAATTCATTCACTGCTTCCCAAGGGCAGGCAGGTGTTCAGCCATTTCCAGGAGAGCAGAGTCAAATCACAAGTAACAGTAACTTGGGAAGACCATCACGCTGAACGTCCCTGCCCTGCCCCACTTTATATACTGAGCATGATGTTATATCATATGGAATATCCCCTTGGTCAGTTTGGGTCATGGTCTGTGTCTCCTCCCAACCTCCCATGCAATCCCAACTTCCTTGCCAGAGTGGCAATATGAAAAGCAGAAAAAGCTTTGTCTCTGTCTGAGCACTGCTCAGTAGTAACAAAAATATCTCTTTATTATCAACCCTGTGTTCAGCACAAATCCAGGGCACAGCCCCATACTAACCATTGTGAAGAAAATTAATTCTACCCCAACCAAAACCAGCACAATGAGACATTTTAGTAACTTTTAAAAAAGCCTTGCCTGGTAGCCTAAAGAACTTCCAAAAGTTCATAGATAAGTGTTACTACTAGTACATTAGCATTCTTATACTCCTTTCAGTATTTAAGAATAGGCCTCTTTCAAAAATGGCAAGCAATTGATTGTGTTTATATGTATCTAATAGCAGTCTATAATTGTGGCTGCTTTAAGATAAATTGATGCTTTTAATGTTGTCAACATTCATTGTAGATATACAGTGATAAAGTCAGAAGTCTGCTGAAATAAGAAAAACGTGTAGCAGCTGAACTTAAAACCTGCCGAATGAAAGCAGAGTCGTCCTCTTCATTTATGTTATTTCCCTGTATATTGTGTGTGCATAAACTGGCCACTCGAGGGCACCTTTGTATTTGGTTTAGCTACAAACTTTGTGAATCGTTTGATAGCGCAGTCATTTTTTAATCTCTTGAATCTTCTGCATGCTAGCACCCTACATTTCATGTTTAAATGAAAGCTTAGTATAGATTTCGGAAGCTTTAACTTTAATAAAAGGCTAAATAATTGCATGCTTTACATCAAGAGCAGGATTTTGGAAAAACTACAAATAAAAGTAAATGAAAACTTTCTTTAGTACCTACATCTTAATGACTGACAGTGTTTGTATCATGTAATCAGAAACATGTTAATACAAACTGAAGTAAAACCATTCTGAGATTTTTTTTTATATGTTCTATTCTCTGACAACTTCATTTAATGCTTAAGTTTTCTTTCATATACCTTTTCTGCTTGAAATTGTCTTGTGCACAGACTACATCAACATATTGAGCCTACTATTGTTTGTATTGTTGCTTTTACATGAACTGTTAACTTAGCATGTATTTGGATACAGTACTAAGTAATAATAAATAGTATAGAAGTATTTTATGGAGAAAATGGGGACAGGTAACGTGTAAGGGGACAGGGAACTGGACTAATACTGTAAATCTGTAGATTCCTTCTTTACTGTTCTTACATTTTTTGTGCACTAAAGAGTCTCTCACAGGACGTAGGTGAAAATGAAGTCTTACAGTATTATTGCATGTGTATGTAATTTCTTGCTCAGCACTGAAGGTACCAGATGCTTTAAAGACAGTATTGAGCTTTATTATGCAAAGTGGTTATTTTTGCTGTGTTGTCTTTCTAAAAAGGAGTCCCAAGACAGAAACAATGTAAAGAGATTCAAGAATTGCTAAAAATCAAATGGCTGCAAGTCTTCTGGTCTGAAACGCGACTGAAATTTTGTTCACGTAAGAGAAACGTGGAAGCTTAAGAAACAGTTCCTTACCTTTATTCTCCAGTTTAGGCCGTTCTGAATTAACTTTTTAATCAAAAGTTAACACTACTCTGAAGTTAAATATTGAAATGATGTGTTCAGATGCTAGTTGTCATTCTGCAGCACAGTCAACATTATTCTTTTTCTAGCAGTATGTATGACTGGTTGCAGGGGTCGCCATTGGTTTTGCCTGGTACTTTAAAGTGCCAGTAATCAAGGATGTCTTAGTTGCATAGTGCAAACGTGTTGTCAGAGTAGAGCAGTGTGCACTTTTTTACTTGAATTCTGGAACATGGCTGGAAATTGCTTTGTGTATTTTGATGTAGAAATTTAGATGGCTGTCAGCCACCACCCCCAGAGACTTTTTCCCCTGGCAGATTTCCACCTGCTCTTTCCCAAGAGACCCAAGTGCAGGACCTGGCACTTCACCTTATTGAGTCTGATACAACTGGCCTCGGCCCATCCATTCAGCCTGTCCAGATCTCTCTGCAGAGTCTTCCTGCCCTCCAGCAGATCAGCACTCCCTCCCAGCTTGGTGTCATCTGCAGCCTGACTGAGGCTGCACTCGATGTCCTCATCCAGATCATGGTTAAAGATATGAACCAGGACTGGCTTCAGTACTGAGCCCTGGGGAACCCCACTAGTGACCAGCCACCAGCTGGATGTAGCACTCTTGTGCCTGGCCATCCAGCCAGTTTGTCCAGGAAAATGCTCTGGAAAATGGGTCAAAGTCTTTACAAAATTCCAGGTGGGCAGCGTTCACGTTTAGCTTTGTCCAGCCACTCAGTTTTATTGGATTTTTTCATTCAGCTTTCCTTATCTGGCGCAGCCTGGTAGATAACAAATTTAACATGATGCAGTGGTGATAAAGATGTTCAGAAGCCCGACCTCGCGCTGGTGCTTTCATTATGTAAACTTAATCAGTTCTTACACATTGTAATGTGCCTTCTCTTAAAGATTAGCTTCAGTCGTACACCTTTTGTACTCTTGCTTAGTTGAATATTTGCATATGTGAAGTGTGCTTTCAAGTGCTCTTTTTTGCCTGAAGTGGTTGTAGTGCTGCTGGTTGTCTTTAAACATTCTACTTGGGCATTTCTCAACCTGTACATCCTTTTCACTCTGTCCTGCTTATAGCTTGCATGACACCTCTTCATTGGTTCTGTGATTCTATTACTTGATTGGTAAAACTATAATAATTGCTTTCAGGCCTTCATAGGATTACCTTCTCTTAGGTTAGGTAATCCCTTAATTTATGAAGATAATATGCAGATTGAGAGGAACTGTTATGAGAGAACAGAAATTGATGCAAACATTGATAGTACTGATTTTCCCCTTAACCCCCAAATGAAATTTGGCTTACCTGGTTTTGTGTGGTGAGCAGCTGTTACCTGCTGTTCACCTGTGAGAGCTGTCAAGCTTAAATTCTGCTAGAATCTGAAGCATACAAAAGAAAGAAAGAAAAAAAAAAAAAAACACAAAACCCAAAATCCCACTTTAGCAACTTGAAAACATACCTAGGATGTTTCATTATCAGAATTTCACACATTTGGAGTTAATTGCACTTTTAGTAAGGAGCATGATGTTAGAGCCTGTAGTTCAGGATATTAAATAGTTATGTAATAATTTTTCTGACATTATTTGGTTACAATGTGGTGCAGTCCGAAAAAAAAGGATCCCAATGTTCCTATAGCAACAAAATACTATTGTTTGAGAAATGGCTTCATTGCAGCAGATGTATCCATAACTCTGCTAATAACCTGAGGATTTTAAAACAGTAAATTTAGAAAATAGGGTTCTGTTTCATATTTCTGCAGGTAAAATTCAGTTTTAAAATTAAACCTTATAAATATCTTTCCTGAAGCTCACACCACGTTCTAGCATAGGCATAGTTTCTAAGTTTGTAAAAATACTAAATATATATATTCTATGAATATTCCAGCTGTAAAAGAAAAGGTATTGGTAGGATTTTCTGTAAGAAATACAGGATATTTAGACATTAGATGGAGTGGGTTCTTTCCTTAGCTTTCAGTTTTCTTTTAGTGCAAGCTACCTTTTTAAAGCTAAGTAAAAATATGTCACCGAAATTGGTTATTTGGTCCGACATAATGATCTGCTCTGTTATAGCTTCATTTATTTCTAATTTTTCCTTCTATATAGTAGAGGTGATACAAGGCAGTGTAGAAGTGTCAGCTTTATAGCTCTGAAGATCTTCTACATGTTCAGAAAATATATTTCAGTTGCTTTTTTATAAAAAGACAATAGAAAGATAATGTTTCCATTAAAGCAATCAACTGTGCATAGAGAAATAGGATAGGAAGATGTATGAAAATACATTTGGAGAAACCTTATTTTGTTGAGCAAGCTATCTGTTGCATATGTAACTTAACACCTTTTGGCTAATTCTGGAAGAGCCGTGGCGTTAATACCAATTTTACATACCAGTTCCTAGAAAAGAAGTGTGACTTGTCTGGGAGGTCAGTCAACCCACTGCTAAGATGCAACTTTATATTAACCCTAAGCTCCTTAAGTACTTGGAGAGCTCTTAGAGAAGAATTAATTAACTTTAATTAATGTATAATTTTCAGAGTTATTTTGCATTCCTCTTAATAAAAGTATTCTGTTACAGTGAACTAGAACAAAGGCACTCTCTTCTCTCCCCCTCCTCTGGGACAGTGTGCCTTCATGCTTCAGGACATTAATATTTCAGTAGTTACACTGGATAAAAATGGAGCAATGGATGAAATCTAATTATTTTTCTTAGGCCTGTGATACGATCTTATCCAGATTCATTTTCCTTATATTTTGTTCTAGTGAATCTCATTATAAGTCACACTTTTCCTACCTGAAAGATTTCCTTTAAAAATTGTGCTCAGGGAAAAAAAATAATAAATACATTGTCTCCTCATTATGTTTCTTCTTTGTTGTGTAACCACCACCACCAAAATTATTGAAAAAAAAGGAATGGAAATCATGACTCTCAGCCGCCTCTGCTCCCTCCCTTCCCAGCTGTTCTTGCTTATTTTCTTTCTCATTTCTTTCCTCTGTTTTGTGCAGATATCATCTTCTGATGCTGCTCAGCCTTTGGCATCCTCTCCTTCTCTGCAAGCTGCTGCTGAGAAGAGCAAAGCAGAGGTATATTGATTTTGGGTGTAACTCTTACCAGGTTCCTGCTTTGCACAAATGTTTACATTTCTATAGAATAATTTCACGGAGGTAACTTGAGCATTTGAATTGCTGATAATACTTCACACACTCCTTTCTTGGACTAGCTAAATGAAAAGAGCTGATAACAGCAGGACAGAGCATATGTGTGAATGATACCTTGTGATGTTTTTATGTCAAAATTCTGCTTCTTTGGTTTAGTGTCACAAAACTGGAAAAACCATTTCATTCCCAGCTAACGGGCATGAGTGGTCATTAGCTGTCTCCTCAGGAATAATTTTTGATATCTTTTTTTATATTACTTGCTAGGTTCAGAATCTAAAACATCAGTATTGTTCCAGCCACATAGTTCGTTCTCCTTGGGGATAAATGTAAAATTAATTTGACTCATACTCATTTTAATATCCCTTCTAGCTGCAATATGTATATGTGCTGACATTACATGTTTAGAAGGACCTTTTAAAAACTTAACACACAAACAATTAGTAGATGAGGCATCATTTGTATCAATTTTCAGTGACTGTCACAATTTGCAACAATAATAAAATATATTTTTAGATTGTGGATCCTCAGTGTTAACTCTTTTGGATAATTCACTCTAAATTGAGATTGTATACAGTATATTCAATAATTTATGATCTGAACATAAATCAAGGTTTTTTCCTTCTAAATACAGAAAATATGGACAGATGTTATAAATTATTTGTTTAGCTATTTTTAAAACATTAATTAAAATTTAAATTACAATGTCATGAACTAGACCACAAGCCTTGTTGAATTTGATGTGTTTTTGAATTTGTACCAGGAGCAGACACTTAGAATGAAACTTGCCTTCACTTTCTTACCCACCTCTATTGATGCTTTCACATTTGAAACAACTTCTGTGTAACTAGTATTCCATGTTGTTAGAAATGAAACTTGAAAAAAACTGAATTATTTTTGCTTAAAGACCAATATAAAGCAAATTTCATTTTATTATCTTCATAGTGGTTTTTGACTGCTTTTGCAAGTAATGAAACACTTGAGTTGAAGTTCTGGCATCAATACGGCATCTGAGAAATGTTTTTATTTCATCTGAATTCATTTTTATCTAATGGAACTGAGGCAGAAAGCTTGCATATTGAAATTGGGAAGCGTGAAGATGAAGGACTTCTGTGTTTTCAAGTACATGGTGAAAATTAAATGAATGAAAATAAAGTCACTAGGAATCAAGAGAGTTCCTGTAGGCACTGTGAGGCAGAAACACTCAAGGACAGTTTATTTTAAGTCTCCATATATTTACTATGAAGCTTTCGGGGTTTTGGTAAGGGCAAGGAGAGGCATATATTTGTATTTGGTCACCTTTATGGAGTGTTTGGCATATGCAACTTTCTGCAAACCCTCCTTGTTCTTGAAGTCCTGAAGATCAAAAGTTTTCAAATACCTTTTCCTCCAGAAGCAAGGTTTCTTTAACAAAATATATTTTAAAAAATATTGAACTCAAACTGGAAATCAGGACATCCTGAAGGTGATTGCATGCAAAAACTTTAATTCTGCTTTCACTTGAACATATTCATGCAAATTTAAGGTACTCTGTTTGAAAAGTAAGTGTATTGTCAAGACACTTCCAACAACCTTTCTCAGGAGGAAAGTAACCAAATCATGGAATGGTTTGGGTTGGGAGGGACCTTAAAGATCATCTAGTTCCAACTCCTCTGCCTTGGGCAGGGACACCTTCCACTAGACCAGGTTGCTCAGGGCCCCGTCCAACCTGCCTTTGAACACTTCCAGGGATGAGGCATCCACAACACCTATGGGCAACCTGTTGCAGTGCCTTACTACCCTTACAGGAAAAAAATTCTTCCTAATATCCAAACTAAACTTGCTGTCATTCAGTTTAAAACCACTCCTCTTTGTCCTATCACTGTCAGAATAGAGTCCCTGCCCATGTTTTCCATAGCCACCCTTTATGTACCAGAAGACTGCTATAAGGTGTTCCTGGAGTCTTCTTTCTTCTCCAGGTTGGACAACCCGAACTCTCTCAGCTTGTCTTCAGAGGAGAGATGTTCCAGCCCCTGATCATCTTTGTGGCACTTCTCTGGGTTTGCTTCAGCAGATCTGTCTTCTGATTGTTGGGGGCTCCAGAGCTGAATACCAGAGGAAAGGTCTTAAGAGAGCAGAGTAGAAGGGGTAGAATCACCTCCCTTGAGCTGCTGGTCTCACTTCTTTTGATGCAGTTGTCTAAAATGTGGAAAAGTTTCTACAGGAGAAGAGATTAAGTTTATCTAAATTATTCCACTTGTGAAGGTTGGAATGGAGAGCAGGGACAGAGAATGAAAGACTTTTGGAAAAGTTACTGCTCTGAAAGTGTATTTGTGTGTATATTAGAATTCAGGTTGGTACTAGGATCAGTGAAACAGTAATGGAAGAAAGGCTAAGCTTCATTGAGAGGCATGGCTATGCATTTGTAATCCTAGTTCAATAAGACTACAAGTCTCAGATTATTATGTGACCTGTATACTGTATACTTGTCCTAGTCATACAGACTACTCTTGAACACCTTATACTGCCACAGGTGAGACAGAGTTTTGGCAGGGCCTCTAGTTTCTTTTTGTGTTCCTAGTGTTCACTAAAATCTAAGTTGGTCTCTATTTCTTTTCGTCAAAACAGACATTCCAAATTCCCCCGCTGCAGTTTCATGACTGTGGTCTTTACTTTCTGTTGCTTGTAAGCAGGTGCTTGGTCTGATAGTCTCATTTTCCAGCAACTAAGTGTTTAGATTAATGCATGATGAAATAATTCACATGGTTTAGTGGAACTCGAGTAATGTCAATCCTTTTGGTAAATTTGGTGAAAGTTTTGAGAATTGATTATTGGAAGTTGTAAAGAATGTATTACTTGAGTCCCTCTGTCCCTGGTCCCCCAGCAAAAAAATCCGTCTTCATCATAGTGTTAGAAATATATTAAGTAAATGCCATGTTATAAAGATTTAAAAGTCATATATATTGGATGTTTAAAAAAAATACTTCAATACTGGAGCTACACAGACAGTTACCTAACTTCTCAACCTTCCTCCTAATGTTGGGAAACTTGCTAAACAAGTGTTTTGTGAAACAAACCCTTGTTCAAAGGCATACAAGTCTAATGACTGAAAGAATTTTTAGGAACTACTGTTTCATTGTCTTCATTACAGATGGTAAACCCTTGTTTCATCCATTTTAATGTTCAAATATAGTCACTAGTACTACACTGGAGTTGTACAAGGTAAATGCAGACAGGTTACTAGTCTAAGCTGCGGACACTATCAAAAAGCAACTGCTGACCTAAAAAAGTGCATATCTTCTGCCTGTTATTCCTTAACGAATGTTTTATTGGACCATTTATTCATTCAAAACCAAAGTGAAGAAACTTCTGTAATGTCATTATGATGCATTCAAAGTAAAAAGGGATCTTTTATATTTTCACTTTCTGGTACAGCTTAATGTTTTACGACTCAGCTGGTCAGTCATAGGGCCTAAGGCAACTTTTTACATTCAGGAGTGTTTTTTAAGACTACTAGATTAGCTTTTAAAAATTAGTAACTTTCTTCAGAAAGCTGCATGCAAATTACCTTACTGTAGTTCTTTGGTCAAGATGACTTACATCCCTCCTCATGACAGAGGTTACCAGAGTTAATGGAAGTACTTGTAGATGAGTTTTCTCTTCAGCTCTGCTTAGCTTAGGACAGACAACATTGGTTCTTTTTTTCCTTCTGCTTATAAGGAGAAATCCAAATTTGCTGGTGAAATAGTGAATTTCTTGAATGTCAAAGTTACAGGATTTTTAGTAGTAGTGTTTGAGCAAAATGAGCTTCCCTTCTGGAAGCAGAGCAGATAGAAGCATAAGCTCTGATTTAAAAGGGTGGAACTGAAGATGTCTGTTTGTATTCTGTGTGGCTGTATATACTCAATATATTGGGTACTATCAAAATGCTTTTTCTTTTTGCAGAAGGAAAAAGAAAAAAAGAAAGAAGAGAAAAAGAAAGAGAGAGAATCAGAAAAACCATCAAAACAATTAACAGCTGAAAAGGTAAGAAGAGTTTGTTTTCTCCAGTTATTTAAAAATTGCACATAGTATGAGACATGTAGAGAGATTTGGGGGGAAAAAAGTAATGTGTGTGTATGTGTATATGAATAGTAATCTGGTTAGTCCACATGAATCACTTACTTGTGCTCTTGCTTGCATACAAAGGTTGGTTGACCATATGAAAAGGAATGCGTTTCGGGTAAGAGGGAAATTAAAAGTTAAGCTTTGTTAAGGTTTAAGCTCAGACCAAAAACCTTAATTAAGGTTTCTAACTTGTACCATTACTATTCTTGCACAGAAAATTTTCAATTTTATTCAGACCTGTATTATCATTTAATACTGTCTTTCATAAATGAGTCCATTTTGAACATAAATGTATAATTTATAGCATTTAAGTTATAAGTCTAGATAACTTGAAAATACCCAACTAAATCGTGTCATAAAACATGACAGGCAAACCACTTAAGGTGCTTCTTTATAGAGTTTATGCGAAAGCATAATGAGCAGCCTTATCAATGCAGGTACAATTAAGATTGCAAGTACACCACTGTATAAAGTTAATATTAAACAAAAATGAAATGGGTAATTTAAACATTAAATAGAGTAATTTATTTTACTACAGATATCCTCTCTGAATCCATTACTATATTCTGGTCTGCAGAATGCACTGGAGTCTCCATCTGTCAATTTATTCCCCAATAGTGCAGTGTTACAGTTATGAAAAATGTTGTGTATTCATAGACTATGATTGCAGATGTATTTCTAATTTAGTTTTCAAATAGAGTTTTTTCATTTTGCATGACAAAGCAAGATACAAAAATATATGCATGCTTCGGGGGGGGAAGCCCCTCCCCAGTACAAATACCATTTTTCTGAAATTAGAAAGCAGTTTTGGAATAAGTTAGTGCAAAAGGCAGTTTTGTTATGACAATTTCCATGGCTTCACTGAGGTAGTGGAAAAGGATATCCTTAGTCATATGGCAAGAGGTTAAAGCAAGTTCGTTTGTGACAATAAAAACACTAAAATTGTTGATTATTGAAGTTTTACAAGGGCATTCAACCAAGTTAAATGTTTTATTCTGGTCCTTATAACAATATACTTCAGTTATAAAGGCTAGAAACATTGCTGTGTTTTGGAAATCTTAACTTTCTAGTACCTGAAAGTCTACTTTTGGTCTGGGAAAGAGAGGGTTTCCCTTTGCAAGGATGCTTGAACCTTGTGTGGCTGGTTAGGTGAGGAGAAAAGACAACAGAGCATAGTTACCACTGAGAAATTATCCTGATAAATAAAAACCAATTCAAATACCACTGACTACATTTACATTTGAAAAGTCATTAGATTACCAGTTAATGATTAAGCAAAAAAAGGAAGTATTTTGATTTTAAATGCTTGTACTACAAAATCTGGAATTTGGTAAATATATCTGTATTAGGTAATAGTGCTGCTGTAGCAGCTGCAAAATGTTTGAGATACTGCAGCATATTTTATTTCATTATTAATGTGTCAGCACTGATTGCTCAAATGGAACTCATCTGTGTGTCATCTTTTTAATTTAAGGGGTTTTTCAAGCTTGGGATTTGCAGGCCTTTTAGAGATCATTTATTCAAAATGAACTGCTTTTAGACACAGCCTGTAAACTTTACATATTTTAAAATTGCAGTTGCTGTGTTAAATCCAAAGGAAAGAGACCTGTATCAAATACTTGTTTCTTTTGGAAAGTGCTGGTGAAATAGAGAACCAAAATGTTTTATTTTTATTTGTTGCTGCTTTTGTGGTGTGATTCTGCCCTAGGGAGCTGATAAACATTAGTATTACGGCACTAATGATACACTTCACATCCAAGTAGAGACTGTGTATAGGATATTTATTGCATGTTAAATCAGCAGGAGAGTGCAGGCATCTTGACCATAGTGTCATGTTTTCAGCAACCTCATCAAGCAGTAGATGTGTTTTTTTCCCAATTTCCACCTTCCTGGAGGAGGAAATGGAGTACGAGAATTCTTTAGACACTTCATCTGTAAAGTCACTGGTCATCTTTACTGCAGGCATGGTTTATCTCCAGTCTAGGTATTCCAGGGTTGGGAAGTTAATGAATTAAAAATACAAGAACAGGCAGTTGACAGTTCTACCACAATTTTGAGACTTCTTTTAGGTTAAGTTAATTGAAGCAGTGTTTTACCTGTCCTGTAGAAGAATCAATAAACATGGAAAAAAATTACAGGTCTTAAATGGGTAAAAAGTTGAATCTGGGGAAAACTTCAGATCCCTTTACGAGTGTCATGCACTACTACAAGTCTTAAGTTCCTAGTGACTGATTTTATCTTCTGAGCTGAAATTTCTAAGCTCCTTAAACAAGAATATGCATCCTAAAAATTTAAAATGTTCACATTGAAATCTCTGTTCTGATCTGTGCTTTATAGAACTGACTAATCTGCTCCGGTATCTGTGTCTTTCTGTCGTGACTAACTGGTCTTTAGCCTTTAGCAAACTGAATGTCTAGCATGATTTCTGTTGCATTTTCAAATATTGCTGAAACCTCGTAGCATTGATTTAATAAACTTTTGATCCCAATATTGCATTAATGTGTCAGATAATTATGGTGTAAAAGATACTTTGTTGATTATCATGCTTTGATAAGTAAAAAGAATATAAAATCATCTTTTAACTGATTTAACAATTGTGAGTTTTCTTACTGAAATTGCTTTTCTGTAAAGAATCATCATGTGCTTAAAGTGAGTCTTGTGGGAATTTTTTTTTTTTAACAAGCATTTGAATTGGAGATAGTGATTTCAGATATAGAGTAGAATTTTCTCCAGATCAGAGAGATCTACTGCAGAACAATGAGTAGCAAGGATACTTGTTTCACTGTTTGTCTGGGCTGTTCACTTTCTGTGACAAAATTACTGAGTAATTTGTAATATAACAGGATCTTACTGTGTCAGCTACTGACTGAGTCTAGTCCAGTGATTAGCACTTTATTGGAAGCAGCCAACAACGACAATGACATTTCACATCAGATCTGCAGAACTCTTCATAAAATAAGTGACCTTGCCAAGTTACTGGCAGCTGTAATGTGTTTTTCAGTCTAATTGGAGAAAGTTGAGAAACTTGCATAAGTTACCCAGGGTCCTTCCTCCTCCTCTTCCTATGCCATTTCCACTATTGCAGACCTCAAATTTCCTCAGTGCTTCTACTTAAAATAACCTTATCTTTACAGTTACTTGGGAGAAGCAGGGAAAAAAAGTTGCAAGAAAACTTCTGGAACAATTATTACACAGTTCATCATGACATGAAAAGCAAAGCCAGTGGAGCTGAGATATCCAGTCAAAGCCTATCTTGTTTTCAAGCAGCAGAAATGCCTATTTTAGCAATATAAAAATGTGTTAAATTGCAAGAATAAATAATCAAACTGAGCTAATTGTGTGTTTCTCAATGTTTCCTGTGGGCAAAGAGCAAGAGTATTAGCATAATGCAGACAGTTCTGTACAGACAATTAAAATTAAGAGATTTAAATTGACTAAAAATGTAAATCTCATGCTCTAAGAGTCCATTTTAGTAGTGGGGAGGGGAAGACAGTTTTTTTTTTGACCACCAGTCTTACACGTTTCATTGGTGGTTACACAGAAAGTAATTTGTAGTTGGGAAAGAACAGCTAGACTTTTGCTAGATTTTTGCTAGCCATTTTTTAAACTTCATTATCCTATCCACTCTTTCATTGGCTGCTTTCCCTTCTTATTAATTACACTTTTGCACAGCTGAGGTTAATGAAATTTACCAAATCAGACATGGTTTTCTTTTTATTCCCCTTTTGTTCCTGCTTAAGCTGACTGAGTTCGTTCTCCATTAGGGAACAGAGTAAACCACCTTATTTCTAGTATGTCTGCTGAGTAGAGTTTTTGTTCATCTTTAGGTATGTGAATGTGCTCAATTTAGAATCATTTGATGACTTCAAAATGAAATACATAGTCTAAATATTCTGCTGGTTTGTGAGGGAGCTACCAAAGCCTCGTAGTAGTTTTTTGAAATAAAAATTTAAACTTTGCAGGTAGTTCAGGTAAGGTTTCTTCTCATAGCACAGAGAAGCACTGTAGGTAAGCTTCATTCTACTTGTTCATGCAGCATGGTAGAGCAGGCTTTGTGTCTGCCTTGTACCTGTTTTCTAGTGAAAGGAAGCATGGAACGGAAGGAGATGGGTTCCATTTAGGTCTTCAGACTGAGTGATCAGGACTGTGAGGGACATAGCTGGGACATGGCCAGTGTGTAAACTGGGGAGATCATGTGCCACAACAATAAACGAGAGCTGCAAAAAGTGAACTGAAAATGACTGATTACAAGTGATCAAATGATATAGGGAATAACACTTCATTTAGTAAAGGCACTTGCATTGCTGTGTTTAGAAGAGAGAATTTGGATTGAGCTGTATGAATGATTTCATGAGGTTTTGAGCAACTAGGACAGTTCTAGGTTTTTTCAAGACACCTATATATGTCCTTTTGCAGTACAGATGCAGATATAAAAGGCCCAACTGGCTATGACATCTTGAGGCTCTGGTGTGCTCCCAGAGTAAAGAAGGAGAAAAATCATATGTTTAAATATTCAGATTTTTGTAGTATTCAACTCTTTATGTAGTCTAATTTTTAAATCAAGAAAACCTGGTGTTGCACCAGTGCTAGCAATCCAGAATTAAGCCAGAAGTTATTTGGAAAACTGTCCATGGAAAACTTGTTAAGTATTTCTGATATCCAAAATTAGAAAGTTCAGCTAAGTCCGTGGTATGGAATGCTTTGAAAGTGTTTGGGTTCAGCACTGTGTAGTTTCTCTGGTGTTTATTTTAGAGGTTTCACATGAGTTGAATACTTTCATGAAAATATTGTGATATCTTCACTGTAAAATACTGCATGTTGAGGGAATCCACATCTAATTTATTGAAAGTAAACCCTTTTAAGACAAGATTGTGTTGTACTGGGACAGTAAAGTTAAATGGCTAGAATATAAAGAATAATTCCCCCCCCCCCCCAAACTACCCGTGTTTTTGCAAACAAATATTGACATTAAAAGTTAAGACTTTTCATTCTGCTGAACATATCAGGATGATGAATGTTTCTGAAGGATTGCAGCAGTTACACTTGATTAACTGAAGTACAGTTTGACACTGAGTTTAGTTTGTTTTATTATATTACATTTTGAGCTTGAAACTGGCTCTTGTTTTTCTGTAGAGTTATTTCAAGTGACAGGAATGGGTCAGCTGGAGGTTATCTTTCAATGGTGGTGTATCAAATGCTGTTTTCTTCCCCAAAATGAGGAGTGAATTGGCTGCTTAAGCTCAGCAGTAACAGTGAGCTGCTGTCTCTCAGTCAGCTGGTACCAGCCAGCACCAGATGGGCTGCATTACAGAGGTACAGACATCAGTTTCTTTGCATGTAGAAGGTACTGGAGAACCCCTCAAATAAAACTGGGGGTGAATCATATTAGCACCCCTTCCCCTTCATATAGGAAAAGCAATATGTCAAATACTTGTTCAACCAAATAGGAAGAACTTCATGGAGCTTGTTAGGATGGTGTGTTTGTTTTCCCCTAAAGACAGCTAAAACTCCCACAGAAGTTAACCTGCTGGACAAGTGACACAAGAGGAACTCTCAGTCCCTTTTAGTTCTCTGTGATGTTTTTTACTTACCTAAAGTATTCCAAATTATTGTTCTAATAACTTTGTACAAGGAGAAATGAGTTGGAGCAAATACTACTCCAGTATTTTACTCTTTTTTAAAACCAAGTGGCACTGTGAGAGTCCATGGAAAACTGAAAGCCCTCAGAATTTTTGGTGTCCACTTAAATACCAGTTTGGTGGAAGTGATGTGTTTAGCTATTTTATTTTTAAGTTGTAGGAATAAGTTTACTCACAAATACTGACCTGAATGATAATTTAAATGCAGAATTATGTTATGAATATTCTGTTTTCTTTATTTTGATACTGTATTGATGATACATCTGCTAAATCACTTGAACAGGAGTTGATAACGTTTCCCTAGACTTGTAAGCATTATTTGCCCTTCTAAGTGATTTATTTTAAAATGTTTTTTCCTTTAGATTCTTATATAAAATGTCATGATGGCTAGGCTTCACGAATGAAGATTTACAAGGGCTCTACCCACACTTGCTACCAGCACGCTGGTGGCTAAAAAGGCCAATACGAGATAGGCAAGTCCATTTGCAGAAGGCACAATCATGTTTATCACAGTTAACAGAGAAATAGAAACATGTTTTGCCCTCTGGTTGAATGCATAGTCTCATTTATACTCTTAGTCCTTGTTTTCATAAATTCAGACTGAGTAGATATGAGTAAAGCTCAGGATTTAGGAGTTTGTGATAAGACATAGGGCAACCTGTTTCCCTGCCTCCTACCCCCAAAAAAGGTGAAGGATTTTAAGGCTTCTTGTTCTCTCAGTCTGCATTTTATGGACTGTGGACCTGTCCCAACCTGGTTTTACATTTCTAATCATACCTTTTCAGTCTTACGGAAGAGATCAGATTATTTTTGGTTCTTTGGTTGTTTTTAAGGCTAATCCAGAGAAAGGCAAATCAAGTTAGATTCTTCCCGAAACTGTGCTATTCATCCCTTTTGCAGGTAACAAAGGACTCCTTATGCTTGAGGATTGCTTTGAAAAATAGTCTTACTTAATGAAATTAATCTGTCATGGCTCTTATTACGTATTGGAAGTTGTAGACAAAGAAATTAAGAAATAGATATTGCAGGTAGAAGCAATGAAAGAAAACCCTTTCTTGTTAGGAAAAAAAGAAAAGTTTTTATCTTTTTAGTGTTGGAAAAGGAGTCAACGTTCAGGAAAGGTATCACATTTTTATTCCTCAGCCTAGTACATGTTTGCTGTATCGGTTTGATTCTCTCAACTCTGGTCTGCAGCAGAACAGTATTTTAATGTGTGGCGGTTTTTTTAAAATTCTATACAAGTAAAATCTAAAAACTGTGAGAACAAGCTTGACTGTGGGGTGCTTTGCTCAAATTTGTCTTTGTTTAACTTGCCAAACTGTTTTTCACAAAAAGCTGTTGTTAAGTGTGCTTAGTTTTAATTGATCGTCAGGTACATTTTTGCTCCATTCATGTTCAAAACATAATACTGCCTTGGGTTTTCAGATAATAATACTTGCTAACAAATAGCATTTTCAGCTTGTGCTAAGCTTCACCTTTCTTTCATGGTGACTTTGAGAAAATTAGGTAAGCAACATTACATATACTTACTTGTATATTGAACAAAATAAAGTGAGCACTTTTAAACAAGCATGAGCTAAACCAGCCTTATTCATGAGTGGATGCTGTCTTTAAAAAAACCCATCGGTATGACCAAGACTTACTCATTCTGAGACATTTAAAACCAGAGCAGCATTCGTGATTGAAACTGCAAATATACAGTCTCGTCTAAAAAGTTTTATAAACATTATAGTGCTAGTTAGGAGATTGGGTACAATCAATCAAATGTGCAGGAACAAAACGCATGACATTTTTACACAATTGGTGCTGATACGTGGAACTGAATGTAAAGAAGGATAACGACTGGATAAGATGAAGTTGATAAGGGAAAAAATACTTTAATTTAAATAATGTCACTCAAAATAAAAATCTTATCTTGCTTTGAATAATAGGCTTCCTTTGTTTTCCTAAAATAATGCAAGTACTGGAGCATGAGCAGAGCAATCTTTGTGTGTTCTGTTTCATTTTATCATGCTTAAGGTAGAATGTGCTTAATCTCACCAGTGTGTGACCATCAAGATGGGGCCACAGGAGGCCCTGTCAGATGTGCACGTCTTACTGAAGGGTAAAGATCTTGACTTATTTTTCATAAAAAATTATTTTAGGTGTCACTGATATTAAATCTCCATCATTAGCTTAAGCTTTAAATTGTTTTAAAAAATAATAATAAGGGTCCCTAAGAAGTTTCTATAGTCTTCCAGTTGAAACTTTCAGTATCTTCCAGTTTAAATTCATAGTTGACACAGGTATTGATTGCATACCTTTTTTGATAAAAGGTATAAGAATGTGTCTTTGGACTGTTGCATTTATTATGTTTTGGTAGTTGCTTATGGCACTAGAACAGTTGCACAGAGAAGTTTTTGACTCTGGTATTCATCCTGTTGCATAATTATGTCTTCACAAAATGAACTCAAAGGTATTTGGAAAAGATAAAAGCAAAAAGAGATAAAAATTTGGTAGCAATAAAAGCAAAAGAAGATAGAAGCAGAGTCTTTTAGCACAATTTGAAGAAAATGGACAAGTTTCTCACTCTAGATAATTTTGTAAGATCAAGTCTGATGCAGAATTAAGTTACCAGTTCCTTAGTTGTTCAAATAACTACCATCTCTTTGATGCTGAATTCCTTTTGTATATCCATCAGAACTCTTAACACTTCTGCAATCAATTGCCTCTTGGCTCTGTTGGAAAAAAAAAATTACAACTGAATGAGCTTGTCTTTCAGTTTCACTTGAATTTTTTCCTTTATAAACTTGGTAGCTGCAGCTAGAAGAAAATGGGGGAAGTTCTGGTGTTGGTTCCCAGGCATGACAGTGTACTGTTGAAAAACAAATCCATCCTGCCTCTCTGCTCAGCAGCTCTTGTCTCTCTCAACTTCAGGATATTGTATTTTATGTCAGAGTAAGATGCTGCAGGCTTGTCTGTTAGGCAGAGGGTGTATTTTACACTGTGTAGTAACAAGGGTAACTTCTGCTCAAGATAATACACAGATTTTTTTATCTCACATACTTAATCCTCAGTTTACACTGTAAGTAGATACCAGCATATCTTTTTCCTTGGTTTAAACACAGATTAGTTTAGTACTGCAAATGAAACAGGTTGCGTTGAATCTTGGCATAAATGTTGAAATCAGAGGCCTTGTAATATCCCTTTGAACGACCAGGTTTAAAACTTCAGAATCTTTAAAGCTGTGAATCTAAGAAGTTTTAGCAATTCTGGCATTTTGTAAGGATGGCTTAAGTATTCATTTTCAGAATATCTAGAAATTTCATATAGGTTATGTTGTTTAAACTGGAGAATTGAAAGCAGAAGGAAGATTTACGCATCTCCAGTTGAGATGCAGGCAGTTAGTCTGGATTGTGTCTACAGTGCTCCTTGATAATTGATGTTACAAATTATGATACAGAGGGTGAAACCAAAGAAAATGAAGCTTGCCTAAGTAAAGAGAAATACATTGTGATATTGCATATGATAGATTAAAATTACTTAGCTTTTAAAGCAGTTGTTTCAAAGTGATTTTGAAATGAGAACAAAATTGAGGAGAAAAAAGCCCCTGACTGGCAGAAGAAACTAATACAGCTAATGATGCATAAGTATTTATTAAACATTTCTTCCTCTCACTAAATTCTGCATTTGTGAAACAGAATTATGTATTAGTATGTGAGGATGATAAAGGACTCATCAGCTCTCTCCTGACTTCCATAGCAGTTAAAGAAAACAACAGGCTAATACAGAAGTAAGAAAAATTAACTTATGGGGCCATTTCAGTCTGATTAATTGCTGGCGACAGGTTTGAATTTCCATGGAGTTAATTGAGAGACTTCTTTAAATGCACCTCTTGCCATAATGATAGAAAAGATGCTAGTACAGGGTGTTAGTCCAACACTCTGTGAAAGAGAACTCTTATTAAGCAAAGTCCTAACACAGAGGCTGTTTATATGAAACAGTATTCAGTGCGATGCTGTAAGACCGTGACTAAAACATGAAAACTCTAAAATCAGAGGAAAAACGATAGGGAGGAGCAGTGGAGTAAACTAATGAGTGAAAGCAGAGCACAGTGATCTTCTTCTAGTCCATTGAAGGAAAGTGATGAGGTGGGTCAAGGAAGGAGATTCTCTCCTGGGAACCCCAGGCAAGTAAGGGGTGATTGCATACTAGACTGTAGGACTTCTTGTGGGATGCAGAGAGAAAAGAATTTGGGCGTAGGGCAGAGTATTGCATGAAGCTTATTATGGGATGTTAAGGTGATAAAAGCAGGGGAATAGAGGAATCAAGGTGAGTTGGGGAGTAAGAAGCATGAGAAAGAAGAGGGGATAAAAAGGCAGCCACATACATGCAGGTTTCTGGGCAGTATGCTTGTCTGAGTCCTGCATCTGGTCACTACAGGCTATCTTGTATTCTTGAAAAATCTATTTGCAACCCTGTTGTGGGTGAGTGCATTGTCTCTTCTGTGTCTGTATGTAAACACTAGGGAACTTCAGGTTGGACTAGAGACAAGGAGAGTACGAAGCTGGTGTTGGCCACTTGAAAGAGACTTCAGGTCTGAGGAGTCTGAGGGCCAACAGCTTAGGCACCAGCATCCGGAAGCCAACTATTGCAAAGGCACTGTGTCTAACACCAGCTGCTGGAGACAAACATTCTATGATCATACACAGTGTGTAACAGGTAGCAAATTTCATGCTGGACTAGCCAGTGTGTGGAATGTAAGCATCAGGAAAGATCCAAGGTGTGAGCTGGTTGCTGGCCAAGGGTATAGAGTCTTGCTATTGGATGAATATCTTATAGTCATCCAATATATATGTATATATTTTGGATTTTATATATATTCTGAGCCTCCTATATCATATTATATATAGGAGGCTCAGAGGGAACTTCTTTGCTCTCTCCCTGAAAGGAGTTTTTAGTGAGATGGAGGGCAGTCTCCTCTGCTATGCCTGCAGTGAGAGGACAAGAGGAAATGGCCTGAAACAGGATAGATTCAGATTAGATATCAGAAAAAAAATTTTCACTGCTAGGGTGGTCAGGCTTTGGAATAGGTTGTCCAGGGAGGTGGTTGAGTCACCATCCTTGGAGATATTCAGGAAGTGTCTAGATCTGGCACTGGGTGATGTGGTCTAGTGGTTTAGGAGTTACAGTGGTAGTGCTGGGTGGATGGTTGGACTTGATCTTAAAGGTCCCTTCCAGCCTTGATCATTCTGTGATTCTAAATCTCATGCAAAAACCATTTGTCAGTAAAAAAACCACTTTGGTTAGGGAATAGGCATGGAAAGAATTTCTTGGATTGGATTTGTTTTTTACTATGAGCTCAGTCACTTGCCACGCATGAATCAGCTCATTCTTGTCTGGAAATATATGAAAAAGGAATTACAAATACATGCACTTCTGATTTGGTGCATTGATGTTGTATTATGTATTATTTGAAAAGTTTTTAGAAGGAAAGTTATAAAAGGAAACAGTTTAATGAGGAACTGGAACTAATACAGCTGCATTATTGTAATCTTGGCCAGGCTAATGAGCGCAGTAGAAATTGAGGAGAAATATGTAAGCTGAGTTCACATAACCAGAATATATGATTCAAAACCTGGAAGTATTAAGTATAAGTATTATACTTATTATTATAAGTATTATACTTATTAATACAGGTCTAATTATAAGTATTATAAGTATTTAAAATAACTTATGAAAATATAAACCATGTTTGTTGCACTTCACAGCTTGCAGACTGAGAGGCATTAAAACACTTTGACCCTAATCCTATTTATAACTCTCATAATGGGACACTGGATTAGCTTTTAAGATGAATCTGTTTAGATTTTCTGCTTCATAATTTCTTCTAAAAGGTTTAAAACCCAGGTTTTATTGGATTAAATTGACTTCTTGCATTTTATCTAAATCAAGTTCCATGACAAGATAATACAAAATAGGAAAAGGGTTGATAAGCAGCTTTTTCTCTGTGTTTTGTGTCCTTGTAAACCCGTCCTTGCTTCTGGGCTCAAATGCAGTAGTTTCAAATATTTCAAGCTGCAGCGAACTCTGCTCAAGTCCTTGCCCCCAGAATCCCTGGAAAACTTGGATATTTCAGCACTCAAACTGTGTACCTCTCCTGCTCTGCAGTCTTGCCATCCCTAGATTAGCTTCAGGTTCCTGTTTCTTCTTGTGACCATTACCTAGCAATAATCTTGCAATTTTTATAATTCTTTCACATGTCAAACAGGAAAAAGAACTTTCCCACTTTTTTTCAGACCCTATTTTGAACTTGTCAGCTTCAAGAACCTAATATATATGTAACTGAAAGCATAAAACTAGTATTTCAAATGTAGTTTTTATTATATGGATTTAATACATGGATATAAGAATTTAAAGAGAAAGATTTATCTTTGCTATTTTGCTGTAGTCTCACTAGTAAGTATAAAAAGAAAGCCAATTTCATTTTAGGAAATTATGCTACATGGTTCATACCTTGTTTAGAGCGCAGTAAAAGGGCCTCTGAGATTGTCTGATGCATTAGAATGGAACTAAACTGATCCAGCTAAGTACAAGACATGAAAGGTTTTAAGCCTTCTTGGAATACATTGACGAAAGTAAATGAGATCTGAGCCAATGTTTTAAATTCAGTTAAAATACTGAATTAGCACTGCATAGTCAATAAGTAATAACAAAGGAATAGTCTTAATCTATTTTCATAGAAATGATTAGCATATCAGCCTAGACCCAGATAAAATCATATTAATGGAATAAGATTATGGTGCATGGTCTGTTAGCTCTGCCATGAAGTTTTTTTAATTCAAATGACTAAAGATATAACACATTTTACATAATCTTGTTCAAGTACCTTACTCTAACTGTGAAAATCTAATGAAGTCCATATACCCAGGTTTTTAAAGTGAAAATGTGGATTAAGGACACTTTAAAAAGTTTACCTTTGGGAGTGTGTTTTGGCTGAAGTACCTTCATGTGTACAGAATTGTATTTGACAACAACAAATGCCAATTTGATTTTGTTGGTTTTCTTGGTGTAAATACCTCAAATTGGCTTCCCCAGGTCAGTGTGAGGCACTGGAATAACCGCAATAGACCCTTAAATAATAAACTTACGTTTTCCCCTTGGGTTGGCTGTTTGTTTGGTTGGAGGTAATTCTGGTTTTATAAATGAGAATGGCAGCTTTTTTGTTGCTGTTGTTGACATGCAGTCTTTCCTCTTGATTAGGAATGCATCAGAGTTTGTTTGAAGAGACACTGTAGTCTGTGCATAATGATGCCACTAATATAACTTGTGTTTCAATATAGTATACCTATTTTCTGGCTTTTTTGCTAGTTTGGCAAAATAGCAGGTCATCACTTGCTAAAAGTATCCCGCATTTTGAAGAGTTTGTCCAATTTCTAAATTTCTTCTTCATCAGTTTCAAGTCTGAAAAAAAATCTTATTATAAGGTATGGTATCTTATAAGAAGGTAAACAGAATAACACATTTCATCTTTAATATTGTTTAAATATCATGGAAAGATTAGTTTTTTCTTATATGCATGTCACATACGAAACTTGTAAAAACAATCTTTAAAAATTCTAGGATGCCTACGTGAGCAATGCTGTGAATAGATATGGACTAAACTTTGGATAGCATAAATACATGAGCTGTCAGAAAAATCACATCTGCAAACCGATTGCAAGCTCAGAGTAAATTACTAACATTATTTTCTCATATGGCAATTCTCAAATGTTTATGCTCTCCTGCAAGTTTTATTGCAAGGAGGTAATGAAGAGGGAAGAAATCCAATTGCTTTATGCACAGACATACTATTCCTACCTAATAAGAGCAAAGGAAGACTTTTGTTCAGTAAGCATAGAGGCATATATGGGCTGTAGTGAGTAAACTGGAAATTGCTTTTAAGTGCTTTTCACAAAATTATTTGATGGATCTGCGGCTTTCATAAAGCTACTTGTAGTTAAGGTAGGGTATATAAGTTAGAAATGCATTGGTAGTCAGATTTGTTTTAAACAGACTGAGTTCTAGATTCATATGAATTTTTCATTGAAGTAGAAAATTGAGGAAAATGTGCAGAGAAGTATTTTTTGTGTTTAATATTAAAATATGAAAGACAGTAAGAGCAGGTAAGTGGACTGGACAGCTGATGAATCAGATTTTTGACAGTGACTGATATCTTGCTTCAGAGTAGGAGAGAGTTTTACATTAGTAACTTACTATTGCTCTGACTGCAGAGTTTTTCTGCTTCAGAGCTATTAGTCATGTGGCTTATGTTTTGCACCATGTGTGCTACCCCTTTTAATGCTCTCACACAGTGTAAATAAGGTCAATGATAATTCTGAATGCTGCTGTTGAAAACTGCTAAATTATTTACATCAGTATCTTGTACTAGTGAATTTGGCAAAAGTTCCATTTGTTTTTAAAGTATTTGGGGTGGGTTTGCATTTCTATTAAGTGTCACGTCTTTTAGAACTGTTGAACCCTTAAAATCTGTACATATGAAGATAATTCACATAAGGTAAAAAGCGGAAAATAGAAACTTGAATCACCCATGAAAAATAGCCACAGTATTTTCACTGCATGCTGACACCTTGGAACCAGGTCTTGCCAAAAAAGGTTGTTTCACCATTATCAGTTCCAGTGAAATACCCTGAGCTGTCTCTGTCAGAGGAGAGTATTCTGGTGAACAGGGATGTGCAGAATAGTGGCACAGAAATTTAGACTGACCACAGGCTCTGGAATGTATGATCATATTAAAAGAAGTGTTCTGAAAGGATAGCAGTGTCGTTAATCATTTCACGAACTTAGATTATTTTCCTGTTTTACTACAATAGTGATTAGAAAAAGGCAATGGGGTTGACTGCAGAGCACCGTGGTTGCTGCTAGATCGAGATCCTCTTACCGTTTTCTCATTCAAGGTCCAACACTTACCAGAAGACCTCATGTATGTTTGTTCTGTCAACCAAGCAAGCTGGTGTAAAGCTTTCCACTTCCCCCTTGTCTGCTGCTGCCCATCCTCTGCACCTGAGAGCCTTACATGTATATGGGCACGGTGCTGAGAGTTGGGAATGGTCAAGCTTGTTGTTTTGCAGAAAGGGAGCATTGGTAACACCACTACAGACCTCATACTATCCTGCTACATATTTGAATTAAATAGGTGTATGACAGTCAGTCTTGCCCATAAGATAACCCTGTCCCCTATAGGCAGCATCGTATGTGCTGTAAAATTCCCCTTTGTACAGGGAAAGGAGCAGGATTGACTTGGCAATGCTTTCTTTCTTTTTTCTGAGGCTGAATGAATCACTCATTTAATGGTTATCTTCAAAAACAGCTGGCTGAGGAAAATTTGGTGAAATACCCCACCGACACACTGGGCTTCCTGTAGTATGTGACTTATGCTTCAGGTGTTATTTAATGTTCTTCATAATCCCACCTCCTGCAGACTTGCTGTCTAAGTTTCTGTGAGAAAGCATTGCTGCCCATTCCCATTGCAAGGACTGGAGTTTACCCTTGGATGAGTCTGCTGCAGAAATGTAGTGCTCAGATTTAGAGCTTCAAGGCTTGGGTACGCTAAGCTTCAATAGGTAAACTGAATTGGGGGATTCACTCTGGTTTGTAGGGTGAGTTCCGTATATAGGTTGATTCACTTGACTAATGTACTCTGTGCACCTGTTTAACAAAGTCTGTGGAATGCAAGAGAAAGGGGAAAGAAGGTGGTTGTGAAGAAAATCTACCAAGAGTGGTGAAGTATTGCTGGCTCAGTATATATCTGTGTCTGTGTTCATCTATACTCCTTGAACATACTTAACAAGGTGCTTAGATGTTGGCTTGCTTAAATTAGCAAAACAAGGAATATACTTGTGCAGAATGGTACAGTTATCAAAAGTTTCATGTCATTATGCTCTGTGTTGGGTGGGACAAGGTTCAGAGGACACATGGATGTGGTGTGGAACATCCCTTCAGTCAGCTGTCCCAGCTGTGTCTCCTTCCAACTTTTACTCAAGTCCAGCCCATCGCTGGAGGTAACGTGGCCAAAAAGAAATATCCATGAATGCTGTGCAAGCACTGCTCAGCAATAGCCAAAACAATGGTGTGTTATCAACAGCATTGTAGCCACGCATCCAAAGCACAGCACTTGTGTCAGCTGCTCTGAAGAACGTGAGCTCCATCCCACCAGACCCATACAGGCAATTAGTTTGCAAAATACATGGTGTAAAGTAGCTGTCAGTTCTCTTGTCCTTCTTGTCAAAGAAACATCCTTATTTACTAGGTAATTTGCTTCAGAGTAACATATGAGAGAGAGAAACAAGTCTGTAAAATCAACTCTAGAACTTAATGTGTGACTAGAGTAATTAACAGTTATTTGCTGGTTTGATTTCATTTAACTCAAGAAAAGTATTTTACATAAATTGAACTAGAATGGTGTAACTAGTGGTATATTGAGGGCAATGTATTTTAAGAGCTTAATAAAGGCTAATACTGATTTCTGTAAAACAGAGCTTTTTAAAAAATTGAGGTCTAGCAGAGACAATTTTTTTTCCTGGTGGTCTTACCCAATTTTTTTAAATTAAACTTCAGATAACTTCTGTGGTTGCTCAAAATTAATAAAAGAAAGAATACAGGAGGGTGGCACAGCACTGCAACATTAGATGCAGGTTTCTGAATTAAAAGATTCTCTTTCATAATGCAGTGGAAAATTTTCTCATTCTGTGGAAACTGGTAAGTTTTTAACAATTGTGTTCTTTCCGTCTTTAAGGATTTAGTCTGAAATGGAGCAAAATAAACCTCAATTTGGCACAAATTTTTATAACTTTTCCACCAAAACTTGATGGACTAGAAATTACTTTAAAATCTTGGAGCTGAAATTGTAGGTGAATGAACAACATTGCTAAATGATTAACCCTACCATTTTCTAATGGTAGGAAAATGAGCAGGATTAATTAAATCATAGCCAGTATCTCCATGAATTACAAGAAGAGTGTCTGGTGCAGCTTCCTCTAATGAAGCCATCTTCTCTGTGTGAGATTAAAGTAGACTTGGGCACTCACTTGCTTCAGAATCAAAATAAATTAGGGTGGCCTGATCTTCTCCACTGTTGTCTGCTTTTGGATTTTATTTGTGAAGATTTCTTAGTGCAAAACATTAAAGTTGATCGAGGTGCATTGAGGAGGTATATGGAGATTGCCAGGGTATATATTTCTCTATAGTAATTTCAAGCCTGTTGATTTACAGTGACAGTGTTGGGAAATCAAGTGAAGGCCCAAATATTCATTTCTATATTTTCATGTTATTTAAATAGGAAAGAGATGCTGCCTCTTATCTTGAGGCATCATTTCTCAGTTCAATGTTCATTTTGATAGAGGTAAAGTTATGAGAAGTTCCTAAATATTTTACAGTATTTGCTCTTGAGATACTGAAAGATGATTTATCTTGTTACCTAAGGACCGCTTACAGATGTGGTATCAGTACCATACTGTCAGCCACATTATTGCATTGTAGATGTACAGCAGATGGGATTTAAAAGTAGCTTGATTTGGGTATAAAACTGGGAGTCAGTCATCACTGGATACTGAACAGAGAATTGAATGAGAGCAGGAAGTTGAAGAGGGAAATGTTCCCATGATAACACTTTATCAGTTATCAACAGCATCAAAAGTCTTATTGAAGTAAAGCAAGATGCTGTGCAATGCTCTCCCCTTGTTTACCAAGCCAGTCATGACATCATAGAAGGTTGTTGGGTTGGTCAAGCATGACTTCCTCTTGGTGAAGCCATGCTGATTTCCTCCCAATTACGTTCTTGTCTTTTGTGTGTCTGGAAATGGTTTTCAGGTCAATTGTTCCATCACCTTCCTACATATTCAGGTGAAGTTGAGCAACCAATTGTTCCCTGGGTCTTCCTTCTTGCACTTGAAAATAGGAATGACAGAAGAGTATATTTAAGTAAAAGGCTAAAAGGAGAGCATTGGAAAATAAAACAATAAAGGTTTATTGAATACCAGTTACCTGTCATCTACATGATTGAAAAAATTTCTAGTGCCCATGCTGTATCTGAATAATGAGTACATCCCTGCTCTTCTACTGAAAGGATGTGCTTTATAGGTGGAAATAAATGTAAAAGGTTGCAAGGTTAATTCTTTATTTGCCTCCTTAATTTGGCAGAAGTATCTAATACTTGCTGAACAGGGGATAACTTAAATTGGTTACTGTGGCTCTCTTCAAAACAAGGACTCACTTTTTCTTAAGGCAGAAAATTCCAAGTCATGCTAGATACTAAGCTGATCATGTGGAGGATTCGAAAAAATGTACTTCCTGGAAGCGTGTTCTGGCTTCAGTTTCTTTCAGTGATATTTGCAAGTAAACTATTTTCAGTGATCTCAAAATAATTTAAGAGAGCGCACATTGCTTGCTTTCAGTGGGTACTCCAAAGTGAGAACGACCTTGAAGAGCAGTGTAGTGGCCATTAGTCACAGCTGTGAAAAACTGCACTGTGAGGCCTGCATATCAAAGATGTCTTGGTGCTCTGCTGTTTGCAAGGACAGTGTTTCAGAAGAATGCACTAGTATGGATGAGAAGTTATTAATACAGGACCCGAAGTAAATATATCTAGGAATTGCTATAGCCATGTACTTTATTCGATAAAACCATATATATTACTAAGACAATCTTGAGTGTTGCAAAAATATAGTTGCCCTGGTAACCTTGAAAGTTCCACTTGAAAATAAGTGCCCAAAATTGTGTACCTGTTCCCTTCTACTTACCTCTTTCATACCAAATTTTTAGTGCTATTTTTAGTTTATTTAATGCTGCTTAGTCTTCAATTTTTCATGCGGTCTTATTCCAAAGGACATAGCAAGGAATAGATTATCTGGTACTGGTGTCAATACTTAAAAATAATTGCCGTGGGAGTCAAGCAGACTAGTAATAGAAACTGAGATGAATCTCAGTGCAGCAAGATTCACAAGCGTTTGTCATGCTATCTTGCACCTCTACAAAGTGGTAATTTTTAGATAAAGCACAACGCTAAATTAAACATTAAGTTTAGGAAATGTCACTGCCTTGTTACACAGGTTTTGCCTGTTGCACACTTCAGTGCTCACTGTGTGTAATACTTAGCATTAATATATCAAAAGGCCACTCTCTCCATGAAGCTTAGTCAGGTATGAGTCCTGTTGGAGGAAAGCTGCTAAAAAGAAATTAAGAAATCACATTTCATGATTTGGAATAAAATTTTGCAGTGTGACTTCCCTGTTCTTTTCCAAAAATTTTAACACCTTGTTTATGTTACTAGAATTATATGGGCAGGAAGGGTCCTCTTGAGGTCCTCTGGAGCAGAGGACCTCAGACCCAGAAGCAGGATATGATCTCTGCCACAGAACGCTTAGTAAGGCATGGGTTTGCATTATACCTTCTCCAAGGGGATCACGGTGCAGTCAGGTAGCCCAAGATCCACGAGACCAAGGAGAGAACACTAAGAAGCAACATGGTAGCAAGGGATCACTTGGGTATTCTTAAGAATAATTGTGTGCATGCAAGTTTCTTGTTCTAACTCACACTTGTGCCAACCTTGCTTAATTTATGTCTAAGTTTAGGTGACTTTAGAGGAGTCTCTGTCTATCTGAGAATCATGGCAGACCAAATAATTGTCTTCTGAATTTGAATAAAAGCTCACCTCTGTGCCATGAAGCATTTTAACCAGAAAGGCATACCAAATTCTAGAGTAGAAATTTCAGGCAGGAGGATAGGAAATTCCAGGGAATGGTGTTTGTTGTGGTGAAAGTATGGGGGGAACAACATCACTGAAGGTAAGAGGAAGACTTATTTTGTTCCAGATAGGTGCTGAATATTGCTTTGCGTGACCGCTGTTGTATGGATGCAGTACTGACAAATGTTAGGTGGCTGATACCTTCTTTCAGTTTTCAGAATGTGTTGGTGAAAACTGTGTTGCTGTCAAGGCACTGGACAGTGCTTTAAGGAGAAAATCTCCATCAAGGAAACAAATGTGGTATTAATGTCTAGAAATACTTGCTGTGCTAAATGATTTTGCAGTTTTTTCTTAAATTAACTAACTATGAAGTAACCTTAAAACATATTACTTTACATACTGGCAAGGGAGCAAAATGGGACAGAAACTGCTGATGAAGAAATACAGTAACAATATTGGAAATGGGTGTCTTAAAGGATCGTATTTTTACAGAAATTCCTGGTTTTATACCTTGGGTCTTCACTGCCTTTCTTATTTGCAGAGTCATGAAGCAGAAATACACATTTAGTAATTCTTCAAAATGTTCATTTGACAAAGCAGAGGGCCTAAGTAGATTATTCCTACTATATTTTTAGATTTTTAGTTCAGGTAATGAGATTGATTTGCTACAGTAATAAGTACCAGAGATAAGAGGGTGCTATTTGAACTCTATCTGTTTAATTCTTACTAATGTATGCAAAAGTGTTTGGTTTCTGTGAAAAGTTCGCATTCAAAACTAGCCTTGTCCGGTTCTAATTTATTTTGAACTTGTGCTTTTGGGTAGTTATCAGAAATCTAATCTGGAGTAATAAAAATTTGCACGTATAATTCTAACAATCATTCTTTCCAGTTGAAAGAAATTATTCTATGTTCATAATTTTAAGCTGTTTAAGCAAAAGAAAAAAAGCCAGTTTCATGAAATCAAGCGGCATGTCAGAAACTTATTTTACAGCTTCTGTGACCCATAGTGTTCCTTCTAGAGTTGAGGAAGACTCAAATGTGCAAATTCTGTTCTGAAATATTCACTGATAGTTCTGATTGGTGTTTATTTTAGGATAATAATGTAAAGTTTTATGGCATATATATTGAGTTGTAGAAAACTTCATTTTGAATAGTCACTCTTAAAAAAACCTTCCATATGCAAAAGTTTACTTTCGAAAACTACACTTTTTTGGAGTATTTGGAATCAGTTTGCTATGCTTCAGATCATGAACTCAAAGATGAAAGTTATAATACAGTATAGAATCAGGGAATCCATGGCATGTTTTTCCAGCAGGTGATTTCCCAGACAGTTTGATCTTGAGCAAGTTGTGCAAAGTCAACCTAAGGATTTTTGGCAAGAGGAACTAAGTATTTCTCTGAGAGATGGACAGGGGTCAGTTAAATGTGACAGTAGCTGTGCCCTGTAGCTGCAGAAGTGGAGTTCAGTTCACTGGAGCTCTTTGCTGGGGGTTTTCAGGTTTCCCTTGCTCACATGAGAGGAAGGTCAGTGGTGTGACAGGGTTCTGGTCCCTCAGGTCGTCTTTGAATACTCTGGCACTTCCTCACTGCTCCCTACAAACACCAAGCTCATTACTCCTTAGGCTGAGTTTGCAGGAGAGAAAAGTAAATGATTCTCTAAAAAAGGAGATCTTTATGCCTACTTATTGAACTTTAAAGTTCTCCTAATGCTAAATACTAAGATATAATGACTTCAGCAACCTGAGGAGCCTCAGTGACTCTGTTCAAGCCACATTATGGGTGTGATAAAGGTGTGAGTGAAGCAGGTTCTGCTGATGTGAGCCTAGGGCCCAGCTTGACAGTGCTCTACCACCGTGATTTGGTAATCTGTTCTAGCTAAAGGCTGTACTCATTGGTCAACCACTCTGCTTCATTTTTTTGTGATAAGGATGGAGTAAAGCCATTTTAACGTGTGTGAGGAAATGCATTTGTCATGTCACTACAATAAACCAGCTTGTATTAATTTTAAAAATTGATGTTTTGATGGATTCAAGTGATCAGCCTGATATTGGTATGAGAACAATTATAAACAGATTTATGAAGTAATTTTCATAATCAGATTTCACATGAATAGTGTCATATATTTTGAAGTCTCTAGGCAAGAAAAGACTTCCCTTTTCGAAAGAATAACACTGTTCTAAGCCTTCAGATTTATAAGGGAAAAGATTATGAACACAGGTTGTGTGCATCAGTGCTCAGCATCTGTAAATTCTGCACGTTCTGCAGATGCTCTTGGCAGGAAGGCTTCTAATTTTTAAATTTAAGCTTTTAAAAACTTGATTTTTTTTTTGCACTCTAATGTTGTGGAACTGTATAGTTTGGTTGCTGAAATGAGTTGATAAATTATAAACAGCTCTTTGCCTAGTGCACGATATGCAGTGGTTCAGTTTAAGACTTATTTTAAGCTATCCTTGAACTTAAATTTATTTTAAAAGTGATTACATACCAGTGAAGGTATAAGGGTAATTTTTTACAGTCGTGTCAGTCATGTTCCTTTGACCATAACTTCTACATACTTCATTACAAATCAAATTCATTATGATAAACAAATGCAGAAAAAGGCTTTGATACTGAAACAGCATCTTTAATGAGAATTTTTTAAGCTTGGAATCTTTTCAGAAAGGTTACTTGTGTTTATCTTTTTGTTCTCTTAAAAGCCACAGAAGAAAGAGGATCAGCAATCAGAAGCTAAAGCAAGTCCAAAAAAGTCATCAGAACCCACTATTGACCTTTTAGGACTTGGTAAGCAATATGTAATTACCTGATTTAAAATCAAACACAGGTGCATTGTTTTATATTTTAATAGGCATACTTTTATTTTCTCTGTTTACTGATAAATGCATTTGAAAAACATAAGATTGAGTCTATGAATTTGAAACTATGAAGGAGGATGCCATAGGGGTATGGGTATATCAATACTTATGTTTTGCTAAGGAAAGTAATGAGCTCCTCTGGGAAGGGGAAGTTATCAAAGTGATCTTCAAAGGGCTTGTGGACCATAGTATTTCAGTGTTTATGGTGCAAGGGTATTTTTCAATGAAAATGCTGAGGTTATCTGTATTGTGTATCTGTAAAATACCTTAAATCATACAATTCCTGTATCGGTTAAAAGAACAGTAAACTGTCGGACTGTAGGTGACTAGTATCTTGTAAAACTTAATGCACTGGGAATTTCAGTGTTGTGTACTAACTGCAGCCATTGTTCATTTTTGTCTGACTGGCAGGTAACTTTATTTGTCCTGTAAATAAACTAGTTTGAAGTAAAATAGTTTAATTTGCCCTGTTGTGTGTAGTCCATATTCGTAAAATATGTCTTTCATTTATCTAGTGTTACTCTAAGTGTGTTTTTTCCATTTGATAGAATCTTAAATGGAAATAGAAAAATGTAACATTAGAGTAACTGTTTTTATTTCCTTTTGTTACTCAGTGTTAGGAAAATTTTCTAAAGGTTATGTCTGGATGTTAAAAGTATTCAATTTATATCAATATAATGGCTGTTCTTAATTTTCTACATACTTTCTACAGGGTATTAGAGGAGGCTGATAAGTTGTTTAAATGCAATTAAACTAAAAACTTGACTTTGTAGGAAAATGTTCTGGTTTTTTTAAATTTTTTTGTTTCAAAGTTTGAATGATGTGACAACAAAACAATAAATGTCTTCTCTGGTTTAGAATTCACACTCTCATCCAAAATGTATGTAGCTTTCCCTCTGGATGTAGCCTTAAATGTAAAGTACTATTTTTGTACAAGTTATGTATATGTTGTGGTCCATGTCTCATTTCAAGCAATCTGCTACTATAGGCAAGCAAATCTTAATTAACATAGTAGAATGAATGTAGAATGAACCTATTAAAAAAAAAGTAATTTAGACTTGATAGAAAGCTGTTTTTCCTTTCTTTTCCTTTAGCAGAACAAGAACCTAATTAAGAACTAAAATTCAATCAATATGTGGGTTTGATATTGCTAGCCTTCTGTATTCTTTTGCTCATGTTTCGAAAAAATCTTGGTTAACCCTGTTTTATGATATAATAATGAACATTGGCTAAGAGATGTAGTGTGCAATGGAAAGTATTGTAATTGGTGTTCAACAGCTGTGCTTCTTCAGTGAGATATACAAAGGGCAAAGTTTCTAATATGTATGTTAAGCCCCCATAATTTTAAAGGACGTAATGCTTAAAGATCTTTTAAACAACAAGTTGAAAGGCTGTGTAATAAGCTAGTAGCACTTGGAATCCACTGAGCTGCAAATGAGATTGGTGTTAACGAGAGCAGACCTGCATATTTCAGTTGGAGAGTTGTCTTTTAATTAAGACTTGTGGTAATTACTTCAGACAGTATTAAAAGAGAGATCACATCAGCCCAGTATATCATGCAAGAATAGCCCAGGTTGGAAGGGACCTCAGAAGCCCCTCTGGTCCAACCCATAGAAAGGAGAGCCTAGAGGAGATTATCTAGCATCCTGTCTGATCACACCCTGAAAACCTCCAGTGATGGGGACTCTACTGCACCTCTGAGAGGTTGTTCCAGTAATTGATCTCACTGTAAAAAACTTATTTCTTATGTCGAGATGAAACCTCTCATGATGTAACTTATACCTGTTGCCCCTGTCTTCTCCATGTGGCTCCTTGTGAGGAAATAGCCTCTGTCCTCTTTGTAGTTGCCCTTTAAATACTGGCATACTGGGATGAGATTGCTCCTGATCCTTTTCCAGGGAGAAAAGGATGAACTGCTTCAGTCTTTCCTCCTAGGACAAGTTCTTCAGCCCTCTGGCCATCTTCATGGCCCTCCTTTGGACCCTTTGCATCTGTCTTGAATTGTGGGGTCCAGAGCTGGGCACAGACTCCAGGTGCAGCCTGGGAAGTGCTGAGTCCAGCGAGATAATCAGGTCTGTCTCAGCTGGTAACATCCCTGTGGATGCAGACCAGAGTGCCACTTGCCTTTGTTGCTGCAGTGACATACTGCTGATTAAAATGTTTGATATGTCAGATCAAATAATACTAAAATGTATATGATTGCTTAGCTCATTCTTCTTACTGAGCAGACATGTTTCTAACAAGGATTCATTCTCTTAGGACTTCATTTCTGCAAATGAAGAACAGTAGTAGCTTTTAGTAGGGCATATCAAAATTGCCTGTGCTAGCAGGTTAAGTAATTTTAATACATCAGAACTCATGCTAGAATAATTGTGGCTTTCAGAAGCTCAGCTTCTTTGCAAAGTATTTTCATGAGTAACCCATAGTGGTAGCTTTGAGTCTGGGGTTATCCTTCAGGTCATTGCTCTTTTATTGTCTCAGTTGGTTTTGTAATAGTGACCTCATCAGAAGGTAAACTTCCTGAGATAGGACTTAGGCTGTGAAAATTGAAGCTAGGCACTTTTTTAAAAAATAAACTCTTTTCATTTTTTCTTTACAAATTGCAAAATTTTCAAGATAATACATCTAGGTAAATTTAATCTTTAAATCTTCTAATAGAGGGAGAGGCACAGTATCCTCAGGGATCATACTATCCTGTTTGTGTTTCTTCTGAACCTTTTAAAATAGAATCATGTGGTTCCCTTGAGTTCCTGATCAAGGGTTTACTATTGACATGCTGTTTGGATATTCACTTTTTGATGATCCAACAACATTTCTGGCTTTTGGCCTTTTGTTTCAGAATAGATTTTAATTCAGTACTCCACACACAGAAAAGTGGGGAAATGGACATGTACAAGCTAAATATTGTTATATTCTCCACAAGCAGTAGTGTTAGTGTTCTTGCTGTGCAACTCCAAATTCCTTCCCTCTGTTCCCAGGCAGTGAGAAAGTCACAGCCTGTTTCTGTAGGCTAAACCTGAAGGTGCTTTTGTAGTCATCTCTACAGTTATTTGAATCCTATCCATGCTGGGAGGATGCCCTGCTGAAAATGTGGAGGCTTAAAATTGATGCTAAAATCAATAATATGGGATTTTATAACATGAATTTTTAATAGGATAATTATAGGAAACATTTTTCAGTTTGAAAGTCACTGTGTAAACCACAGTTCTTCAGCACTTAAGTGGTTGGTGGCACTGTATTTTCATCTCTCTGATGTTAACCTTGTGCTCTGTGTTCCTTTTTGGGGTGTGTACCTTTTTTGAGGTAGATGTCTACTTATGCCAGCCTGATGTGAATAATTTTTTTTAAATCTTGTAAAAAAATCTGTGATAGCTGTGTATAAGTGTGGAATATTGGAATGTTACACAGACTGTTTTGGATCATTGTGTTTGTCAAGGAATGTCACTTAGAAATTATTTCAACAGACAGCAAATAAAAAAGGAAAAATTAGTATTTTTAAATTACATTACCTTACAGAATTATCAGAAAGAAGAAAAGTGCATTTTACACATTCTGCATCATTTACCATGTTTAAATGTGTCGTTCATAAAATAAATAATTGCATATTCTGAAATAACCCTTGTATTAAGTTACAATGAATAATTAAAAGAAAGGAGATTTGTTATATTGTTATTATTTACTGAATTTGATGTGTGGGGCATTCATCTGGCATGGCTGCAGGTAAAATATGATATACTAAAAGCTACCTATCTGCTTCTATGTGGGATATACTCTGAAAGAATTCTGTGAAGTTTAGGGAGCTTAATCACAGTATGAAATGTAGCTGAATGGTGCATAACTGAGTAATGTGCTTTTGTTGGTACTGTATGGTAAGCATGGTTGGTCCTAAGTTGGAAAATTGCATTTAAGAAATAATGAAGATACATTCATAAATGTGTATCACGTATGCTTATATAGATCATAGAATTCCTAGAATTCTAGAATAGTTTGGGTTAAAGGACCTTGAAAGGTCATCTAGTCCAACCCCCTTGCAATGAGCAGGGATATCTTCAACTAGATTAGGTTACTCAGAGACCAACCTGTTCAGTGCTTCATAACCCTCATTGTGAAAAATTTCTTTCTTATATCTAGTCTGAATCTATCCTGTTTTAGTTTAAAACCAGTGTCTCCCCCCATATTTCTTACAGGTTTTCTTTAGGTACTGGAAGGCCACAATAAGGTCTCCCTGGAGCCTTCTCTTCTCCAGGCTGACCAACCCCAACTTCTCAGCCTTTCCTTATAGCAGAGGTGCTCCAGCCCTCTGATCATCTTCATGGCCCTCCTCTGGACCATGTCTTTCTTGTACTGGGGGCCTCAGAGCTGGACTCCAGGTTGGCTCTCACGGGAACAGAGTAAAGGAGTAGAATCCCCTCCCCGTCCTGCTGGCCACACTGATTTTGATGCAGCCCATGGGCTGCAAGGGCATACTGCCAGCTCATGTCCAGATTTTCATTCTCCGCTGTCCTGAAGTCCTTCTCTGCAGGGCTGTTCCCAATCTGTTCATCCCCCAGCCTGTATTGATAGCAGGGATTGCCCTGACCTGGTGCAGGACCTTGTACTTGGCCTTGCTGAACCTCATGAGGTTTGCTTGGCCACAGTTCTGGAGCCTGTAAACAAGTTAACATTTGTACTGTTGCTGCAGTGTTAAGGTTATGCTTAGGTAAGCAATGTATCTACCCAAAATGAAAACATTTACAACCACTTGAGGCATACAGCATTGTTAGTTTTCTGGCTTTCCACATTTTATTTTCGGAAGTATTATATAGAAATTGCTTCCCTATGAATGCTTTTTCACTTTTGCAAAGGTTTTAACAGTAAATAAAATTTTACTAATGCATTAAATCTGCAGTAATTTTGTCCAGACCTTGTTCACATCTTTGCCCCAGATTTTTGTTGAAAGTATTAACCTATTTCTCTCAGTTCTGCCTGTCTAGTGATTTGATGTAAAAAATAATCATGAATATTTTTCTCTATTGCAGTTCTTGGTATGGTTGTCATAAATTGTTGTATATATAAAAATACATGTCTGCTTAGTAACAAAGTTCTTATAAATAGTTTGGGCCATAGAAAATGAGTTTCAGAAACTTAATGCAAAGTTTAAGAGCAGCTCTGCTTTCTTGCTGTGTCCTCTCTTGCTGTCCATTTGAAGCTCTTTGGCTGGTCATTCTCACTGTTGGTACAGATAAATACAACAAGAAGATTAATGATGTATATGAAAGCCATGATGTATATGAATAACAGTAGGCAGCACTGAATTGGAAATTGTCAGACATTAATAAAATATATGTACAGAAAAAGAATGTAAACGTAAACTTCACTGGAGCCCTTCAGTATATTATTAAATATATCCTGGTAAATATCTTTTGTTTCTGCTATCAAATTTAAACAAGACGTCCTAATCTGAAATCAGAAGCAGCATCTGCTGTTGCACAGATACTATCTGTCATACTGTCATAAATTGTAAGAAGAGAACTTTTAGAACCACAGCTAGGAGCAATGGTGGGGAACAGCATCTATTGACTCTTCATGTTACCTTCTCCAACTGAGCATGAAAACTCTGCCTTGCACATGCTCTCATTGGGGTGGCTTCTGCCACATCTAATACTTCATCCCTTACTACAATGCGTCCTCCAGAAAAGTGATAGAAGTAGTGTTTATTAACAGTTAATTGCTTCAAAGTAATTCTGTGATGGTTGAAGCTACAAATGTCTCAAAATATTCAGACAGGCCCACATAACTTAATCTGCTTTTTACTTGTTCCCTGGACAGGCTAAAGCCATCTTTCCTTCCATCATATACACTTTACCTCTTATACCCTTTTTTTACCTCACTTATACCTCTTTTAATCAGATTTTAATGGTAGGTGGCACAAGTTGAATGAATAGTGATATACTTAGAGTAAGTTAGAACTCTGGTGGAGCATCTTTCCTATATTAGAGAAACATTTTAAAATGTGGAGTGGAAGGAGAAAGGGCTTCTTAATCTGTGACCTGGTATGCTGAAGTTGAGAATATCCATCATCTCTGTATCAGAACTGTGAATTATTGTGTTGAAATACAAGTCTCTGTATGCCTGCATGCATTTATATTTAAATGAAGACACTAATATGGCCTCAAGTAATAAACTGGAGTGAAAACATTGTTAGGTTTGTTCTATATTCTGCAACCTAATTTTTTTTTTTGTTTCCATGCAGGGAAGGGGGAATGTTTTCGGAGTTGCTTTTTAATAGATAAAAATATTCCAACTATTATATTTTGAGAAATCAGTAAGACAGGATCATCTATTAATACTATTCATACAGGCTTAAAACTGTACTGTGAACAGTAATTCAAAATGTCTGGTTTCTACACCAGTAGAGACAGGGATATATTTATTCAGTAAGAGATGAAAGGTATGTACACTACCAAGTAACTTTCTTACAGAAGCAATCTAGCAAAAATCTGGATTTTCATAGTATTAATCTATAAGCAGCATATTAATTACTTGAAAAATAAGGTATTTTTGCAAATATGTCATGAATGTTCTAAACAGGTGAAATGCTTAAGTAAATGATTACATTTAAATTTTCAGTTTTCTGTGTTAAACTCTTTTACATTCAGGGAAACTAAATTTTGGAATATGACAAGATACTTTTTTAATACATGTGCCTGACTGAGGAAATGACAACATTAAATTATTAATTCCTGACAATCCTTTTGCTTGAAAATTATGCACAACTCATTCCTAAATTTATCTGAAACAGTGAACCTTTGAGATGTTTTTGGAACTGCCAGTCTGCAGAATGACCTCAAATGAAGCTTGTTGCTTAAATTGCCAGTATATTTATTTCCACACATCTCACAGCACTAGTGTGGATGGAATAGTGGAGCAGATTATACATATGGTCATTTTGCTGTCCCCTGACTTTCATTCATTGCATTAAGATTAAGTAGCTTTGTCATAATCATAGATGAGTTTGTAACTTTACTTTTCAGAATCATTGAAATGGCAATCTCCCAGCGAAGTAAAACCACAATAGGAGAACATTAACTCTACCCCAGCCAAAACCAGCACAGCATCTCTGAGGAATGGTCTTCTGAATGGATTGTTTCAGAATGCAGTGCCTTCTCATATGAGTTAGCAGTCAAAAAACTTGTCAGTCTTATGATGTTAGCAGCAGTTCTTTCAGTGTACTGTAATCAAGGGGCTTTAGGATACTGATCCTCCTTGATGTATAAACAGCCATGCCAGTCACAGCAGAGAAAGTTTTGACCTAATTCAACTGGTATATTCTGCCAGAGAAGTTCTGCAGTGAGATTGGATCATTTGAGACTTAACTTCTTTTACCTATAAAAGCTTTCTTAAATTTGCTGTTAAGACTATGCAGTCATCATAGTGTTCAGCTGAATCTGGAGTCACCTTTGTATTTGTCAGGCTCTGTGTAATGCCAACCCACTTGTGATATGCTTAGGTATAAATTTATGAGCCAATTCTTGCCGCTTGTTCTTGAACAGCTTAAAATCAAATGAGAAATGGTTGCTGTGTTCCTTAAAAACCTTTTGTGATATTTTTATCCCTATATCTTTTCAAGTATTTTTTGCAATTCTCCTTAAAGTGTAATGCTCTGGCCCTTTGTCCTGCCCGTATCCACTTTCCCCAAGATCATTAATGTATTCACGTGTTAAAGTGGTTACTGGCACCAAGGTTGTGGAAGGTTAACTCTGTACAGAACGAGAGCCATAGGTTCTTATGGATAATTAGCTCAGTGTTCCTAAAGAGGTATTCATGTGGAGCTATAGAATAAAGTCTCTGCAAAGTACTTTTGAAAAAGGAGGGAGAATGTACTTTTTTTCCTAGTGCAAAGTTTATTTATGTACCCTTGAGTAAATTAGCATATCAAGAATAACTTTATGGATTCTAAAATGCAAATTTTTATTCAAGAGCATAGATGAGTGTATTTTATCTGATACATGGCTACCAAATTTGGGCCTTCTCAGTAAGACATCTGTTAAAATTCTTACCAAAAATGTTGATATGCTTGAAAAAGACTCCTGAAAAATGAGTAGTGTGTACTGATAAGTTGGTGTGGCTGTCCTTAGGGAAGTCTTAAGTGTTTTGTTTTGTCGTTGATTGATTTATTTTTTTTCTGAAGCACATTAGTATGCCGTGTTTTTAGGGAAAGAAGTTCCTTACAAAATCTGAAAACATCACAGTCTGAAAAGTATCTCAGAAATTGAGATCTTTGATGGGGGCAGTGTAGGAGGGAATAGGAAGCTTTAGTTATTTTTATGCTGTTAAGATATTAATAATTTTCCCTCTACATGTGATTCTGCTGTCTTTTTAAGATGGTCCAGCTGAAGCATCTGTTACAAATGGAGGCACTGCTGCTGTCACAGCACTGAACGATGACCTCGATATCTTCGGCCCAATGATCTCTAATCCTTTACCAGCAGCTGCTGTACCTCCTGCTCAGGTAAAATTTATTTACTAGTTTATTAGTTACATGTATGTGTAAATATGTGCATGCACATGTGTATTTTCCTTCAGAGAATTGTTCACTTGCACAGAAGGAATGCTGCCTTCTCTGCAGTCATGGCTGAAGATGCTTTAGCCGTAATGGTGATACTTTTATCACCTCTTCAAGTTTCTGCACTGCTCAGGTATAGATAGAGAATTAGGGAATGGTGTGGTCTTCCCTTCTGGTTATCCAGCTACATTGGATTCTCTCTTAATCTGATGATGGTAGTCATGTTTTCATTTATATTCTTTTGTCTTATTCTTTTTTTAATTGCTGAGTATAATTTTACTTAATGTCCTCAGATTATTGGACTTAAAGTCATCCTTTTTAAGACCTCCTACTGCTTTGTGATGCTGATATCTAGGAAAGGCTGCAGCAGATGCTTCTCTCTTAGAGCTGGTAAAAATTTTGGGTCTGAAGCTTCATACTCAGAATCAAGAATAGATATCAAGAAAATCTAATATTGCTACCTGGACTGATCTGTCTTCTGTTTTATCTTAGAACTTGTGTGCCTTGCTTTCCTCAGAGAAGGGTGGCATAATCACCTGGCCTGCTCTCTCTTTATAGCCATGGTAGTTTGGAAGCAACCCCATTGCCATGCCTGTTGTAGTGGGAAAAGCAGCTTTGGGGACACACAGAGAAACTGCTTAAAGCTGCAGCTCTCACAAAGTAGCTTGAAATTCAAAGAGCAAGGTGTTGGAGTTGAACATGGCTGGTGCAGAGTGTACGTGTGCAGGCTTCCTTATCCCCTACTGGCTTCTGAGAGGGAGGTTTTGGAGGAATAGTGGGCTAAGCTCCCCATCTGGGGAGTCCTGTTAAGGTAATATAGAGGCTTATTTTTGTGTAAGGCTTTCTGTCCTGCTCAGCTGAACCAGCAAGAATGGTGTGTATTCTTGAATTTATGGTTTGGGACATGTGAACTGTACTTGTTTCTCTTTATCAGTTAGTTTTCGTAATATATGTAAAATGGAAGGAACAATGATGAAAAGGAGTTCTGAATACCGCAAAGCATATACATGTTGTTCAGCAGATTTTTCTTCTTTATCCTTTGCTGTCCCTTCTGCTGCTTGTTGCTGAGGGCTGACAGCGCAACATGCTAGGTAAGGCTTTAGAGCCTGAAACCACATTTCTTTTTGCAGATAGGGCTAACTTGCCTTAAGCCACCCATAAACAGTGAGGGAAATGAGCTGTATACATGCATTTAGATTTGGATGTGTTAGCTAAAATTGCCAAGGAAAGTGTTGGTCTAATTTTCTTGTCGCATGTGGAAGTCTCTGCTCAAAGTACCAGGAAGAACAGTCTTTGAGCGCTTGTTTGCTATTCTAGCACCTTATGTCAGAATTGATCTAGATGAACCTACGTGTAGAGCTAGATGTGAAAAGAGGTAGCCCATTTCCAGCTTTCCTGAATTTTGTAATGTATCCAGTTTGGATGTAGGTGGAGTAAATTTAAATCTATGAAGTTTCCACTTAGCCCTGAAATGAACGGGCCATGGTAGTATTGCACATAATGGATAGGACTGAGTTCTGATTTTCCCCCTTTCCAGTCCTTCTGAAGCTGAAAGTGATGACTTCTATATGTAGTTACTGTCTGCTCAGGAGAAAAGAGCAGCTTGAGAGAGAAGAGGAAACCCTTCTTTTGTTTCTACTCCATGAACACCTGATGTGACCTGCTGGTTAAACAAATGATTTAGCTGTAGAATGAAGGAAATCCAAAAGCAGGCTAAATATTTAAGGGTCAGAAGAAGCAAAGTGAAGGGGGATACCCTGGATGATGATGACTAGCAGTGGGGTAGAGTAATGGAGTGGCTGCTAAAGCATAATGAATTGCATGTAAATAGCTAATTTAAAATGCATTTCTGTGATAAAGGTTTGGTCACTGGACCTTCTGTGAGAGAAATATTTTAAAATGTACTTTATCTTTGTGCTGGTTTCTAGGCTAAAAATGGTACTTACTAAATTGATTAAAAATGCTAGAAAGGATAATATTATTCTCAGTATCTTGTAAGTATTACCTTGTCTGTGTACTAGAAAGCCTGAATATATTTACTTGCTGTAAACAAACCTGGCCAGATTTATAGTGACATTTTTCTTTTTTTCTGAGTTCTCTAATCAGGAGCAACAAACAGAACTTTCATCAAGCTTTTTTTTTTTTGTCAAGCACATGATCCTTATGGCATATTGCAAGATTTAATTCTTGATTATCTTTCATTTTTAATCACTAATCTCAAAGAAGATGTAATATAATCAGATAATCTCCCCAGATAAGAGACAGGGACAGGGTAGGTAGCAGAAGACAGGTGATTATATGGATTGCTTGCTAAACTGGGGCAAAGAGAATATTATGTTTTGCTTTAGGATTAGCAAGACCTTGCATGTGTTGCATTTCAGGACAACCATGTCTAGTCTGGGAACTGAGGCTGGACAGGAGTTGAGGGTGTCTCTCATTTGGCAGCAGTAGGAGTACTTTGTAAGTTCTTTCAACATGTAACACGGACAAAAGTTGTATGGGATTCAGAGAAGAGTCAGGAGAATACAGGAGACTGGAAAGGTTGCCTTATAATGAGAGGTTTTAAAGACTTGGTCTGTTTAAATTTCTTGAAGTAAAAAAATGGTGTTGTGATGACATGTAATGATTTTGTGCAAGGCTGCAGTTGGGAAAGTGGGCATGAACTCAGACCAGTAGTTGAGTAACCCTAATATTCAGTTCCTGTGCATGGAAATTGGAAAATTTAAAGTAGAAATCTATGGTCAGTCTTTAACTGGAACTTGTTTGGATATCTCTTAACAGAATGTATTGGGGAAAAAAGGTAGAAGAAGGGATCAAATGTGGAATAGCATGACTTGCTTTGTCATGGACATATTTACCATGTTATTCTGCATAGTAGGTGTGTCTGAGGTACCACAGTGGGTTTTGAGAGCATTGAAAAAGAAGGGAGTGTAATGGTTCTCCTCAAACTGATTTGTAGAAGCAATGTATGACCCTTGAGTTTTCACAGGATTGCTTTTGTTTCCAACTTAACCTGAAAGTCAGTATTTAGTTCTAAGTGCACTTGGTTTTATGGCGCTGTGGAGCACAGAAATGTCAGTTTGAATGTTTTATTATGAGACTGAAACAATATGATGTCTGCAAACCTTAGGATTTATGACCATTATCATAGGCGAAACATGATTTTTAAATGAAAACAAAAGCATTTGTTTCTCCTTTTTCGAATGTGGTCTCAGTGTTCAGGATCATATGCACTTTCAATTCTGCTTTCAGATATGCGTCTTTATCACAGTTTTCAAAACCAGTTAAAATATTTTTCCTACTGTTTGGTATAGTTGGTTGCTAATGCAAACTATTGAATTTGTAAAGGACTGGTAAAGAACAGTATGTGACTGAGTAACTTTTTTTCTGTAATTTTGCCTATTAGCAAACTCGAGGGGGTTTAAGAAGAGTTACCTTAAGCAGCTCTACTGGTTAGAGCTAGATAAAAGGCACGTGCTACAAATTTACCCATTGTGCAGTATTCATGGACAGAAGAAAGGAAAAAAGAACATTTTGTATTTAGTGATGCTTTTTCATGTGAAGTGGGCATAGCTAAATGATAGCCATTAGAACAGGGTTTGTTGCCAAACACTGTGTAGAAACTAAGCAAAGGTCTATTGTTTTTACCAATACTTAACACCAATTTCCCAAACGGTTTTAGCCACGTTCTCATTTGGACTTTGTATGGGTATGTCTTCCAGCAAAAGTGTGATCTTCATTGTTTGGTGAAACCTGTAGGGAGAAGAAAGGGAGAACTGGGAGGTATTAGATTTGAAAGTGTTCAGTGAAACACTTAGTGTCTTTCTCCAAGCAAGATACTAAATTCAATCAACTTAAACTTTTTTGAATTTGTTTCTGTGTGTGCGCCTGATTTGAAGTGTATTGTGTTGGGATCTGAGAATTGGCTCAGTGGCTACTAAAATATATTTTTATAGAGATGATGTATTTTCTTCATGATTCATACAAATTCTCATGTAAAATGCTGGTATGTTTTAGATAACTAGATGTTCTTAAAACCTCATTTTCCACTGAGATCAGGTTTGTATGCTGAGCATGATTGCCATTGATCAGCAGACAAGCTTCAACTTGCTAACAAATTTTGGTGATGTTAATTTGTGAAAGCCCTCAGTTCTTATGTAAAAATTAGTTATTTCCAAAGTCTGCTTTATTGTGAGTGTTATTTAAGCAGGGTCTTACTTGAGAGCTGCATAGTCCTATTCTATTATGATCAGCTGAAATGTTTGTCGCTTATGCTATGTTTGTTTTACCCCTCTTTACATTTTCGAGTACCTGAAAGCAAAAGTTTCATTCCTTCAAATTGGGTTTAGAGCAATCCCAAACATGGGTATAGGTAGGGCAGTGAGTAGATTTGAGAGCAGCCCTGCAGCGATTTGAGAATTCTGGTGGATGAAAATCTAGACATGAGCTGGCAATGTGCATTTGGAGCCCAGAAACCCAACTGTATCCTGGTCTTTGTCAAAAGCAGTGTGACCAGCATGTTGAGGGAAGTGAGACCTCACCTGCAGTACTGAGTTCAGCTCTTAGGTCCTCAGAAAAGGAAGGACATGGATCCATTGGAGCAGGTCCAGAGGAGGGCCATGAAGATGATCAGAGGGATGGAGCACCACTCCTGGGAGAACATGCTGAAAGAGTTGGGATTGTTCAGCCTGGAGAAGAGAAAAGGCTCCAGGGACACCTTATAGTGACCTTTAAATACTTAAAGGGGGGCTACAGGAAAGATGGGGACTGACTGGTGATAGGACAAGGTGGAACGGCTTCCAACTGAAAGATGGTAGATTTAGGTTAGATTTTGGGAAGAAGTTCTTTACTGTGAGGGTGGTGAGGCAGTGGCACAGGTTGCCCAAAGAAGTTGTGGATGCCCAGTTCTTGGAAATGTTCAAGGCTGGGTTGGATGGTGCTTTGAGCAACCTGATCAGTGGAAGGTGTCCCTGCCCGTGGCAGAGAGGTTGGAACTTGATTTTTAAGGTCCTTTCCAACTCAAACCATTTATGATTCTATGATTATACTCTCTTTGGTGCTGAAAACAGCTTAGGTGGAGCACAGTGGAAGAGCAGGCGTCATACTTCAGAACCAGAAAGGGTCAGCTAGACAGTCTATAGGAAAGGAAAATTATTTAAAGTTCTAGAAAAGAAAAAGCTGAAGAGAGAAAATGAGACTACATGGGAGATAAGTGTCTTCAAACCTAGAAAATGTTGATTGCGAAGAAAAGGCTGCCTTGTTTGTCCTGCGTACTGGACATGGAACAAGAAATAAAGTTGAATTTTTAATCTTATTTTAACGTTGATTATGTTCTCGGATATGAGAAAGTGATAGAAGTATTAATCTGACTTTTTCAGGTGTTGCTAATAATTCCTAAAATCAAGAGAAGAGATGAGATTTCCCAGTAGGTTTTTTTTGTGAACTGAATATAGTTGAGTGCTCATTTCCTCATCAGTTATTACCAGGAAATAACAGTTAATTATTTTTAATGGAACTGTCTAGATGTCAAAATCAAAACCAGGAAGAGTTGAAATAAGCAGCAAGTCCACTGACAGTGCAAAGATAAAAAGGATAAGAATTGTACACAGAATTTAAGACTTTAATAATGTTCTTAGTGCCTAACTTGCTTACATAAGAGTAACGATGTGCTAGGCTCTATTTTCCCTATGCAGGTAACTCTTCCAGTCAGCAGGGAGAAATTGAGAATGTTGTGTGGGGCCATTATTTATCACCATATAAATGAAAAACAATAGAGGCCTGGCTTTTCTACAGCCCATCCCTGCTTTCCTAGATACCAGCCAGAGGCAGAGACCTGCAAGTAGCAGGAAAGCACACAGGTGCTTTTTCTCTCCTGCAGTCCTTTGCTCAACTGCACGTGTCCCACTGCCCACTTCCCTCTTTCATTACCACTGTTGCTACCTGTCTTTCAATTTGTAGGTGTGGGAGCAGCTGTCCCTGTCAGGGCAGAGGCTTTGACTCAGACAGAGCTTTGGATGATGGACACAGCCCTGCAAGTTGCAGGCTGCAGGGAGTGCCTGGTGCCTCTCCCTGAGGCCATGAGATGGTTTTTCCCAAAGCAGGAGGTGTGCTGTTCTTCAAGAACTGTGCCCCCAGGGGGAGGACTTATGATGGGAAATGAGCAGGCTGTGCAGCATCAGAAAGGATGAGAGAGAGACAGGATCTTCTCAGAGACTCAGCATCTTCAAGAGCCCCAGAACCCGACTGCAGTGGAGACACGGGCAGAGTCTGCTCCTGGCAGGGCGGTAAGTGTGAGCTCTGGAGTAGGCAAAGGTAACTTCTGACACTGAAAAAGTGCCTCCAGCCCCACCTGAAGATTTCCAGCTGTGGAGCTCGTTCACATCCCTCAAAGCTGAAGAGGTGCTTTCAAATGAAGCACCTGAGGTGACTGATGCTGAGCCATGCAAGGCCACCAGGATGAAGAGGCGAGTGATAGTACAGTAGTGGGTAGCTCCCTGCTGTGGGAGACAGGCATGCACCGTCTGCAGACCTGAACTGCTGTCTGGACAATTTTGCTGCTTGCCTGGGGCTTGGATCTGGGATGTTGTGAAGGGAGTGCTGAAGCTTGTTCAGCCCTCTGTCACCCCTTGCTGTTCTTCCATATGGGCACTGCCAAAGATAATCTGAAGGGAGGAGTTGACTACAGAGCTCTGGAGGTTGTTAGTGAGGGGTGCAGAGCCCAGGTGGTGTTCTCAGTCATGCCAGTGAAGGAAAAGAGTGTGAAGAGGAGAGCACTGATGCTGCCTGCCAAAAATTGCCTGCAGAGCTGCTGATGACAAAAGGGTTTTAGTCTCTGTGAATGTGGGACCCCATTTGAGGATTAGCGTCTGCTTGGGAGAAATGGGATCCAGCTCAACAAGCAGGGCAAAGCCATCTTTGCCAGCAGGTTGGAGGGACAACACAGCAGGATGGAAGCAATCCAAAAGGTTCCTTGAGAGCATCAGGGACAACTTGCTGACCCAAGTGATGGAGGACACAACAAATTCTGCTTGACCTCATACTTGCAAACAAGAAAAGGCTCATTGGGGCTGTCAAGGTTGAAAGGCAGCCTTGGCTGCAGTGATCATGAGGCAGTGGTGTTGAGGATCTTGAGAGAAGAGAACAGGGCAAAAACAGGATTAGATCTGGACTTCAGAAAACACTTTGACCTCTTGAAAGAGTCTGATGGAACAAGGCCCTGGAGGGAAAAGGGACCCAAGAAAGGTGGTTGATATTCAAGAATCACTTCCTTCAAGCTCAAGAGCAGTCCATCCCAATGAGCAGCAAGTCAGGCACAAGATGCCAGGAGGCCTGCATGGGTGAATGAGGAGCTCCTGCCAAACTCAAACACAAAAAGAAAACCTACAGAAGGTGGAAAAAGGGAAAGTAACCTGGAAGGAATACAGAGGCACTATCCAAGCATGCAGGGATGGGGTTAGGAAAGCCAAAGCCCAGTGGGACTGACAAGGGATTGTCAAAGGCAACAGAAGGACTTAGAAGTACCTAGGTAACAAAAGGACAAGTAGGGAAAATTGAGAGCTTGTTGCTCAAAGGGGCAGCTTTTCTGATGACAACAGGACAGGTAAATGTAAAGGCTGAGTTACTGGATGTCACCTTTGCTTCAGTCTTTACTAGCAAGACCAGTATTCAGGAATTCCAGGTCCCAGAGACTGGGGGAAAAACCTAGAGCAAGGAAGATGTACCCTTGGTGGAAGAGAATCAGGTCAGGGAACACTTCATGGTATGCACCCATGAACGCAAAGGTAGGTGGCTGATGCCACCTTTATGAAGCCACTTTTGATAGTCTTTGAATGATTGTGGTGACTGGGAGAGGTGCCTGAGGATTGAAGGAAAGCAAATGTCTTTCCTGTCTGCAGGAAGGACCAGGAGGATCCAGGGAACTACAGGCCAGTCAGTCTCACCTCAATTCCTGAAGTGCTGTGTCCAGTTCAGTGTTCCCACAGTACAAGAGAGACATGGACATACTGGAGAGAGTCCAACAAAGAGCCTCTAGGATAATAAAGGGAGTGGAGCATCTGTCCTGTGAGGAGAGGCAGAGAGAGCTGGGACTGTTCAGCCTGGAGGCTCATGGGGATCTCATCAACATATACAAATACCTGATGGAATGGTGCAAAGAGGGCAGAGCCAGGCTCCTCCCAGTCGTGCCCAGTGATAGGACCACCTGCAATGGACAAAAGACATCTGGACTGTTACTGCTGTCAGACCAACATAAAATATTGAGATGTAACGATCTTTATCTTCTGTTTTGCAGTCTTTTCGTAATTGAAAGACAAAATGAAAATGTGTGGTTTTAGTCTCATGCATTAATCTAAACTTCTTGTCAGCCACATGCTATTTGTGCAGTCAGATGGCAAGTGTGAAGTGACAGATTCATTTACCATATTTTGTGGTCCTGACACATCTGACCAGTATTTCACGGTGAAAACTTCCTTTGGATAGGTATTACCTTTTACTGGTAATACATAAGCTATCTATGACAAAAATGAGTTAAGCTTAGACGTGAAGCATATTGAAGATGACTTCCAGTAGTTCTGAAAAATTCTGCTGCACTAATATCATGAAACCGCTCAGTGATATATTCCTTAAGTACCTGATGAGCATTTGTTTTTGGCATACTGACTGTCTGAGAGCACTGCATGTAGGAAAATTACTATATGTATGCCAGGTGTGTTTTTACACTGCTCTTGGGTAGCATGACAGTGTTAGATACATGAAAATCATGTCAATGTTGGTGGTGGTTGTTTTTTACTTGAATGCCACCTGCTGTTTTCTTGCCACATATTTTGCGTTACCTTTCATTTATTCAGCTGATGAACACTTCAGGGAGTGATTGTTCAGTGCTTTGGCTCCTCTGAGGATCTTTCATAACCCAACTGAATAGTGATAGATTAAATGAACATTTACTCTTAGGACATAAATATAATGCGATCAGTTCTCCAGGTCTCTGGCTTTCCCTTCTAGAGAAAAGCAAATCCCTTCCTTGCTGCAGTGGAGGGGAAGCCACCTCTGTTCACCCACTTCCACTGTTTACGTGTCCTCCTTCCTCCAGTCTCCTGAGCACAGCTGTCTCACAGGGGGCTGTCTTAGGCAGACACACTGGGAGGAGATCCATCGCAGTATGAAACAATTCAATAATGGGTTGTGTGCACAGTAAAACAAATACTGCTGTTTAGGATGGGCTTTTACCTGAATGTGTTGTTAAATCTGACTCTGGTATATTTAAAGGCTGGTTATGCCACACTGATAAAGAATTGTCTCAAATAGAGAGGGCTTCCTACTACCCATTTAAAATAAATCCGTTTTGATTTGCAGTCAGACATTCTTGTGAGTAATAAGAGGCAGAAGCTTTTTTAATAAGTACAGAAAGAAATTTGTAGTTTAAATTTACATTGGCCAGAGAGAAGATTTCACAGGTCTTTTTCTGTCTGCTTTCCCTTTGTGGTTCTGTCAGCCCACTTTTTGTTGCACACTAAGTCCTAATGACTTTGGCACAAATTGGCTGTAGTATAAATGCAGATTTTCAATTGCCAGAAACCATGCCTTGTGGGGTTTCTTTTTTTTTTTTCCTCTTTCCTTTCTGCAGCAGTTTTGGGGATTTTTCATCATCAGCTATGTCAATCTACACTCCTTTCTCTTGGTTTGACAAACTTAGCTGGCAACAGAATTATTCTGCAGTTATTTCTTCCCTAATTTATGTCAATACCTTATTCTAGAGGTTTTAGCACTTTAGGAGTCGGATGTGTTTTCTAAAACTTCATGTTGAATATTTGTATTGTGGGGCTTGTGTGACCATAGTGGACTTTTCAGCTGCCTGCCAGCAAAACCAGGCAGTTGGAGGTTGTTGCTTTAAGGAATATTATAGGTGTGTTCCAGATCTGCATATTTTGTGGTGTCCTCTTGTCTGTCTGATAAACTTGGGTACATGATGACAGCAAACACATGGACCAGGTTATGAGTCCAGCCCATTCACAGTGGTAGTCCAAGGAGGATTTTCCGTTCGCGTGGGAGAGAGTTGAAACTAGTACATGCTGTGGGATGTGGCAGGTGTATGCTAAGCAGCTGGGGGATCATTTTGCTGGACTGAAATAAGGCCATAATGTAAGTATGCTTTCCAGTTCTGGATCTTTTTCAGTGTGCATACAATTGACTTGCTTTAAAAGTTCCTACTGGTAACAGGATGAGTTATATATTTTAAGGAATATAACAAGAACCCATGTATTGCCTAGTTTCCTAAGCAAACTCCCATATGGAACTGTATGTGTATGAGTGACAAAATAACAGCACAGAGAGACACCTGGATATAATTTGTTTACAAAATATTTTAGTCCAAGAGCAGTAAAAAGCCTGCCAGGCTGTCTGTATTCTAGTTTTTCCGCCATAGACTACAGTAAGTTTTAGATAATTATGCTTTCTTAATAAGCAATACATGCTTAAAGAACTCTAAGCCTATTATAAACAATGTATTTTAGAAATTTTATTACTTTTAAGTAGATAACCAAAATTTTGCTTCTGCCTTTTCTCCAAAGATACATTTCAAAGCACTTAATCTTTTGTTCTAGCTCTTCTCTAATCTATTCTGCCTATGAGAGGATTAATGAGATGTGAATTGTAATCTCCTTATTGATTTCCTAATTATTTTTCATAATCTAACTCCAGCTTTTGATTTATGCTTCTCATTGATGAAAAATGTAGAAGCAACAGGAATGAATAATCTATATGTGTACGCCCTGGAGCTGGTCGAGGATTTAGGGAGTTTTTTGCAATCTCCATCTGGGCTGGTGGTCTTTCCATATTGTATGCACTGCTTTTTTGTCTTTAGTCATACCACATCTTTTCAAATGCTCGCTTACTTAAATTTAGTTTTTGTAAATGAGCGGGGTTTTATTTGGCTGAGGAGCGAGGCTGTGCAGTAAATATTTAAAGTAACATCTTTTGCCAGTTTCATTCAGTAGACTGTCTTGATTTTTATTTCCCAGAGCACTTCTACTAAACCAGCAGCTGCCACCTTGTCTGCAGCATCTGGGGATCTTGATCTATTTACTGAGCAAACAACAAAACCCGAAGAGTCAGCAAAGAAGCAACTCTCCAAAGACTCCATTTTATCACTGTATGGCACAGGAACCATGCAGCAGCAAAATGCTCCAGGTAGATAATTTTGTGAAGGTTCCTGTGCAGTCCTATTTTAAGCTTTACCTGGAACAGTTTTCTCCTACAAGTATAAAGCTAAGGTTGGGTACCTGCTAATCATATTCAAATGAAGATAAAGCTGAGAAAAATTACTAAAATGTAATACAGAAGCTAAGGAAAAACATGGTATGTGATTTTGTTTATAGCTGTTTGAATTATCGAATGTACATTTGACTGAAAGATTTGAAAACTTGTGTTTCGCGATGTAATTCATCACTGAAGATCTGAGTCTCCACTGTGCAACCAACAGGCTGCCAGGATCCATACAGAGCCGTCAGAGCTTGGGTTTAGCTATGTTTGTGTGAAAACAAAGGCCTCCAGTATACCAGTTAAAAGATTCTGGTTCACCATAGGGATTTGCCAAACTTCTTGGCAGTTAATCTCATGGTGAGCCCCTTTCCTTTCAGAGTTCTTAAGCAATTTTTTGCTTTTAACAGAAGCTAAATTGACAGCACTGCTGTACAACTGGACAGAGTTATCCTTTGAAATTATTCTGGTACACTTCCAACTTACGGGGATTGGGGGGGTAGAAAATCACAAAATGCTTTTGCTGAAATCTTCCCTTCTCTGGTACAGGTATGTTCATGGGGTCATCTTCTATGCCATTCACCACACAACCATCAACTCACTTTCAAGGCTTTCCAGCCATGGGAGTTCCTGTGCCAGCAGCAACTGGGATGATCGGAAACATGATGGGACAATCGGTGCCAGTCATGGGACAGAGCACAGGCGTGATGGTAGGAATGGGAATGCCCAATGGATTTACTGGTACTGCACAAACTGGTGTGATGGGACTTCCTCAAAATGTCGTTGGACCTCAAGGCGGAATGGTGGGACAGATGGTCACACCACCACAAAATAAGTATGGATTGCAACAAAACCAACAAGCTCAATGGAACCTCTCTCAGGTAAAGACTGGCTCTTCCCAGACAAGAGTGCTTTAGAAAAGCTGCTGCTTTTCAGATACAAAATGTGTGGCCGTAGGAGGAAGGTGCAGTGTAGCCCTGTTACAGACTGCTGGACTATGAACTGCTCACAAGCACATGTTAACAAATCAGTGAATAATTCAAGGTAACATAAGCAGAGAATAATTTTGGCAGGGTAGACCGAACTCAGTTCTTTGCTTCTGTAGCTCTTCTCATCCTCTCATCTGAGCCAGACAGGTAAAAAGCTGAGCTTGGCTAGAGTTAGAAAGTACTGAAATGTAAACACAGCCTTATAACTAAAAGCAGAATTTAACTTCTCAGGGATAGCCATTAACAATGAATACCTTCATTCACAGACTTCAAGATAAATTTCAGTGGAACATGCTGTGCTTTGCACTCTTAGTTTTCCTGCAGATAATTTGCTTAGGGTCATCTGTTATTTATCTATACCATTTCCATCCTACTTTTTAAACATGTTTAAAAGGTTCTCTAGAAGTGTTAATTTACACGTAGTACTGTGTTTGTACATTATCGAGGCTAACATCTTGAAATGAGATATTTGAGAGGGTATTGGGGCAGAACAGGGGGAACAAACCTAAATGATTGCCTTGGAGTTCAGCATTAATGATAGCAACTATTTTTTTCATATTATTATTTGAATTATAAGAACAATGTAATAATTCCATGCTGGTTACTTAGTAATTCAGGAACTGAACCTTAGTGACTGACGAAAATTGGACGATACAGATTTTTACTGTTCTGCTCAGTCCTATGGTGTTTATTGGAACATTCATGAATGCATTTCCTACATGGATAAAACAGCCCCTGTTTGCAAATACAGGCTGTTCTGCTTTGAAAAGTAATTCTTAAAGGTGAGAATTTCAAAATGTCAAAAAAATCTGTTGATTTACTGCTGACAATCTTTTTCTAGATATCTAGCTTAAAAAAAGACCTAGATCAGCTTTGAAATGAAAATCTTGCCTCTTATCAAATACATGTTAACAGTTGGCTCCTAGGACAAGCTCTGTAGCCCTTGCGCATCAGGTGTTACTGCTATGCTGACATTCCGCAGATCATAGGAGAACTCTGATCTAAACTCTGACTCCAGTTGAAAGGGGGGAGAGCTTGCTTAACTTACCAGACTAATATGATTTCCATAGTCTGCTGCTTAAGAATTCTAGTCTGGAAGAGATGAACCACTGGGTAAAGCATATTTTCATCAGCTGTTTTAAATTTCCAGGTTCAGTGATGGGTTGGTTTTTGCAGATACATTTGTGAAAGCACAGAGAACTGAATTTCACCCTGAAATACTAGTTTGCAATTTACTTAACAATTTAACTTTATTTCACCAGTGTTTTAGTTTCATTTTGCAACCTGGTGGTGTTCACTCATATTTACATGAACTCTGACTTTTACCTAGTGCTGTCTCTAAATTGAATCTAATGTTGCTTATCCAACATCCCTACTCGTGGGCTCTGATTATTAATTGTTCCAAATTCTCCTTTGCTCTCAAACTTATTTTTACATTAAACAATGAAAATTAGAGTGACTAGATAATATTTGTAGAGAGTAGAAACAGTTTTGCATCATACCTGAAGTGAATGTGCTGAATTTTGGACTATTTCCTACCTTTAACCAGATGTTAAATTAGTATGAATTTAATTTTATGTGAATTATTTCATTTGTTTTTTAAGGAATTACAGTATCTTGAGTAGATTCTTTAGCAAGAATGATTAGATTTTGGATAATACTCAAGTTTGTAAGTCTACCTCATTCTTTGTTGATTGCCACCAAATGGACAATTTCTCTAAAAACTTGTGTATTCAAGATTCAAGACAAGACTATATTACTGGCTTTGGTGTTTCTTTATCTCAGTTGCTACAATTTTGTTGGTTAGCTTTGAAACTGTGAAAGCAAACTTTTACCAACCAGGCACACTGTCCACCTCCTTGACATGCTCTGTCAGTTCTCTAGTGGAACATTCATAGAGATATGACCCATACACAAGTGCTGCAGCCTGTGAACTGATGTATGACGGTGATTGAAAGGCTCCAGAAAAGCTGGTAGCATGGAATAAGGCCTAGAAACTTAAATTGAGTCAGTATTTTTATTTAATGAGAAAAACTTTTAGAGAAATGTACTCTTAACTGGGTGGCTGGTTGCAGGCAGGACTGCCTTTGGCTAGCAGCATGCTGTATTCCAGCACCAGTGCTAACCAGGCTCATGTGTGTGTTTATGCTGCAGATGAATCAGCAAATGGCTGGAATGAACCTCAGCAGTTCCAGCAATGTGATGGGCTTTGGCCAGCCCCCCAGCACAGCGGCTGGATGGACTGGAAGCTCCTCTGGCCAGACTCTCAGCACACAACTGTGGAAATGAAAGTTGCAATAGAAGTCTCGCCCAGAACAACCACCTAACATTCCTTGTTCAGATACATTTACTTTTGCTGTTCCTTCCATGTACATATATATTCTTTTTCTTTTTCCCCAGCTGTTCAGATTAAGAATATAACTGACTGACCGTGTTGTGGTCTATATTGATTTAAATTTGATGTAGTGAAAAGCCGATCAAGAATATATTTATACATCATTGGAAACATTTTCATACAATAAATATGATTTCATAGACCATATTAAGAAGCTGCTTAACCATATACTGATTTTTTTCCCTCAAAATTCTAGATCAAATGTTTGCATATAAGGGATGTAGCTATCACGTTAGTAATATTCAAAAATATGAACCCCAATCCCCCAAAATTACCCAGTAATCCTGTAGAAGGTACTGTATGAACAAATGTTTAATCATATATAAATAGAATGTAAATGTATCACTGAGCAATGTTTTCTAGTGTATCAAACAAATTTTGTTTCATCATACATTTCACTGTGATGTTATTATGGTGTGCATAACAGGGAATGTGGTTATTGAAAGAAAGATAAACCTGGATGTTACTGTAGTTCTACAAATCAATAGTTTATTCTTTTAAAAATGAGCATTTGATGCATTTGAGTTTCCTGTGCTAAAGTCTCTGATCTGGCTCACGAGGCAGGTGCGCAGTATTAATGCTGAGAACTGGCGGCACAATATGCCTACAAGGTAACTCAACATGAACAGATATATTTTTCCTTGCAGAGATCCAGGTTTATGACAGTTATTGTGTTTACATTTTATGGTGCCTCGTAATGATAAAATGTTATTTCCCTATATTAAAAGGATAAATCCGTAAATGACTGTGGGGTCTTATTTCATTATTATACGACCTATCTGACTGCTACTTTTTAATAAAGTAAAACATGTTCAGTTTGTAGGATCCATTTATGCAGATATTTAGATCAACAGTTTGTGATTTAAAATCAGTTTATAATTACACCATTACGCTGGATAAATACAAAAAGTATATACATAAATAATGACTTCGAGAAAACTCCATTGCAGCCACGTTTTTATATGTGGAAACAGCATTAAAACAAAGGTAAGTGTCAGTTTATTAAGCTGAGAGTTCAGAAATGCATGCAGACTAGTTAGAACAAAGCACACCACTTCATTTGCTTATTAGAGTCTCTGACAGCTTCCTTTTGTTTCCACAGAAGTCCATCAGGTCTCACACAGAAGCAGAGGATTTTAACTGGCTGAATCCGAACACGTACTGCCACATCCGTTGTCCCCGTACTTGCTGTGTGACTGTCTCTCCACATCATACCTCAATATTGACTGTGTCCAGGTGGTACTTTGGCTCATTAGCTAGATTCACTTTCTCTGTTCGCGTGTGCCATACAAGAACCTATAAAATAACATTCTTGTCAGTACAGTCATCTACAGAGATGATGCAAAAGCTTTGTAGGAAGTGTGGAAATCGGTACCTTTGTGCAGTTGTTTGCTTTTGGCTCCAGTTCCTCCACTGTTGTTATCTGTTTCAGAAAATCAGATTCTTGCATTCCTGGTTGAGAACCACGACGCTTGAATACAGCTTTGGGATGCGACAGGATCACTTGAAGACTCACAGCAAATCCTTGGAGAGAGGGTGACAGGGAAAAAGGTTAAGAAAAACCTTTGGGCTTTATATTTTTGTGCAGTTACACTTAAGCCTAGAAATCTCCCACTCTTTTTAAAATTGTGTAAATTTGATCATATGGACAGACAGTATTTGGTAGGTTTGTATGTCCTACATTGCTTTGTTTTGCCGTCAAGATACAATCCGATTTTTTTTAATTGCACATTTTTTCAACATGTTTAATCTATTTCCTGTCATGTAGGTAATATATGGTTTTTTCCTGAAAAGTCAGATGTTGCTAAGATCTTGGACTATTCTTCCTTTCTAATTTTTATTAAGAAATAAAGCTCAATTTTAAGTAAAATAAAAGGTATAAATTTTATACTGTACAAACACTTCTATGTTTAAAGGTGAGGGTCAGGAAAAAAGGTTAAAATGTGTTTACAGCTGTGATCTTTAGAGAGTTTCAGCCTGTAGAGAGGTTTAACATTATTGTTGGTGAAAGACAAGTCACATTCATGCTCTGCCTCGCACACTGCAGTTATTGTGAACTTGTGAATCACTGGTGGTCTGCAAGGCAGTCTGGAGCTGATCTATGTGTGGCACAGCACAGCTGAAGGGACTTCTTCAGTGCACATGCCTCTGCGATGCTTTCCCCAGTAACGAAGGGAGATTGCAAACTGAGAAATCACTGGTTTGAACAAACTCGCCCTCTCTGAAGATGCTTCCTCAATCTCCAATTTGCCATTATTTATAGAACGCTCTGGTTTTCCTTCAGCAGTGCTCAGTCACATGTATGCTTCCTTCAGTATGACTCAAAACTCGACTGACAGACTTGTAAAGAAAAATTACATTTGTAACTAACTCCTTATGTCTGATTGCCAAGCCTACCAAAGAAATCCTTTCTTCGTCAGTTCAGAGTGGTTCCAGCTGTCCCTTTATGACACAAGCAGTAAGAGTTTTGACATAAGTTCTGGAAAATTGCAAGAACATTTAATTCTAGAGCCAGTATTAAAATTTAATATTGAGCATAACTTTCTCTAACTTATAATTCTGACCCCTTTTTTAATACAACTGCCTTGCCATTGTATTTTCCTTGAAAGTATAGTGACTTTTGTGGGAGCCTTTTGAAGAGGAAAATATAAGAAAATAATTACCACATCACATGTAAAGAAAGGCATACTGAAACCACTTTATCATGCTCTTGCTTGCAGGAAAGCACAGGCAGACACCAAAAAGTTCATTTTGTTTTAAATAATGATTTGGATCCTGGTGTAGACTAGGGGTTGAATGTAAACTAAGGTCCCAGTTCACTGATGGGCACAGTTGCAGAAAACATGCTTATATATTCTCTATTATATGTAACTTTATACATTATATCCTGTCTGAGATAAAGAGTAGGTGTATAGATGGACAGGGTGTATTGCCCATACCTGGCAAAGCAGTCTAGTGAATAAAAGACTTCCAGGTGGTGTGAGCCCTTGGCTGTAGCCTGGCCTCACTCTGTGCAGTTAAGCTGTGCAGCAGCATTGCTGGGATCCAGCTGTTCTCTGCTGCAGCTGCTGAACTTAGCTCAGTGCTCCCAGGCAGAAGAGAGGCCCTGGACTTCTCTTCCCCAGCAGGGGTTTGTCTGCAGCAGGCCTTTCCTGTTTCCTATCATTTGTAGCCTGGCCATGAGGGAGCAAGGTGGGCTCCATCCCAGTGCTGTTGGTAGCCAAGTGTAATCATTTGGGAAAAGCTGAGGCTGAGAGTTTTTTAAACTCTCCCAGCAAGACAGCAGCAGTGTGTACAGCCAGCTTGCTGCACCTTGAAAGGGGACCTTAGACTTAATACTGATTAACACGTTGACCTGCTTCAGTTCAGTGGTTTTGGTTAGGTTTTTTTCCTCAGAATGAACAAATTTTGGGTGCAACTGGGTTTTGATAATTTTGAGTGCAAAAAAGCTGCTTTGCATGGGAAGGCATTGTTGGAATCCTGATCAGCTGTGTGAGCTGCTGTTTCTTTTCAAAAAGATTTAAGCTTCAAGCTGGCCATGCATAAAGGAGAAAATGAAGTAAACACCAAAATAATTAATGGAGTGGCCTAGTTTTTAGAGTGGGGAAGGAATCCTATTCTAAGCAGAAGAGGCACATTCGCTGCTTACCTTTGCGTGTGTCAGTGGCTCCCTGGCCCTCATAGCCCATACTTAGCCATGCATTCATTAATTTCTCATGTGTGCTCCTCTTGAAAAAATTGCATTGGGTTTTTGAGGGTGGATTTCTCCTCCACATAGATCTTCAGATGGGCTGTGCCCCTGCCTGTAACACATGCCCTTGCTACCATGCTATTGCAAATTGCCATTGTAGGGTGCTATCACAAATCATGTATCAAATAAAAGGTAGATTATAAACTGAGTGTTGCCGGTGGCAAGAACATGGACTACTGTGCACTGACTGGCCTGAGATCTGTTCCCTTGGTCAGTGGTCATGTGGTCTTTGTTTCTTAAAACAATCCAATAAAGCAACAACTTGAAGAGATAAAATAATTCAAGGCGACATCTCCTGACTCTCTAGTTCTTCAGATCTGCTTTATAACTTCACATATACAACATTTTTTAAGATGGACTTGAGAGAAAACCACTTTCTAGTGACACTTTTCCATTTACTTTTTATCACAGATCTATCATTTTGGTGTCAGAAAGAGAGGAAACAACTCAGGTTTTGAACAGAATAGCACTAATTATTTCTCTCAGTAGATAATGATTCTTTGCTAATAGATGAAAAGTCACTGTTATGTGGAATTCTATCACCAAACAGGGATTAATCTGGGATTACTGTCTCCAGTGTAGAATAACTGAACAGTGCTTACATGCATACAGTTATTTTACTTAATCATTATTCCTACAAGGTCATATTGGGCTTAAGTTCACATGAATTGCCACAAGACAATTTCATAGCTGGAGTGTGAAGTGGTGTTTTGGGGGTTTTATGGTGTTTAATGCAAGGTTGTAAATTAAATATAATTGGCTGAAGAGCCATCTAGATAGGAATTAATTTGCTGGAGGACAGGATACCTGGGAGACGTGGCAAAGATTACATCTGTGCTTCTTTCAACATAAGCTGTTCCTGTTAATTCACACCTTGTCTTGTGTTAGATCAATGGCTTCTGTTAAAAGGTAGAACTATTTTTCTTCAGTTAAGCTTGTGCCAGTGTTTAAAGATTTTGTTGCCGTGATTAATGCCTGAATGTTCCAGATAGGATAGCAGGTGAAGGCAAGCTGGAAACTGAGTGTTTATCATTTCTGGAGCATATAAATGCTAATGCTCTATGCTAATGTTGAATGGATGTACTGATTTTCACATGGTTTAAAGTACCAACTTTGACTTGTTGGCCATGCCATGGCTTGGGCTCTGCTACTCGTCAAGTTCTCCCTGTGACACACTGCTGGCATTGCAGTAAGGCAGAGATGCCTAACCAGGAGTTTCTGTAGTTCAGAACAAAGGCATCTGCTGCCAGTTAATTCACCATGAAAGGCTCTTGATTGTAAACTCAGTGTTTAAAGTAGTATTTACCCTTGCATGGAGGAGAAGTTGTGTCAAACTCTAGAACTCACCTAGTTAAAACTGAAGCAGAACTTAGAAAACACTCGAACTAATTCATATGGTGTGTTGGTTGCCAGGCAAGAAGCAGCCCAGGAAAGCTACTCTGCTTTCTGAATGCAATTTAGCATTGGAGAATAGCAGTGTCAGCCACCAGTTTCTCAAAATAAATAATCTGTGCTTAATGAACTGATCTAATGTGATTGCATTGTGCAAGTGTGTTTCAAAGAGTCTGGGGGAGTTGGCCAGGTAGGGTCTTTGAGCTGAGCCCAGTGAAATCAGCTGGACCTGTCTCCACTTGCAGTAATTTGAATTTGACCCTGTATTTTGAAGCCTAGAATTAGAAATTTTGTGTGCTTAAAAACAAGGATGTGCTTCCTCTGAACAGCCACAGGTAAATTGCTGATCCCAAACCTCTTAAGCAGTTGTTCTGTTCACACCCACACTCATGATCACATTCTTGTGAAAATCACTATGGAAAGGTAGTTCAGTAAACCAAAGGGAGCTTCCTTACCAGTGTGTTGGGAATCAGAACATTAACTGTAAACAGCTGAGCAGTTTAATATATGCACCTATACTTTTTCATTGTTATATTTTCAAAAGAGATCCTTGATCTTCCTTATGTGCAGTATGCAGTATAACATAAGTTGCATATATGTTTGGTGCAGCAGATGGAGAAATGCCAGTGATGGACTACAGCATGGACTTCGGTTTGTTAGCTAGTCTTCCAAGTCCCCAGGGGTGTGTTGGGAAGTCGAGAGAGAAGGGCATGGGTAGGAAACAGTGTTGACACACGTCCTGTAGACTGCAGCTGCTCAGACACCTATGGAGTTCTGGGGTTTTGTGCCCTTCCACTCTATTCTGAGGGGACTGCAGATGCAAATTTCACGTAACTTTTTTAGCAGTCTACACAGCATCCATTTCTCTCCTTACTAAAATTTAAAATGTAATTTAATTTCTTCAGTGTTTTTTGAAGACTAATAAAAGTTCTCTCACAATGTAGTAACTCCTTGTTTGTGGATCTGTAATAACACGCTGTACTATCAATGTTTCTTTGTCTCTATAACCCTCCCTTCTGTGACTCTGGTGAAAGTGCAATCTCCTAATGGAGCTGCTTTTCCCTCATGCCAGTGATTCAGCCAACAACTGCAAACTAAACCACAACTTAAGAACTTTCCATGTATCTCTTCACGTCTGGGTTAGAGTCCCTTGGCCATTGTTGTGTCATGGCTTTTTGCCTGTTGCTAATGAATTATGAGCCACACTCTCACCTTTGTAATGCCCATCAGTAATCCCATCCACAGCACAGTATCAGTATTTATCTATAAATCCACAGGCGGAGACTGTTAAAATGCTCAGCTGCAGTCCTTGACGTGCTACATGGGTTTTGGCATTGACATAGCTACATCTCCCCTGGGGAACGCCTCTACCGGAACACCCAAGTATTTATTTCTAGGCCAGGTGCTGTCATTAACTTGAAATGCCCCTATAGTGCAGAAAAATTCATCCACTGATGTCTCTGTCTTTGAGGTGTTAAAAACAATTAGTTCTCCTTTACTCTTGGAACCACTGTAAATACTGTACATATTCTTCATCAAAGATTTCAGTGAATATAAAAATATTCTGTTGAGGTGAGAAAGCATTGTCCTTTTCCCTCTCCCAAAACATAAGTGCATCAGAGAAAAAAACAAGTGGCTATTTCTACCCTGTTCTTGCCCTTGTATTCATACTTTTCCCCTTCCCTCCTGAGTACAGAAGATGCCTAAGTGCAAATATTGTATAATTTGCTAGGAAATCAGCTGCTGCTACATCAGAAATTGGACTTCTGCACAGTGGTGATTCATGTGGCAGTTGTGAATATATTCAAAAGATTGTCTAAGCATGGACTGACAGCAAGACAGAGCTATGTGGTGTGCAAACTTCACTGCAGAAGATTGATTAGATCCATTTTGAAACTTTTCTGCCTTCATCTACCAGGCAATAGCTGTCAGTGATTTTTCACCTAAGCCCAGTGTTTCAAACTATATCCATCTACAGTTATCACTGTCACTCCAAATACCCCATACAAAATGAATAATTTCATGATAAAGCAGCATTTTACAACATGAGGTCTAAGAAGGGTCTGCATTTATACTACCTGGTTTAGATTGATGACACAATGACAGGCAGGGGCTCCTTGCAAAAATTACTTGGATGAATAAATTTACAATTAACTTGTTTCACACAAACAATTTATACAACATAAAAGCTAAGTTGCTACATAAAATTAAAAAAAAACGCAAACCACAAATGAAAGTAAGTTCAGGTATCACCAAGCAGCAACTTAATTAGACAAGATGTGCAAGCTCAGACATCCAGGATATTTCGTGCCAAAGGGCTGCGTACAGTGCCAGCACTTGGGACGTTTTAAAAGCTGCTTACGTTGAGAAATGGTTATTATGAGAAACATTAGCGTATCATGTAAATTGCTCCTTACCTGCCATGTCAATAGCAAAGGGCCTGTCAGCTCTCCAGCCCGTGTACCAGCCCACAACTTTGCCGTTTTCCACGAGCGGGCGCTCGTACCGCCGTCCCCCGACCAGCCCCACGGGCCACACCGACACCTTGCGCGTCGTGCGCATCTGCAAGAGGCAGGCACAGCATCACTCCCTGCCCGCACGGCTTCCTCGCAGGCTGCTTTTGGAAGGGGTGGTAGAAAGCCTACACATTCATCATCAAGACTAGGTTTTCAAAGGCAATTCTAGCCCAACAGAGTAAGTATTTGAAAGCTGCGTGTGCCCACTTATTTTCGGTGAAATCTCCAGCTCTTTAGCCCACAGGCACATCAATTCTACTGTAAATACCCAATTCATAGTATCTTTCATGCCAAAATTTTTAGAAGAAAAAACAGGTTTGGTTTTTTTCCCCTTTGTTTGGATTTTCAAAGGTGTAGTAGATCTTTTTTATTTTCAAGACTACAGCATTCTGTCAGAAGGCTTATTTCTGTAGATTGAGATATTGTACAAACCCAGGGAGAGAAAATATTATAGTAATGATTAACAAATACACGTCACTAAGGCAAGTACAATTGGTTTGAGACTGGTAAAAAAATGCATTGAGTACAGGAAATTATGACACACAACTCTTTCCTATCTGCAATATACCAGTTTTGTACAACAGATCTGAGATGCAGCACAGATCTACTAAATGGTCACCGAAAAAAAAATTCTTTGGGCTAAACCTTTTTTAATTCTACATTTTCCCTTTAAAAGCTCTGCTAAATTTCTGAGGATGAAAAAGCAGGCCAGGCAGGATGCTTACTGTCAGTAACCAGAGTTTTTCCTAATGGTGTAAATGTAACTAAATGCAGTTCTGGAAATGTGGTCCCTATCTAACATTGAGGAACCTATAAATACTAAAAAAATTATTCTAGCAAGAAGCATGCATGACTGGGAGACACTTCAAAAATTCACTGAGGCTGGAGCATGTGCAGAGAACTGGGATGGTTTAGCGTGGCAAAAAAGGAGGCTCAGGGGAGACCTTATTGCTCTCTACAACTCTCTGAAAGGAAGGTGTAGACAGGTGGGGCTTGCGCTCCTATTCCAGACAACTAGCAACAGAAGAGAAGGAAACGGCCTCAAGCTGTGCCAGGGGAGGTTCGGTTTGGACATCAGGAAGAATTTCTTCACTGAAAGGGTTGTCACACATTGGAATGGGCTGCCCAGGGAAGTGGTGGAGTCACCATCCCTGGAAGTGTTCAACAAACAACATAGCACTTAGTGTTATGGTTTAATTGATATGGTAATGTTTGGTTTAATTGATATGGTAATGTTTGGGCAAAGACCTCAACCTTGGAGGTCTTTTCCAACCTTAAAGATTCTGTGATTCAGTGAGTTGAGATAATTGGTTCACTGGACCATTTTCTGCAGTAAACAGGAGATAATATGACATGAACCTTTATGCACTGCTCCCTGTGGGAAAATCAGATGGTCTGGTGTGAGAACTTGAGCAGACGAGTGCACAGGCACGTCAACTTGCACAATTTAACCACGTTGATTCAAAAGCCACTGTTTTAACTCTGTTTTAAATATGGTGATATTTAAATAAGTATTAAACTATTTCAGTGTAGCATGGGCTTAATTTGATCTATTCTAAAAACAGTCTTGTCTTTTGTTGTAATTGAAGTCTATTCCTTGGGGAAAGGTTATCCCTTTCTCCTTTCAAGCGCTCCTCTTAGGAAAAACAAACACCGTTTTACATATTCGTAACTGCAGTCCCCTATCGATGGATGTTGAAGTAAAAGGCAACCTTGGTTAAATATTAAACACTTCCCTCTCTCTCTGCCAAGGTGAAAGATTTATCATGCGTATCATCTAGACTCACAGGATTTGCACCAGAAAAACAAAGACGTCACGTCAGTGTGGTTCACATTTCTAAGCTAGACACATTAGCAGATTCTTAGAACTTTCACACAGGGAAGGCATAAAATACATATTTGAAAATCCACAAATACACAGAAGAGATATATACCTTCTCTCCCACCAATTACTTGTGTATTTTCAAATTTGTTCAGCAGAATTTCCTCACCTCCATCCACCCTAATAGCTGCTGCAGCAAGTCAAACCATCTCACCCAATAGCAGCAACCCATAGTGTATCAGAGCATGGTACACATACAGTTGGCAGTGTAGGGATTTCTTATGATAAGGATTCTGTCCAAGCCATTACCTATTTAATTTCCAGTGAGAGACTGCAATGAATGTGTCTACAGGTTATTGCTAAACATGTTTATCTGTAACTGTTCTCCTTGCTTAAGTTTAATTTTCCAATCTCTTCCACTCCTCCATGCAGGAAATGCAGAGTTAGCAGTTAACTATTTGGGTGTGGTCGTCAGCCAAACCTTCTCATGAAGATCATTTAGCTCTGATTTTAATGATACATCCCTTCTGCATATTTTGCTATCAGCAAATTAACATTCAAACATATCAGACCTGGACAGAGGGCATCATCCTGTTGGGCATGTCTACACAGGTGAGTTCCCAGTAGGACTCCAAGGGCCCCATCAAGCCACACACACCCAGCTGTGTACACCAGTAATAACCACGGGATAAACACACATGCTGCCATCAATACCTCCTAGAGGATATGGATACCTGAACAAATTATTCATGTACAAAATTACACCACTTCAGCCACCCTGTGCCAACTATGCCCACAGCAAACGTGAAATGCCACAAGGCAAGGGCAGACACACTCTTAACTACAGGAGAGTGGCTGATGCATGGAGCACCCATGCCCTGCCTAAGCACACAATACAAGTGTCGGCAGCTGTACTGCAAAATGAGCCAGGTTACACAGGACTTCTGAACTGGGTAAATAGCAGCCTCAGCAACTACAGTGGCAGAACCAGACAGATTCACAGTAATAGTGTACCATACACAATGTGTATGAAAATCTTGTCAAAGAAAATATCTCACTGACCTCAAAAAACCAGTATGAAATGAGCCAACAAGTTTTAAACTGGTACAGTCTTGGGTCCACCTTGGTGTCTATGAGTTATATCAGTAAAGCCACCACACATCAGAAGGAAGGAAGTAACCCCTTACAGAGCTCTCCATTTTGTCCTTGGGTTACTTTCTTTATTCTCACAGCTTACATTTTTGGAGAATGAAATAAGCAGGTGTCAAGAATACAGCAATCCCTTTAAGTAAAAGCTGAGAGAGCACATCTAGACCAGTATTTATGCTAATTCTGAAATACCTCACAGCCTCAGGATATGCTAGGAAGATGAAAGTAGGAATATTTCTTTTAATCTTCTGAAAATAGCATTACTGCAGTTAACATACTGCTATGTGAAGGCTGTATTTATGTATGATGTGGAAAAAGCCATTATTTGGATTAAAAGGCCAGTTTGCACCTGGAATTTTATGCTGCTAATCATTGGGACACAAAACAGTGATTCAAAAATGTGTTAATTCTAAATAAGTCTTAATGCTGTGGGCTAAACAACTGCCAAAATCCTATGACTTACAAACAGCTTCCTAAATTACTCTTCTATCTGTCATTGTAATGACAGCAGTAGCACACGCTGTCTTAATACTCGGCATTTTAAGTCCTAGGAGCTTACATGAATGGTATTCATCTTACTTACACTTAGCTCTCTGTAAGTTAAGCATCTGGTCTGTCCCAGTTAGTCTTCTGTAGTTAATGAACAGATAGGGACTCACTGATATGATTCATCCTGCCTGGCTTAGACAGCTATCTTAAGGCAGGATGAATCTCCCCCTGGAAATGCTTTTGTCCTCTATTTGCTTTTTGATTATTTGAAAGGGGGTCTTGGGCATAAGGAGGAGAGTGATGTACTGAATAGGGAAGATGGTAGAACAAACCTGAATGAAGTTGGAGGAGGGATATAATTCGGAAGGATTGGGCAAGGAAATGACAGGAGAGATGAGTAATAACTGACCAAAGAAAGCCCAGTGAGGTGACGGGCATATAATAGTAAATACACTTACAACAGAGTAACCGCTAAAGAACAGCAAGTGAAAATGCAGAAAATGTAGCTGTGATTTTAAAAGCATTGCCAAATATAGCATCTCATTAGTCAATCAAGAAAAGCTGCTTAATGGGATGCGCTGGACTGATAGACAGGGAAGATACCAAGCCAGTTATAAAATATAAAAGCCCAAGGGGAATGAAGGCAAGTGACGGACAGGGAAAAGAAAACATGGACGTATTTCCTATAGTGAAAATGCTTCCAGACTGGAACAACCACTCTAATGATTTTGCAGCATGATGTCAACGTGTTTCTACTTGGGATTTAAAGCACTCTGTAAATGCAAACCCGCTGCCACACATAGTAAGCGTTTTCCCTCCCCCTATCATTTCAGCCTCTTTGTGATTTGTGATCTGTACTGGTCAGTACCCAGCCTCACCATCCCATCCCACTCCACCCCCTGCCCATCCCAGTGACATTGAAGCACATTTCTATGCAAAATTCCTATTTATTATTATATCAAAGACAGGACCTAGAGCTCCTTCACTACAACCCTTCCACAGGAGAAAATGTTATGGCTTGAAAAACCACAAGCACAGCCAGGTTCCCTATCAGTTCTCACACAGTTCTCTGCATTACTCACAGGTCATGTAAAGGCAGATTCTGCTTCAGAGAAACTTCTGTGAGAGTACCACGAGTCAGACGGTTAGCTCAGCAGCAGCGATGCTCTGCCCATTTACTGAGGCATTGGATGAAGCTCCTGCCCCTACTTACCATCACTTCAAAGGAAGTACTGAGGCAGAGAAAACCTGTGCCAGTGGTTTGTGTTTTGTGGTTCAGGGACTGTCACACCTAGGGCACAGGAACTTAAAAAAGCAAGGTTGTTGTTGGCAAACTTGACTGTAAAGGGTAATTCTCCATGGGAAAACTTGTAGAAAGGGTCTACAAGTCAAAAACATTTTCAGTGATTGATCTAGCCTGCTCCAGAACCCTGACAGGTGACTTCATTTAATGCTTCACCATCCTCACTATTAGAAAGGTTTTTTTCCCAAGCTTCTGTTTTAAACCTCCTCTGCCGATTCATACACAATCTACACTGCAAAGGGAGGACAGATGAATTCCCCTCTCTCTCCAGCAATATTTTATATATATATATATATATTACATATAGGGTACAATGATTAATGCTTCTAAATTATACCACCATCCTTGGGCACAAATGTCAATACTGCTTCCCTACTGAAGAAAATTACCAAATTTAACTAAGGCAGTTAGGAGCTTTATTTCTCAAGACTGGGACCTCTTCCAAAGCATTTGCTACTCATATTACTTCTGGGCCCTTCTACTTACTGGTTCTTTTTCTCATCCTGCTCTCTGTCGTTCTACAAGGTTGTGTTCACTGCACCTCTGAAGAGCTGCTGACCCTCTGTAATTACTTTCAGAGTAACAGTATCAGTTTCTCAGGTAAGACCACTGCTGTCAGTGCAGAAATAGACAGTACTTGGTACTTTGCAACCCACAGCCCCTCAGGTGGATAAACTTGTTTCAAGTAGCTTTTTTGTTGTTTCTTTTTTGTTCTTTTGGTCACTGTTTTCTCTCATTTTTAAGCTATTTCATTCTCTGCCCGTCTTTTCTAGTCCAGTCACTTTAGCACAGGTACTACATGTTTGTGTGGAAGAAGAATGTCAGTGTGCATTTAAAATCTGTCATGTACTCCTAAATCATTTATATACTAGAAAGGCATTTAATGCACTGCTAACTTTTATTTGGATCATTTTTTGATTCTGAAGAATATAACCAATGACTGCCAGCTAATATTTAATTCTGTCTAGACTACTGAATGTTATTTTTAAGACTATAGCAAAAAATTCCAATTTTTTTCCAACCAGCTCCAAGAGATACAATAAAAGATTTTCACATTTTTAAAGATAAACAGATTCACTTACATTACTTTAAAATCTTTTACATAATTATATCCATTAAAAAATATATAGAAGTTACCTTTGCAAAAATACAGTGTATGAAGACCAGGACAGTTACCTAAATGTTCCCTAGTCAAAGTTGGAATAAATAATCTTCTGTGATGCATTTTTTGAGTTGCTCAAAATATTTCACAAAGATGACCACAGGAAAACTGAGGCCTGTGTGACATGCAATGCCTGCAAGTATTTCAGTTCTAGTTTTAATAACCAGGAATTGGGGTTTTTTAGGCTACTGAAATGGCTGCTAAAAACCAACAGAATATCTGCCCCCTTCATACATACCTTTTGAGAGAGGGAAGGGCAGGGACACAAGAAAATGCTTTCAATCTGAATTGGTGGCTCTCTGAATCTTGAGCTACCTATAAGACTGTCTCAGCTTAAGGAGAACAGCTTGAGCTCTCTCTCGTCCTGCCTCCTTTCCAGCTTCAACTCCACCATCACATTCAGGATATTCCTGTGCAGTCAGCAGCTACAGCAAATTGAATTCTGCTCCACAACTCAGTGGGCAACAGGACTAACTGCTAAACTACCAAAGTTTGAGTTGTTTGGGCTTTTTTTCTCTTTTTTTACCCTTTAGAAATGACAATTAGGACTGTGATTTACTTTAAATTCCGTACTGCAAGGATGTATTCAGATCACACCTAAGGGTGTGGATTTCTCCAAGAAGACCCAGCCTGCAAATCCTCTACCTGCACTCAGACAAGACATTTGAGTATGCCACACTTGCATGCTCTAGACAGCTGGCGAATCTTGCCACGGAATTTTGGACACCAATGACCAGTGGCCCAACAGGTGACAGGGAGGGAGAGCATAGTTTTAGATATGTGCATTTTAATTTCACACATATCTCAGTTTAGGTGTCTGAACCAAATACAAGCAAAGGTGACAGATACAGCCTAGACAGAAATCCCTAAAACTCAGTGCATTTCTGAATGCAGCAAGCTTGCTTTCTCACAGATGTTGAAGACCTTTACTCCTCTTCTTTGTACTCCTTAAGCTGCTCATCCCTCACCCTCAAAGGTTTCAGGAGAGTCTGCAGAATTAACAGCAGAGTGGGTCTCCAACACTAATTCTTCCAAGTTGCACACATATCCATACATGGACCAAGGAAACAGTGGCCTTTGGCCAGCTACTCAAAACATGGAAAGAACAGAGAAAATGCCTGAGACATAGAAACACATGAATTATGTGAAGAGTTGAGGGAAATGGAACTTAGCTGTCTACCTTTAGTTTCCAATGCTTAGGTAAATCGTGTTTTTAAAATCTCTCTATGAAGGTGGAATGCCAGCTTTATCTAAGGTTTTCTTTCTGGAAGTTTAAAAATGTGCAATTGGCAGTTGCTAGGCATCAGTCACAATATTACAATAACTTGCATTCAGGAATAAGATGAAGCACAAACGCACCAGAAACTGTAAGAGAATCACTCCAAAAAGAACAGGCTATAGTAAAAAATAGAAGTTATGATGATTCATGTAGAAACATCTGTAAAACATCTTAATGTAGTATGTGGGATTTCAAGCCTCTCAGTGCCTTTTTTAATCAACGTAGGCTGACTTTCAACTGGTAGCAGATATTTTCAGAAAGCAGACTGTTGTTTTTGATGGAAATATGCAGGAGGACACCTCCCGGTGAACAGATCATAGCTGAGAAAATACATAATTACTTTTGAGGTCTGGATCCCAAAATAATAAATAACAAAATATATTATGCCGGAACTACAGGCATTAAAGTAAAAGCATGATTTTTCACCTCTCAGGCAGAAAGAGTTGTGTATAACTTAGAGGCCACATCTCCGCTTGTGGAGATATTTTCTTCATCATAGCTCCAAGCCCCATGTAGTACTCTAAAGAATTTCACAATTGCTGAACAAATTGGCTTTTTCCCTGCAGCCTTTGCAGGGAATGTGAGCCTTTCCTAACAGAATGCCCGGGAAAGCCAATGTTGAATACATTGTAGCAGCAGAAAGACAAACCAGGCTCTTCACCTTATTCTAGGAGACCCTGCCCAGTTTGACTTGGAGGACATAGTTTTGCCAGTCAAAAAACTCATCAATACATCCACATTCCATCATAGATCTTAGGAAAAAAGATAATTACAAACAGCAGGGTTTTTTACAGGGTTCCAGATCTACTATAGATGGTGACATTTTTTTTAGCAAAACTCTACTGTAAACTGGGTTCTTGGGTTTTTTTCCCTGGATTCCAAGAAACACACTTGGCCGAGGTCTACTGGGCCCAGCTCACTCCATATCAAATATAAAGTATTCATTCCTACAGGTACCAGGCAGAAGTACTTTGGACAGAGATTAGAACTGCCTCATCAAAAGCTCTCAGAAGTATCCCATGGCATTTCATGTCAAAGCACACTCCTTTTTGATCATGACCCTCACAACTACACTACAACTCACAGTAAAGCCTTTGCTGATTTTCCTTTGTTAAAAAAAGGTTCTGTCTTCTGTAAGGGCGCTAGGGAAACCCACAGCAAAAGAGCTGCCTTAAACTTAATCCTTCATTGTTGTGCAGTTCCCTGGCTCACCTTCTGCTCTGCAGTCATGCCTTTTTAACCTCTGAGCAAAATGCATCCCTAATACCAATGTTTCTCTCATGCTGGCTTTACAGTCCTAACTAGCCACAGTTCCCAAGCCCTCATTGCTGTTACTGAGACCAGCTTTGACTCAGAAGCAAGCCATCACAAAGAGGACAGACCTACTATTTCATAAGCCAGCGAATGTACCTAAGTGCCTGTGGGCAGATGCTAGCACGCATCACTGCTGGCAGTTTGGGACCTACACGCCCCTGTGCCCATGTCAGTGACATGCTGAAAGTCACAAAGCCACCACAGGATCGAGGGTGGTAGGATGAGAATTCAGAGCTCCTCTCTCATCCTACATTTCAACTACCTCCTCCCAGTGAGCAGACTGCAGTTTATCAGAGCTCCTTTAGGGTTAAGCAACTGCAGGTTTGGAGAATTGTTCCAGGCAGGGCAACAAATGGAAAAATCTCCCTCTCAGGCAGAGCTACCACCACTTTCATGACAGGAATTACTACCAGATTTCATCTGCACACAATGTGTTTTGAAGCTGTCCTCTTCATGCTTGGAAAAGACAAGTACAGCTTACACTCATAAATCAATCAATTCCTGAAGGAAAGATGAGGATTTACTACAGAGCTATCAAGCCAGAATCCATGAAGACAGAGAATTTCCTTTATCAAGAAAAAAATCCTACCAGCCCTCAAGCAGTGCCTCGACTGAAAATCAGACTCCTGTCTCTCTCCAAATGTAACCTCCCACACGTAAAGGCACAACTCACTGGCAAAGCTTGCCAAGAGACTTCATAAACTTTGCCAGGTCGACAAGGCATTCCCTCTGTTACTACCAGTGGTGTCCCCAAGACCTTGCATACAGCTTGTTAGTGATCCCACAAAACAGTAATGTGAACTCACAGTGGTAACTGAAGCAAAGCTCCTTTTCTGCTCCTCCAACTGAGCTTTCCAACCACCCCATTTCACAGGCAAAACTCATTCATGCACGTGTGTCTGCCTGTGAACACAAGGCTTGGTATAAACACCTCCCCAGCAGCTGAACCCTGGTGAAAGGGAAGTCTTAGGATTGCAGAGGTTCATGCTGGAGGTTACAATTTTTGTTAGCAAGAGGAAACGCAGGTTGCCTGTTGTGCTTGCAATTTTCAAGGTTAACCCTTCAGACAGCTTTATCCCCTTGCTTTCCTGCATTCCCAGGTGATCAGAGAGGTAATTTGTACCTTTCATCATTCACTGCTATTAGAAGACTAATGATAGAAATTATAAAAGAATAAACGTGGCTGGCCCCCTTTTCAGTAGCTGTGGGTCACTCAAGTAAAACGCCTCCCAGTACTGTTCCTTTAGCATATCTGTAATGTTGGTACTGAAGAAAACAAAATAATTTAAAAAAAGTAGATACTTGTCTCCAAATATTTTTTGTGTCAAAGTGCACTTTCTGTTTCAATTAACAGCCTCTGTAAGATTCAATCACATTAGCCTTATATCTATGAATATGTATGTGGGCACTCCCATCACATCAAAGATAGGTACGGTGGTGGAATTACTCTGCATTATAGTGCACTAAGCACTGCCGTGAGAATTTTAAAAAATCAATTACACAGAGGTTTAGCCTCCAGGCAAAGGTGCTTAAATTAGCAGCTTCAATGCTGAATGCCAAATGGGCAAAAGAAGTAGGACATCGCTGCTGAATGGGGACCCTGCACCTGCCCACACACTGGAAATGGAACGGGATGCAATACAAACCTAAACATTTCCAAACCAGTTTGCTCTAGGGAATTGCTTGTGCTTCACATTTCTGAGTATTGTGCTCATTTTAGCCTACTGACTGTAAAGCACGCGAGGAAGCACATTGCTTGGAAGCAAGCTGCAGAATACGTACACCTCTAAACACAGTTCTGTCCACCACCAAGAAGATACGAGCTGCAGTCTGTCTGAAGCCCTGTGCGTTCCCTGTCTGCTGCCAACCTACTTTTCCACTTCTCTCATTTCCCTGCCAAGGTTACTCTCCTTGCTGTCGCAGAAGATGTACATGATCTTTCTTCTGCTGTTTTATGTCCACTTATTAAACGCTCTCTTTCCTGCCAGGGAGAACCCAGAAAGCAAGCTGGATACCCTCTGCCCCAAGCGCTTGCCAATTCCCACCGAAATTAAACAAAGCCCTTCACCAAGGGGAGGCAATAAAGACAAAAACAGGTCTCTTCACAAAAGAGACTCCTGAAAGGGTGTTTAGTCGTTACACAAACGATTTGCTGCTTTTAAGAGCGAAAAGGCTTCAAAAAGGCAACTTCCCGTGAAGGAGCCGGCTCTGGATTAATTCATTTGCGCCAAGAAAAAAGAGTGAAGGATGGCGATTCCTGATGCAAGTTTGCTCTACAGGGAGAGGGATGCAGCCTGAAAAAAAACAACTATCAGAGAGCGCTTTTCATCCCCGTTTTAACAAAAGCACAGGATCCCTTATTCAAACACTAAACTTGCCTCGCTCGTCAGGAAAGCGAGAAAACAACAGTAAAAAGTTGGGGGGAGAGCGGAGGGGAGGGACAAGAAACTTAAAAACCACGAGAGGAGTGGTCACGCACAGGCAGCGCCGGGGAGCCCGGGTGAGGGACGGGGCACTGAGCGGTGTCCGCGCCGGGGAGCGGGGAGCGGGACGGGGCAGAGCGGGACGGGGCAGAGCGGGACGGGGCAGAGTGGGACGGGGCAGAGCGGGACGGGGCACGGCCCCGCGCAGGAGCCTGAAGAGGGGCGAGACGGGCAGGAAGCGGGGATGCGGGAAATGGGGATGCGGGAAGCGTCGCGGCCGCGCACGCCCCCCACCCCCGTCCCGCACGCACCTCCTGGAACAGCTCCAGGCTGTAGGTGTTGTCGTCGTCGGCGAAGAAGAGCACGCCGGGCTGCGGGGGCGGCAGGTGCTGGTGTCGCTGTCGCAGCCATGCCAGGCCGGCGTTGCGCTGCTCGGTGGCGCGGGGCAGCCCGGGGCGCGTGTAGCGGCGCGGTGTGGG
>JAWWMO010000121.1:85870626-85885541 GCA_035047845.1 Dendrocincla fuliginosa | reverse complement strand
TGATATCTGGAATTTCAACAGAGAAAAAGTAATTTGAGAAATTTCAACTCATCCAAATATTCTTTTCCTATTCTAGTAAAGATTGTCAGCCAAGAGATCATAGTTCATCTGTTTAGGAACGATTATTTCAGTCCTTTTTAGGCTATTATTTTGGACAACCTGTCCTTAATATTTGTGTTAGTATAATGGAAATATAAAAGTTTTTGGAATTCCTCTTTTCATAACCTGAAAACAGTGAACAACAAGTCACCACCTCTCTTCTCCTTGATAAGTTCTGATTTTGAAAACTGGTTGTAAGCTGACTGTCACTCTGAAATATGATCAACAAATTCCCCACAGGATCATTGCTGGAGGTGTGGTGGAACATTTTTCATGAACAGCTGGGATAAAACACAGCATCAGAGACACTTTCCTTAGCCTGCTGCTAGGCTCATACGCTCCCTTCCCTGGTGATTTGATTTACCTTTGTGTTTGCATTTGATGCATGAGTGCAGGAAAAGGTGGGAATAAGACTTTGGGCAGGATGCAGGAATGCTCATTGGATAAAACAGCAGACCAGGGATGGGAGTGCTAGAGCAACCTCCCCAGTTTGAGGCGCCTTAGATGTAAGGTAAGGTGAAATCACTGCACAGATCCCCCCAAAAAAGAGCTGCTGAAGACCTGCAACAGATTAGTGATGCAGATCCTGTCTCTCCAAGGGTGAGAGGCCATGTCTGAGCAGCTGTGAGCAAACGTGTGGGTCAGGTAGATGTTGAAGAGGCTCAGGATAGCTTCAGGGAATGGGGAATGGGAGAAAAAGGCTCTTCTTCATCACAAGGCAAAGGATGAGGATGCGCTGTTATTCCCAGGAGTTATTTTCAAGGACAATTTGCCCTCAGGCACTTTTGTTTTGTTAATAAGGATGTGGCCAAGCTAAGCAATTTTCTCTAAGTCATTGTGTGCATTTCTTTCTCAAACCATGTCCATGGCAAATTATGTATAATTGGGCTGCAAGGCTCTCTCTGTCCTGCTTAATCTGCTGTTTACTGATATGGTCTTTATCAACACTGACAATTTTTTTCGAGATGATTTTGTCACCTCTAACAGAATGTAAACAGTGATTATGTAAACAGCTTACACTCCTATTCACCATGTTCAAAGGCTTTGATTTCTTATCTTTTTAAGGGTGAGGACTGTATACAGAAACGTGGTAGCACTTACCAGAGTGTATCAGGGCTGGATGAAAGCACCATCCTGCATTAGGGATGGGCCACTCCTGCTGTGCTCTGCTGGGGCTTGCACCTAGGGCTGTAACTTCAGAATGCACTTGGGGCTTATTGTCAGGCAGATCAGTCTCCTCCTTCGGAGAGCAGGTCTGTGCCAGACGTTAATATGCTCGGGGACTTCTCTGATAAGCACAAGAAGCAGGTCTCAAGTAAAAATATACCCTCATCCAACCTGATGTGCCAGTGTAATGATACCAAGGCTTTCACAGGCATGAAGTCCCAAAGCATGAAAATTCAGTATTTCCACACAGATTTCTTGCCCTGCAGCTTGAAATTGTACATATCAGTGAGCTACCATATACAGAGACTTTCTTTTTTTTTTTTTTTCTTCCCTGGCAGGTGGAACTTCAAGGATCTGTGTTCATCATACTGTTTTAAGGAATATTATTCTTTCAGAAATCCTTGACCAGTTTTGGCATTTGAAAAGAAAAAAGTATTTCAACCTTTGTGTAAAGACAAGGCAAAGTTGTATCTGTCACAACCTTCCTCTCAAATTACACTGTTTGTATTTCTCAACTAATCCAGTTTAACATAGTTCAGCTATTTGCCTAAAGTTTTCACTAAAGATGAGATGCAGTTTAATTCTCAAATGGCACAGTTTAACACACCAGCTCTTCCAAATCTGCACTGACATTCTGTTATGTATAGTATAAAGAGAAAAGTCTCATGAGCTTGCTCTATCAGCAGTGGATACTGGAACTATACCATTTTTTTAATCTATAATTTGTTCTTCCATTTTTAGTCCTGCCATTATTACAAAGAGAAATGAAGCTATTCCACTATTTCACAGAAATCTTTGCAGTGTAAAGTTGAAAATGACCTTAGGAGGTCATTTCGTCTAATGATTTCCACACATTTTCAACCACTGGAGGAATAACTTCATCACGATTCTGTAGCCCATTAGGGACCACTGAACTCCAGGCTCATGGGCCACCAGGTATCCCAGGACCTCAATATAGATATCTTGAGACAATGAAGTGCTGCTTAGTCATCTCCTGTTGCAGATTTGAGTGTATATTGCTGCCACACTCGTATTTCATACAAACTGCACTTCGTTCCCTCATTTGCAAGACGATCCTCAGATTAAAGGACAGAATGAGCTCCAAGTAGAAAACTGCACTGGCAACAGCCTGCTCTCAACCACCACCCTCCCCAAGTATCTCTGGTCCTTCTCTCATCAAGGAGGATAACATTCATCCATTATATGAGAGATCTTTCTGTGAAACTGTGAGCTGGTCAGAGGCTGCCACCCACAAACAGCTCAGCCAGGTCTTTCTGGCTTCTGGCTGGAAATGGACTGGGCAAATTATCCAAGCAATCTACGGATGGTCATCAGAACAAGCAACCCTGATGTTAGTCTATCCCCATGCTTGAGACAAAATTGAGAAGATTCACACCATCCTCAGCTGCTCTTATAAACATTCAGTAGAGGATACCAGTAGCCTCTGTGGTAACTGATGTTCAATTGTCCTTTCAATTAAAAGGGTAGTGTCTAATCTAAATTACCTTTCCTCTCAGCAGATGAGATTACTTGTTTTCTTGCTGATTTTGGAGGTGGAGTACATATTTTGTGCTTGTGAAGATTCGCTTCACCCTTGCCTCCTTTCTAGAAGACAGATTCAATCCATTCAGTCATTCCCAAGAAGTCACATGCCTTACCATCCATGTTGCTCACCTCTGAGCTGTGTGATTCATAGAGCTACATTCTTCTAAAAATACCTAGCCCAAAAATGGACACAGTTTGTGAGCTGAGGGTCACAAATGCCAAGCTGTGTAAAAGAATAATTTCCTGTACTTTATACATGTTAATGCATCCCAGAAGGGTATTTGAATGTCTTGCAGCAGCACTATAGTTTGCACTTCCAATTGCAATCCATTGTCATCTTCTGGATCCTTTTCTACAGCAGAATAAAACTGAACAGATGAGGATAAACTTCTACAGGGCCTTATCTCTCATTTCATTCACATTTAAGGAAGACACTGAATGATAAATTCATATAGTAATTTGCAATCAGTTGTACACGCACCTCATAACTTTATCTGGATCGTTCTTCAGCTGGCTTCTGAGAACATTGTGCAGGATTGTCAAAAGCTGTGGTACAGTCAATATAAATTCTATCTGTGGTTCCTCGTGCTTTTGCTGTTTCTATCAATGCTTTGGATTTTTTCCTTAGAATCGTATAATGTGATTTGGTCTTAACAAAACTGTATATTGTCTGTTTTGTTGGTTATTAAGTGACTGGTCAGTGAGAGCATTTCTAGACAATGAAGTTAAACCCATCCATCACTGCAGGTTCCATAGATTTCTTTCTAGCTTTGCCCTAAGGATAGATTTTTGTTTTCCTCTGGGACTCCCTGTAATCCTGCAATTTTCAGTAAAGGTTCATTAGCAGTTCAGATGCCACTCAGGATAAATCCTGAAATACTCTTGGAGAAATTTTCTCAGAATCACCTCATTTACAATCTGTCCTTTGCTCTTCTTGAAATTAATTGCATCATGCAACCGGTCAAAATTAACTTTTTTGTGATTAATAATGTAAAAAAGGAAATTCATGGAATGTCCATCATTCATATCGATTTTAAAATACTATGCATATTTGGGTAGATTTTTCAAAAAACCTCACCTTAGTGATTTCAAGTTCCACCCCAAGCTTTATATAACCAATAAGTTAACTTCACTATGTCTCAGTTTAAAAAGAAACCAAGATGTCTGTGAAGGAGAGTGAGGAATCCTTCTGGACTAGGAAGGGGGCCTTGCTCTCCTCGAGCTGCCACAACCCTTGAAATTAAGAGACTTTAATCAGAAAACGTAGACAAGAGGATAACAGTTCTTTATTACAAATATAAACCCGTATAACCAAACGCAGAACAGAACAAATAGAACACCGTAACCAAGACTTTCAAACAGATCCAGTCGTGCCTGTGCCCCTTGGGAGTTCCCGTGGGAACGGAGGCCACAGCGGTGGGCTGGGACCCTTCCCGTGGGAATGGAGGCCACAGCGGTGGGCTGGGACCCTTCCCGTGGGAACGGAGGCCACAGCGGTGGGCTGGGACCCTTCCCGTGGGAATGGAGGCCACAGCGATGGGCTGGGACCCTTCCCGTGGGAATGGAGGCCACAGCGGTGGACTGGGACCCTTCCCGTGGGAATGGAGGCCACAGCGATGGGCTGGGACCCTTCCCGTGGGCACTGAAAGGACCCTCGCACCGTATTTTGCCCAGAAGCGTTGCGGGGCTCAGCAACTCCTCTGCAGATGGTGCTGGCCCCTTGAGGAGTCCGTAGCAAATCCAAGCAGTGGTGATTTTCCTCGCAGGAGAACAGCACAGGACACGCAGAGCCAGCGGGGCGAGCCGGGAGCTCCCCCATCCCAGAGTCCCGGCACCCAAGCAGAGCGAGAGCAAAGGGGTGGTGCCCCGGCAAAAAATGGGCACTGGAAACCTCTCTCTTTATTCCACCTCCCAAGCCAGGGAAGGAGTAAAGTCCTCCCCTCAAAAAACAAAAACACCTCCCCCAGTCCTCTCAAAGCCATCATGCTGGAGTGCAAAGCTATTAGCTATCCCTCTGTCTAGGCTTTGGACAGCCGGCTGGCTCTGGGAGCAGGGAGTGAGAGAGCTGGGCTTCAGCAAGCCATCTCCTTCTGGCTCCAAAGCCCAAACCGCCGTGTTGGCATGGGACAAAAAAAAACCTCCATGAAAGATTTTGAAACTGTAACACACTCTTATATCAGTTACTGGCTAGATTATAAAGTAGAGATGGAGTCACGGTCACCAAAATCATTCTGTGAGACTAGTCCTTTATAGATCACTATTGTAAAGGTTGAAGGATTTATATTTCTCATAATCCTTTAAAGGATTAAGTATTAAATTATATATATTTCTTTAAGAGCTGGGTTTGCTAGTCCTCATAATATATGAATAAGGTTTGCCCAGGCAGAAAGTAAGATAAAAATACTTTTGAAAACCAGTTAATATCTGTGCTTGGATGTATCACATAGCAATGATCATCCTTATTTTTTCAGATTCTTCATGTTCTTGCATTTTTTTGTGACTGGCATCAACTTTACTCTTCTACATTTTTAAAATGTATATTATTTTCTTTTTAACACAGCTCCTCCTTCTTATGCCAGAATGTTTGTCTGTGAGAGATGTAAAACATCACCTAAGATGCTGGGCGTGCTCACCCAGACTCTCCATAGAGGTGCACATTCATCTGTTTACAGTGTCAGGTCAGATGTTAAGAGTTTTTAGATTTTCTAAATGAAATTTTTGCTATTTTGTAGTTTGGTGGCAGTTTTTCCACTGACTTTAAGAGGGTCAGCCACCGTTTGTCCAATGCTTCCCGTATAACATTCCTATTGTGTAATTCATATGACTACAGGTAAATAAAGGCATTTGTCCTTGTTTGCAACTATTTCTTTGCAGGGAACAACTAATCACACAGAATGCACCAGAATGAAGGTCTCACAGCACGGCTTGCACATGAAAAGAAGCTCCAGTCACAAAGAATTCATAATCTAATTTCAACCAGAGACTATAAGAGACTATAGCACAGAGGTAGAAAACTAAAGGAAGCATGAGAAGTTTTTAAGCTCTTACAGTAAAGGCTAAATAGGCTTTTTTAGTGTTAAACAGACCTTTTCTCCACAATAGGGAGCTACATGCTTTTTATACCATCTAGGTATAGCTGCTCTAGACAGAAATGCAATAAACCAGGCATTTTCATTATTAAAACCTTTTCTTCATCTGCTTATAGCTTTATGGAAACAAAACTTGTGTGACTTCTTAATATAGCAACTAAGAGAAAACAAACAAACAAAAAAGAAGCAGGCACTAAAATGATATAAGGAACATGTAAAATATTAAAGAAAAAAAACACAACACAAATAAAGGTTGTCTAGTCTCTCAGGTTTAAAAAAAATAAAGATTAAGTAAAGTAAGTACAGAATGAGTGATGTTACTTTTCTGACAGCAGGTGTTTGCAGAAGTTTGCATGAGATTAAATTACGTATGTGGTACCCCCTGAATAATCTAAACAGCACTGGCTCAAGGTACAGCCCAGAAACCCAGAAGACCCAGCTGGTTTATCTGCTTCCCCCTGACAACTAACTCTTCCCTAATCAGAGAGAAAAAACCAAAATCAAAGACAAACCCCAAAATTTAACAGGGCTTTGCCTGCTTCTCACCTCCTGCCTCCTTCAGTGAGCCCTGGGCAAAGGAGTGTTCTTCAGAGACAGCTGCAGTGCTGGTTCCAGCTGTGCTGCCTCTTGCTTTGTCACTGTTGGTGACCCAAGATGTGATGCCTGGGTGCAGGGCACTCAGCCAGACACACAGCTCTGCCTAAGACACACCTTCCCAAGGAGAAGCTCCATCCTTTGCAATTCCCTGTTCCTGTTTTCCTGAGGTCTCATTATCAAAGCTGCTCAAAACAGTTATGCTCAGTGCTCTTGGTAAATGCAGAGTATAAAGGGACAACAGAATTTTATTAACCCCAATTTTAAAATGCATCTGCACCTAACCACCAGCAGTTCTACCAGTCTTACAAAAAAAGCAGGCAAATAGGTCCTGGGCAAATCCATTTTCTTCTCCTCCAGCAGAGGCTGGCTAAGAGCTCCCTCCTCTGTAGTACTTCTGTCCCCTACAGCTCCTCAGAGCTCTATTCTTTCCTCTGAGAGCTGAGGAATCTCTGAAGTAACTGGCAGGCTCCCTGCATCAGCTTGCATAGGGGTTGACCTCACATGGATTCATTAATCTGTCAATGCAGATAGACTTCCACACCTGCACAGGGTTCAATGCGAAACTGAGTGGGGCCAAAATAATGTTCCACCAAGTGCCATAGCCAGGCTCAGTTGCTCATCTCAGCTTCACACCCAAATAAGGACTAGGGGTGAAACCAGAAGGAAGAAAATCAAAGTAAACATCCAGAAGAACAGAATTTTATTACATTATTTTCTCCATGTGTCTATCTTCCCCTAGCCACTTTTGTCAAGTGCCTTATCTGTCTGGTGCTGCAGGATTGTTTGGCATGAGCATGGTTTGAAAAACAAACTTCACCCCCTGGAGAATTTTTCTGGGAATAATAGAACTGCATGAAGGTCTAAATCAATAGAAGTCTTTCTGAATTCATTTCTAGGAAACCTAGACACATCACCAGTGACTTTGACTAAAATACAAGGTGCCACTGTTCGGAAAGCAATTTATAGTTAAGTAATTTAAAATTCATAGCGAGGAAGGCCATATAGAGAGAACATCATCCACCACAGGAGAGGAAAACCAGAGGCATTCAGGGACTGCAAAATCTTGCACAATTTTGGGAGAAGTTTTGAGGATTTTTTTTTTTCAAGTACACTTTCCGTATCCTACTCCAATCTCAAAGGAAAACCCTGTTCTTCCTCCCCTGAATCCCACCACCTACACAGCTTTTACCTATTTTTCCACCATAGGTTGTTTTTCTATCAGAGGATTACTTTCCCCTTTATTAAAAGCTTCTTTTAGGCTACTGGGACAGGTGTTTAAGGTCTGCATTCTGTCACTTCTTATTTGCGTGTTTTCAAGTGTTAAGCTTAAGCTTGACTGGAGGGGAAATAAATGTAGGAGGTATACTACCATACAGTCAGTTGAAATGCACACCAAGAATTCTTCCCCTTTTACCATATACTATTAGGACTAGAACTTACGAAAGGTCTGATTCTCTTAACCTCAATTTTATGATGCAATGCCACCCAAATCCCTTTCTTTTCAGCTGCAGCATCATTGTGCAGACACCTAAACTGGCCATGAGTCCCCATATGCCAATTCCAGCATTCGATGGACTCATTTTATATCATCTGGTGCTCCTACCTGGTATGGCAGGAGGAATTGCTCAGAGCCCTCCCAGGCTGTGTAAGTGTTGACCCTGCATTTCACTCTTTCTAAAAGTGAGGCATTCACTGATCACAAGAGTGTTAAATAAAATATGGGGTCTGCTTTCTCCAGCCATTTTAGTTCTTTCCCTCAGTTTATGAGCCAGTATTTCTAGTGCTTCTGTTGGGAGGCAGCCCTTGTGTCCACAGTGTATCTAAAAGGAGGCGCCATAACCCTTCACATCCCTGCCCATTCCTCTGTGATCAGCATTTCGAGGGGCCAGGCTGGCCAGGAGCACAGTGGAGGAGGAGGGTGATCACACCACTGGCTGCAGGCCCACTGCTGGCACCAGGACCCCCATGGTCAACACAACTTGATGGCATCAATGTACTCTGTGAGGGTGCTCAGTTAGTTCAGTCCTACAGCAAAGATCTGAGGACTAAAAGCCTGGCTTTACCACCACTCTGCTATAAGCTGAGTGTTTATGACTTTTAAGTGTTAATCACATGTCCTTTTGTCCAGGTTTGGTTGATACAGACTCATTTGTTTCCAGACATCTCTTACTTGGGACCATCATAGCCCTGAAACCCTAGAAAGAATCTCAAAGTGTGAAAACCCATTGCAGCAGCAGAGAAAACAATTTGCAGGAAAACAGAACGGCAGCATAAAGGCAGGCAAGGGAAAGGGAAGCAGCTCTCTGAGGCTCCCCCAGGGCACAGCAAGCTAAAAGCAAAAGAGAAAACAGCATGCAAGACCGAATCCTGCCAGTGGCAAGTCCAACAAACAGCTGGAGCAAAAGGCAGCTCTAGAAAAGGAAGCTGCTGCTCACCCTCACCCCTCCTTCGTAAGTATCTCCCATACAGAAAACAAAATACCATGAAACATTAGACAATTCTGCTCATAAATATTTTTCCCTCACTTTTCTCCTGGCTCTGCCTGTTTCTTTTACCTTTGGCAGCCTCCCCACCAGGTCTGCCATGCCGGGAATGGGGTACCAGTGGGGTGTGCAGGGCCATGCTGCCTCAGCAGCCTGGACAGGGATGGAGCTGCAAGCACTGGGGAGGTGACAGCTCCAGCTGGCTTCCCACAACCTTATACTCAGCTTTTCTTTCCCTCTTTGTGGTAGGAGAGGCAACTGCAGAGAGAGTATTACACATCTGGTGTTCATAGCATGGTTTGGATTGGAAAGGATCTTCAAAGATCATACAGCCCAGACTTCCTTCCACTAGATCAGGTTGCTCAAAGCCCCATCCAGCCTGGCCTTGAACAATTCTGGTGATGAAGCATCCCACAACTTCTTCAGGTAACCTGTTCCAGTGTCCCACCAGGCACTACATATAGAATTTCTTCTGCATATCCAATCTAAATATAATCTCTTCTTGTTTAAAACCATTGCTATTACACTCCTTGGTAAAATCTCTCTCTCTGTCTGTCTTATGAGCCCCCTTTTTATACTCAGAGGCTGTGATATGGTCTCCCTGGATCCTTCTCCTCTCCAAACTGAACAATTCAAATTCTCTCAGCCTTTTTTCATAGGAGAGGAATTCCAATCATTTAATCATCTTCGTGGCAGTTCTCTGGACACACTCTAACAGGTCCTCTTGTATTGAGGACCCTAGAGCTGGACACAGTACTCCAGCTGGGGTCTCATGAGGGCAGAATAGAAGGGAAGAATGACCTTCCTCAATCTTTTAGAGCATTCTGGGCTGCAAGTACCCATTGCCAGCTCACATCCAGTTTTCCATCCCCAAGTCCTTCTCTGCAGGGCTCCTCTCATCCAATTCACCCCCACCAGTTTGTATTGATATTGGGTATATCAATAATACAGAACCTTGTACTTGGCCTGTCAATGTCCCTCATGGTGGCATCCTTTCCCTGCAGCGAGTCAACTGCACCACTCAATTTGGTATGATCTTCAAATTTGCTGAGGGTGCACTCAATACCGCTGTTCATGTGTTGAAGTTACGCCTTTTCATGTTGAAAGCAATGTTTCATTAATAGACACATAATAGATATATAATTTACATATTTATATAAATGGGACCCCTCCTCAAAAATGTTGTGCTGGTTTTGGCTGGGGTACAGTTAATGTGATGGTGCCCTGCTTTCCTGGCAATGTCTGAACACCCACATGCCTAAGGGAAGTGGTGAATGAATTCCTTGTTTGGCTTTGCTTGCATGTGTGCCTTTTTCTTTACCTGTTAAACTGTCTTGATCTCAACCCACGAATTTTCTCACTTTTACCTTTCCAACTGTCTCCCCCACCCCACTGGAGGGGGCAGGTTGAGCAGCTGTGGGGAATTTAGTTGCTGGCTGGGGCTAAACCACAACAGTTCTTTTTTGGTGCCCAACATAGGGCTCAAAGTGTTCACAGTAATGAGACATTTGATTAAAATGTGCTAGATTGAATTCTGAGCTGTTCTTGCTGTTTAGCTATTAATGGGCAGACTTCTATGCTTGCCATGAGACACACTTGCCTGACTGTGTATTAGAGCCTAGTGCTCGTTAGTGGCTGCTTTTTGCTTTTGCTGCTCGCTGTGCTGCTTATCATCTTACTCTGCTGTGCTTGGGAACAATTTGATAACAGCCATGGTGATGCGCCTGGGCTGGCAGATGGCCAGGAATCACTGCTGTTTCTGTGCTGCTGTACTGGACAAGCTGGAACTCCATTGTGAGCTTGAGTTGAAGGGACTATGACCTGGGGATGAGTCCATGTGGAAGCACAACACTCTGAAGAGTCTGTGGCCTTAGTTTTGTCTGTGCTGCAGTAGCTGTGCCTCTGAAGGGACTGAGGCCTGAGGATGGAGTGGAGAAGCTACACAGTGGAGAAGGTACACCCTGGAGCATCTGTGGCTGTGGCAAAGTCCATGCTGTGGGAGGTACAATTCAAAGCCAGTGGCTGTGCATGAGGTCATGCTAGAGCACCTTAAAATACGTGGCCATGAATAAACCCATGTCAGTATTCACCATCTAAAAGTACAGAATGGCACAGTAAACAAACATGGAGGCAGTAGATTTCCACATCTACAGTGTTCATAGAATGTTCGAATCTCCTACTCAAAACAGATGCACTTTTCACAGCATTGAACAAGGTATTAAAACTTTGAAGGTCCGTGGGAATGGCACATCCAGCCTCAACTCTGTCTTTTCAACCCTCTCTGACTGCCTAACAATTGTGTTTAAACCAATTTGAAGATGACTTCTAGTTTTGCACTGCAACTATATTGTTTTAAAACACCTTTGTAAGGGTAAAAAATTAAAAAAAAAAATGTTGTGAAATTTTGCACCAGTATCCTTATCTTGAGATTTTCTAGTTGGAGAATTACAGCTAAGGATTGCAAGCTCCCAATATGTTCGAGTGTGTGCTTATAATATACCCACAGAGGAATACAAGGAAACAACATCTATTTTGGCAACCCTTGCACTTTTCAAATTAGATGCAGAGGAGTTATTCTAATTATTTAAAGGTCTCTGAGCCTCAGCAAATTGTATTGACAGAGCTTTCGCTTTCAATAAAAAACAAACTTGAAATGCTTTTGTGAATGTGTTGTTTTCATCAAAATTTTTATTTCACTGTTATTGCTTTTTATACTGGGCAAAACTATGCAGGCAGCCACACTTAAACACACATCCCCATCCCTAGTCGCCTTCTTGCCCACCACAGGGTTCCTGATTTCTCCAGTCTATTAACATTCCCAACTCCTGACACATGGTGATCCAGCTGCAGAAGCAGCCAAGTGCGTTGGGTTGGCTTCTAAGCAAAAGAAGAGGCAGAGGAAGAGAAAGGGTAAGAAGAATTTAAGGAGGGGATTTGAGAGTGCAAAGCATGAAACTAGAACGACAGGCAGCACGAAGAGAGCTGAGTTACTGGTGAAGCAAGAATCAGATGAGCCATGATGACTGAAGCAGAGAGGCGCAAAGATTTTGCTACAGATTGTCCTGTCATGAATTTGAAATATGAAGATTTAAATTGCAAGGTAGGTGAGGCAGAATGAGATAAAAGCAAGCCAAGGGAGTAGTAGTGAGCAATAAACTGTGCTTGTGATGCACATGCACAGTAAGTGCATCAACTAATTGACGAAAATATTGCATTAGCATCTGCAGCAGGATCATCCCTTCTCTGCAGCCGCACAGAGCTCTCCTGGACATGGCTGCCTCTGACCAGTTGGATGTTGCTTATGCCCATCTGAATTTTCCATTGAAAGGAGTGCTACTGCTCTGATTTTAATGAGTTTCCTAATAAAGAGATGATGACTGGCAGTGTAATTTCCCTTCTACATTTCGTGTTTTCATGACTGGAGTTTATTATTAACCTTACTACTACATTTTCTGTTATTTTACTCTGGTGGTTTAATTGTATTTCCACCTCAGTCATGTGAATTCACTTTCAATAGTCTCCTTTCCCAGATTGCTTTCATGTGAGCAGCAGGGTTTTTCAGTTAAGTACTCTGCAATGGTTTTAGTATGCATTTCTTTCTGGTTTAATCTCTCTCTTTTTTTCCTCTCTGTCCGTGTATTAGTCATCCTTAATGGGGATGAGCACCTTGTGCTCTCTGACATGGAAAACAGGGACAATGTAAGCAAACATCAAGGACAAAGCATAAAAATAACAGAGGCAGTCTCCGTAAAAGGGGAAGTAATGACTCAGGCAAGTCGATTCCACATGTAAGTAATTTTAAGGAAAGAAGGCATCAGCTATGCTTAGAAATGCAGATGTATTTATCGCCTTTCAGCCCCCCTATTTAGCTGTTACTAATGGCGTATTGAAAGGGAACAAAGGAAATTTCTGAATGCAGAAGCAGTGATGTCTTAGCAGGTGGTCCGAGGTAATGGAAATTTAGGGCACAAGCAGCAGACCTGAATCTCATTTTATTAATGCTGACATAAATCAGGCATGTGTATCCACTGAAGGAGTGAATGAAGTTATGCCAAGGTAGGGTTGGAGAGAAGTCGGTCAGGTCTCCCATCTCCACTCTAACACGGAGCAGCAGTCCCCTCAGGAACTGCGCCTCTGCTCTCACTAAATAAAGCAAGATGGAAATAAATCTTTGTACTCCGCTCTAAAATACTAGGATGTGTGCACAGACAACTCTGGGTATGCAAGTGCCAGTCTAATAATCCAAAGGAGCAAAAGTGCAGTAAACCCTAGCGGTAGGGTCAGTGGTTTGGTACTAAGTCAATAAAAATAATTGAAAGTCAACTCTTATTTACAGTCTGGCCCCTTTCCAACACCAACATTTTAGGGAAGCTGTACATTGGATCTAAATGAAAAGTAATTTGCCAGAGTTAGTTAAAGGTCTCCCATGTGAATGAGAATCAGGACCTTTGATTTTACATCCCAGTACATGTTTCCATTTCACATGTCACACACAAACACTGTCTGTAAGAAGTAAGGGCAGTTCACATCCTGCTGATGGGGTTATGAGAAAGACCGAGAGCTGCCTTGGTTTTGGTTATAAATACCTTCATGAGAAGAAAAATCTGGGTGCTAAAGAGCTCTTTAAACTATCCGGGAAAGATGTGGTAGGAACTACAAGCAGGTGGATACAACTTAACAAAATCAAACGGGAAATGAAGTGTGCCTGAAATGACAAAGGAAAATAATCTGTTGATACAGTAGAAGTGGGTGGTGAACTCTCCATTTCTGGTTATCCATGCTGGATACTCTGCAAGAAAACATACTTTAGCAAGGCATATATACAGGGTTCAGGAGAGGAGACTCTCAGTAAATTTAAGACTTCATATTAAATAAATATTTGATTACATAGTCTAACACCTTTGTCTTTAAACCCTGTGGTAATCAATGATTTCACAAAGGGGCTTGTGGATTGCTGGTGGTGTGGTTGTTTGAAATTATAAGACCACGTAATAGCAGGTATAGGAAATAGGTAACCCAATGTATAGTTAGGTAAGATAACCACAACCCAAACTTTGTACCAACTCGCAAAGGACGTATAGGATAGGTAAACTCAGAACCTGATTGTTCCAGGGTACAAACCCCTCGAATTTTGACACATCAGACACTGTACATGGAGGTGGTAACCCCTACGTGTACATCAGCTGCATAAAGGTGTGCTTCCCCCTGCAGTGCGTACTGTGCAGGGGATTCCTTTGAATCAGGACCCATGGCGCTCCCGTGCAGAAAGAGAAGCACCAGTCCCCCCTCTGCAGAGCCCACATCGTCTGCCCGAGGCGCTCAGCATCCTCCGCCGCACCACCTGCTGTCCTTGGCCTCTCCGGGAAGCACGGCTGGGAGACGTCCTGCTGCCCCCGGAGTTACCGGGAGCCCCCTTGTCACCCTGCAGAGAGACGAAACAAGTGGGAACATTAATAAAACAGCCCACGATAAAATCCCACCAGCAAGGACAGCGTTGGGGCCCCGCCGCGGCACGGGAGGCACGGGAAGCACGGGAGGCACTGGGAACACTGGGAGCACGGGGGGCACTGGGAACACTGGGAGCACGGGAGGCACTGGGAACACTGGGAGCACGGGAGGCACTGGGAGCACTGGGGGCCTTGGGAGCACGGGAGGCACGAGAGGCACTGGGAGCACTGGAGGCACTGGGAGCACGGGAGGCACTGGGAGCACTGGAGGCACTGGGAGCACTGGGGGAACGGCGCGAAGGGCGGTCGGCAGCGCCACCTGGCGGGCGGCGGCGGGGCCGGCGGGGCGGGATCACTGCTCCATCCCTGCGCGATTCCTGCGCGATTCCTGCGCCCTGCTGCGCGGGAAGGGCGGCAGGGTGAAAAAAAAAGGGAGGGGAAGGGAAGGGAAGGGAAGGGAAGGGAAGGGAAGGGAAGGGAAGGGAAGG
>JAWWMO010000121.1:85849296-85870610 GCA_035047845.1 Dendrocincla fuliginosa | reverse complement strand
GAAGGGAAGGGAAGGGAAGGGAAGGGAAGGGAAGGGAAGGGAAGGGAAGGGAAGGGAAGGGAAGGGAAGGGAAGGGTTTTCAGTTCTGTCACATTAAGAGCGGAGCTGCAGCCATGTGTGACCTGCGCCGCTTGCTACAGTGGGGCCAGTGCTGCATTTTGGTCAGTGGAAAAATCAGTTATTAATCAGCAAAGAACTATTGATTTTCCAGCGGCTCTTTCCATAGAGTAGGAAGTCAGCTGTTGCAGCTGGTGAGCAATGAACTGTGAAGCACCACCGGGAACATCTCTGGCCCAAAGGAGCCAATCGATCCATGTTGGGAGCTATGATATGTTCTGGGGTCACTGCTCAAATAGAGCAGCTCCCAGTTCACAGCAGACGTGGAGGTACATTTTGTGTTTGTACTTAACAAATTAGGGCAATTTGTCACATTGGGAAGCAGAATGGAAGATGTGGCATACTATTCAACTCCACATACAACCGTATTTCCAGTGGATGTAGGTTGTTTTCCAATCTCCTTTCACAGTGGCCCTGAGAAATACATCATTTTCATCTGATAGAATGCAGTCAGCAAGGCAAGCTCCTTTTTTTTTTTCTTTTTGTATTTTTTTTTAATGCAATAGAAATATTCTTAAGGTATACAGTGAGATACAGTCTTCCTATTGTTCTTATTTTATGTATAGATCAGTTGTGATGGTTCACCCTGTCTGATCTGGACCATACAAATTTGCCTATTTGCCTATTTATTTTATCTGTAATGGAGATTTTTATCTCCAGCTACTGGGATTTGTGTTCTTTTTATGAAACATGTATAGAAATGGTACATTCTGAGACCTCAGATTTTTCTTTTGTACTCTTTTTCCTACAATCCCTGAGTAATATACTCAAGAACTTCATTGAAATGTATCCACGATGCAGACCTTACACTGACATTTACCCAGGACAGTGTCAGTATCAGCAGTCTAGAGTGCTGCATAATAGGAACAGGCCAGTGTTCTTACATACCTTTTGATATGAAAATTTTAACTTCATGATCTAGAAGATGCTCTGCTTTGGATCTGAATTTTAACTGTCCATCAGTCAGCAGAGAGTGAGTGTTGGCTTGCATCTATTTTGGGTACCTTATCAATATGCACACAGTCAGTGTTACTCTGCATTTCACTGCATTTCTCTAACAGATCAAGTTGTGGTTGTTTCTTCAGTCATGGTCCAGCAACACAATGACAGTAGCAAAGACATGAGCTCTCACAGCTGCCATTAAGACTCACAAGTTCACTTTCTGCTACTGAAACTTTTCTCTGAAATAATCCAATACTGCACAACCATTCCAGGCAACTGGAAAGGGACTAAATGTCTCTTTGAAACCAGAGCTATTAAAGAATTAGCCTGGAGCTTGACACAAAAAAACACAGTGCGTAGGTCTATTCTGGTCATCACCATCAGGACAACATTGGAAGGTAGGTTAGATGCTAAAATTGCTTATGGAAGATAGTGTTCCCAGTGTCACAATTACTGCTGCCAGTGGGGAACACCATCCTGGCTTCATAGAGGATCACTGGCACATGCAGCTGTACTGCAAGGAAAAACTGGTCAGCTCACACAGTTTAAGTAATATTGAAATTAAAGCAATTTGTTGATTTATTACCAGTGCGTATTTAATCTGGTATCAGTGAATGTTCAGGACTGAAATCAGCAACATGTCAGATAAACCACTGTCCTAGACATGTTAATAAATGCCTGCGGATCTTTAAGCATGCTTTTATAGCCCAAAAATGTATGAGCAGCGTGCATTGCACTCCCCATGCCTTATGTGTGTGTGCTGGTGCCCATGTGCAGCCCCTCCTGTGGAGTAGTCGGTGCACACACTGGGTGCTCACCAATGCTGCTGCCAGCACCCTGCTAAGGCCCTGCTGAGGGCAGGTGGCCCCATGTGCACCCTGAGGAGTCATGTGCCTCCCTATGCCTGCCACGTGCTCTGGGACACAGGCTGGGAGCTGCTGGGGATGCTGTGGGCCGATGCTTGGCAGTGCCCCAGCAGAGTCAGTGCTGCTGCTCCTGCTCCAAGGTGTCTCCCCAGGAATGCGGTCTCTCTCTCATTCCCTGGTTACGGATTAATCAGGGTGGTCATCTTCCTTGTTAGCACTGCCAGCATTGGGCAGTCACTCTCTCAAGTGGTTTTGGGTGTCCCATAAAGTGACTTAGCTGAGAGGTGTGTAGCTGGGGATGTGCTCCTGGGTTTCCATTGCTGCCACTCCTGTGTGAGCTGAACAAGCTCACAGCTGGCACTGCCCTTGTTTCAGGGAGCTGAAGCTTTGGGTAGCTGATACTCCTCATTTCCCCAGCTTTCTGCTGCGGCTGGGCCCTCACTGCTGGCAGGGGCAGCTGAGCAGGAGCTCTCCCTGTCTTCTTCTGGTCCAGTCCAGGGTCCTCCCAGGTGACTTCCTCAGGGCAAAACCTTTAGAGACATGAATCCTTTGTTTTGCTGTTAGAAGAGTTTGCAATATGGCTGCAAAGGTCTAAGTTTACTGGTGCTTGGTTATATAGCCCTGGGTCTGCAAGGCTATATAAGCTTCAGATCCTCTCTAAATGCAGCTTCCTAGAAAACTGGGGGTTTGTTACAATAGTTTCTCTCTCTCTCCCCTGTACTGAGAGTCTTCCTATCTGGATAGTAGTAATTTATATTTCTAGAAATACTTACTGTTTCCAATCTAATATTTCTTCACTTTTTTTAAAATAATTTCTTTTTCTTTCTTTTTCCCCCCTTAACCAAGTTTTTAAGACTTGTGTTGTTTTATGTGTCTCCTTCCTTTTCCGTGCAGATTCCCTGAAATGCTTTCTTCCTCTGCTTCTTTCCAGTCTCTTGTAAGTCTCTCTTCAGATTGATATTACTTAATTTTAGAGGGTTTTAAGTACTTTCTTAGGCATTTGAACCCTTTGGTCCCAGTCCCTGTCCAAAAGCAATGGAGAGTGTTCCCAGTGGTGGGATTGCCGGAGTGCTTTGTGCAGTCACTGTTCATTTGCCACTGAGTGAGCATCCTTGGGGCTGCACCGGAGCTGATCTCGGCATCTCCTGTTAGTCTATAAGAGTGCACAGTAACATTGTAACTCTCAGTTTGCAGCTGTTTGCATTTGACCAGGACATGGAAAAAGAAACAGTAATTTGGGAGCACATTTTTCTCCACTTTTTTTTTTTTTTCCATCTGAAAAACAGCAAGTGGTCCAAATTTAGCCAGCTGTGGTGTTTCTCTCTTATGGCTCTGCAGCAAAGCTTGAGCAACAGTAAAACTGTGAATTGTAGAGAAAAGTAAGTATCAATAGTGATCCTTTCAGATGTGAGAAGGTCCTTATGGCTGTAGGGGTTTAATTTTCTCCAGCTCAGACAGCACAAAATTGTCCTTTAGAGAGAAAATAAAAGACAAAGAATGGAAAACAATCTCTTTTCGGTCCCTTCTTATATTTCACGTGCACTCACATCTTCAGTTTCATAGACCAAACCAGGTGGAACTGAGTCTCGTGTCAACTCTTTCCAGTCTCTGAGAGATGCAAAATGCAAAGTCCAAATAAAGTGACAAAAGTTTAGGTAAGAGTTGTGTTTTCAAAGTTGTATTTACAATGGAACTTCTTTACCTCACTCCTCACAGCCCTTCTGCTCTTACATTTATGTGCTGTGTGGAGATTTTAAAAGGTGACATTTGGGATTTATCCCTGGAGGATTATCTTTGAAGCAACATTTCACTTCTTAGTATTTCAGATTTTTGTAATGTCCTGCATTCGTAGTTCTAAGACACAAATAATATTATCAGTATTAATGCACTGAAGACATTTTCTTCTGTACCTGAGGATATGTTACCACCCACAGAGATAATTAGAATTTCATAAATATATACAAAAATCCCAGCTTTTGTTATCATGACATGTCTTAGAGTTGTAATTGTAATGCCACTTCAGAGCATAGTATTGTTGCTGGCTGCCTCAGAGCTGGAAGCTGCCTCTCAGGAAAAATTGACTCCATTTAATCAAGCATCTCTACTCATACTGAGAAGATACTGAATACACACACAGACCTAGGTGTAAATACACATGAAAAGATATTAATCAAAGTGTGGTTATTCATTCAAGTGAAAATAATTTCCTCTTTTAAAAATATTTGACTTTCTGTGAATACTTAAGTAACAATAAATAACAAAAACAATAATGTAATTTAAGAAGATATAGTTAAATAGTTGTGCAAGGGTGTGTTTAGGCTTCAATTGGCATAAAGACTTTTTAGGCACTCATTCTGTATTTAAGAGATGTGTAATTTTTTCCTGTGCCTGCAGAAGAGTATTGGCTTTTTGTGTCTAGTCATGCATAGAAGTGAATTGCCACCCAGAATTCCTTGGGCAGAAACAGATCTACTAAAAACCAATGGAAAATCTTGAATCAAGGTAAAACACTAGTATTTAAGTCCATTTGTGGATAACTTTCATGAAGGAAATAGGCTTAATGTAATTCTTTTCTATTGTAAATAGTGTTTCTGATTCTCTTCTCATTCTTGGATGCAAAACTGGAATTTCTCCACCTACCTACCCTGCTGAAATAGTTGTAGGTTTATAACAAATTATAATAAATAAGAATTGCTAACAGAATGAGGTCACTCATGTTCACTACAGAAGAAGCCTGTTTTAGAGGGCTAGACAGAGTCAGTGGTGATGAACAGTTCTTAGCTATTCCTGTACACCTCCTTCTGTCCAAGAGGGGTGATCTGGAAGAATAGTTTACAGTTTCTGGATAACTGCACAGTATTTATGGTTTGTAGCCACAAGCTTATTTGCCTCAAATACAACAGGGATGTTGTGCTACTATCCACATAGATAAAGAGTTGGGCAAGTTGCACTAATTATTTTTCACCTTAATGTTGAAGAAAACACTAGTGTCCCTTACAACAGAGTGCTATTTGTGCTTCCTTTATATCTTCATATTTTTTGTGCATGTTTGCTGTGGAATCCTCAAGACTTCAGTATAATTGTTAAATAAAAATATAATTTTTATAATCTAATTCTTTTTTAGACATCACCCAGAAATTAATAAACAAGGGTACTTGCCAGAGATATGTTACATTTTGACCATAAAATAGATAGAAATAATTTATGTAGTGATTATTTATTTATATATTTCAAGCAGGCAGCAACAGGACTAAAGAGAGCACATTTAAAAGCTTTATTAAAGGCCCTAGGCAATGGATTTCTTCCTGTAATATATTTTAATTTGCTAACTGATTTATGAATAATAAAGCTGCATGAGATGTTTTCAATGGAATTGGGGTCACTTAAAATTGGGCTTGGTGTCATCACAGAATGGAGGACCCTTCACCCAAACATCACAAACTATAATGACTAAATCATCTGCAAAGGGCTACTAAGCCTGCACATTCCTATATGTATAAGTCTAGAAAGGATTTTTGCATCTTCTGGTCTCTCAGCACGCTGGGTACCAAATCCCATCTGAGACTGCCTTGGCCACACTGTGGCTTCTACTGGCTCCAGTGGTCAGAAACCACCTCCTGATTTCCAATCTCATTTTTCTCCTGGCTGGTTTGTGCATTTTGTTGTTGTTGTGCCAATATTGTATTTTATCTGAAACAGCCTTTTCCTTCCTGGAGTTTACTCACACGAGGTAGAAGAGTCTTATCCTTCCTGAGGGTCTTGCTCTGTGAAGCAAACCAATTTGTCCTCTCTGCTAAATACAGTGAGTAGCTCTGTTCATCCTAAAAGCTCTGTCCTGTGTCTAGTCCAGTTAAAATGCAGCTTTCTTTTATGTAAGTGACTGGAACTGTATGAGACCCTAAGGAGAGTCCATGTTTTATTAGAGTAACCACAACATTTCACTTCCGTTTTTTTTGTGGCTGCAAGTTGTGGAGACATTTGTGAATACACACATGTGCTTGTGTACATGTACAAGTGTATATATTTATGTAAGTACACACGTGCACCCACACCCATGCACACACATATCCACATATTGTTTAAAGTGTTTGTTGCCAGCTGAGTAACTCTCAGATTACAGTGTATATTTTTATTACTATTGCTGGAGTACATGCCCTTTTGTGTTATGGGACTCTTTTGGGATTCCTCCTGTCCTCATGACCACCTCTTCCTGTGTGACAGTCTCCTCCATACTGAGGATAGTGTACTTAGCAAATTTAGCTACCACTTCTCCACTTTTTGCACTATTAATATTGCTAAAACTAAATAAGACCCAGTTCTTGAAAAGCTTTGCTCATCGTCTTCTTCCAGACCCATACCATCCCTTCCAGCCCATCCTGTTGACCTTCTCCCTTCAAGTAGCATTATGCTACATGGCTTGTACTTGTTCTCCTCAAGATAAAATTATTTCCTGTGTTTCTGTATAGCAGATGTTTCCCAGATGTTTAGATAAATGAAATTTTCATCTTAGTATTGTTAAAAATATTAATTATAGCTTCTAAGAAAGATGCTAGACTCATCTGACATACACATTGCATTACTTTTCCATCCATCTTCACAAGTTTAATTAGTTTTTCTTCAAAAATTATTCCAAGTCTTCTCCTCTTTTTCTTGAGTTTGTTTAAGATCTTTACTCTCAGGGTTGTGACTGTAAGAGCCCAGTCTAACATGGAATAACTCTCTCATTCTGACCATGCTTCTGATACTGAGGTGACGGCTATTTCCGTCTCTGTGTGTGAGTTGAGTTATTACATGCAAGAGCATATCCCTAGTGTGACTGTTGCCCATTAAAGATCAAACATTCTTGACGTGGTCAAAGACTTACATTTGCTTTGGGAGAAGCTGCAAAAAGCCTTGATGAAGGTAACTGTTTCTGCAGGCCAGCAATGAAAGCTGGAGGTACTGGAAGGTGGGATGGACCAAACACATTTGTCCAGCTCTGTAATTTTTGTCATTAAGTTTGTCACATTAGAACTGGAATGAAAATACCTCTTTCCCATGGTCCTCATCCTGAAGTAGTTGCCAGGTAGCTCTTTTATAACTGTGCCTGTGGTTTGGGGCAGTTGGATGCAACCAGTGTTCTGGGTCCGTCCATATTTCTAACAGGGATGGCAGCAGTCAGAAATCAGGGTGGGATTTGGGATTTTGGTCCCCACCAGGCAATGATAACTGCACCCATGGGAAGGCACAGAGGACCTCTTTGACAAAACCTCCATAACAGTATCCCAAAAAGGGAAATGAAAATGTATTGAAGAAATTAAAAAGCACACACAGCTGCTTCAAAAAAATCTTATACCTTACTTTCAGCATGTCCCTGCAGAGTCAGTTGGGGCAATAGGTCTGTCTGAACTCTTTCATTTCCCTGTTGCAGTATAATGAGGGTTTGCTCCCCCACTTAGCTAATTTTTAATCCTTTTTTATTTTTTTTTGAGCTGGGCATGCCTATTTCGTTTTTTTTATAATGCTTAATAATCATGTATGTTCAGTCCCCTGGGTGGTATGTTAATTCTTTTCTTTCATCTGCTTAATTAGAAGATTTTGTTCTGCATAAAATATATGAGGCAGCTGGGGCAGGGTCTTATGAACTGGTAAGCATCCAATAACTATATTAAGCAGTTTCTTAAGGCTTTGAAATTGTCTTCAGATGGTAGCTGTTGACAAACCCTGAAGTGAAGCACTACTTGAATATTCACATTAAAACCACCATTGCAGTTAAGCTAGCAATGCATGATTAATTGGCTTAAAAGCAATGGATTCATATGGAGTAAAATGCCTCTATGAAAATCAATAGCATGACTACCATTAGCAAGAGCATTACTTTGAAGATATTAAGGGCCACAAATCAGATATGTCAGCTGAAGTGTAACAGTGCCTATATGTACAAACAACAGTTGTGTCTGCAACACAGCATGAGGGGTTTATGGGTCTCTCTCTCCTCTTAATAGTCACAGTGATGGGATAGCACAATAGTTACTCACAGCAAATAACAGAGCCAAAAGTGGTACTTTGCTTCCACCCACCAGGTCTGACCAGGACCTCTTGGGCCCTGGCAGGTGCCGGTGTGCAGGATTCAATGCTGTCACTCAAGAGTGGTCCCCGTCTCTTTGGCACTCACACTCACACCCATTTTGCCTGGTGCTGGCAGCCTGTGCCAACCCCAAAACTGACAGATGGACAACCCTAGAGTTTCGCTGGGGCCTTGCTCCTCTATTTCTAAAAATTCAAAGGCTTTTTTTGTATTGTATAAGCATTATAAATACCGTTCATCTCTCCTCTCATCCCCACAAACTCCCTTTTATGCTGTTCCGTAAAAGCCTCTCCAGGACTGAGAATCACTTGAATCCTTAGGCAAATGACACACTGTATTGTGGTCATGTTTACAGCAGTACACAGGGAAATGGTACAGATTTCAGAGTCTTCTAGGATATGTGCCCTGAATTAAAAAAAAAAAAAAATGCACCACTTGGGTGCATTTTGATGTCTTTCACTCACTCAAATATGCTGAGTTGCTGATTCTGTGTATCACTGCAAAAAGTAGAAAGCTGTCTGTCGACTGGGGCACTATTTCTCTTGGCTCAAAGCTGATAAAAATGATGATAAGAATTTTAACTAGGAAAAGAAGGGAGATGGATGAAAGGGACTTCTTTAATCTCCATGCCTGGAGATCTAATGTAAAAAAAGAGAAATATCAAATAAACAACAATATGACAACCTGTAATGGAAGTACAGAAGATGAGAGGCTGGACAGTACAGAGAAGGAAAGTGCTAATACTAAGGAAAACAGGGAGGCTAAACAACGGTTGTATTGACCCACATATAAATTAACCTCAGACATAAAGCAATCATCACTCTTTAAGGAACAGAATAAAATATTGATACTGTTCTTAAAAAAAATGAGGAAGTATCTAATTAATTAAATTATCAACTAACATGGCAAGACTTATGTACTATACGAATATTAAACTGGGATAAATGTTCATGAATGAATCTTAAAACTAATAGTAGGAGGGTCCTTTTGAAATTTGTGGGTAACATGAAGGTGGGAGGCATTGTTGACATGGCAGAAGGTGAGGATATTGGACAGAAGAAAACAACTGTCCAAAAGAGGCAAACAATGTGATAAACTTTAGTGAAATGAAGTACAAGATCATTAAAGACAAATGTGGAGATTTTGTGCTAAAAAATTGGGAATTTATCAGCTGGAAATGGAAATTAGTAGAAAGCAATGGGTCACTGAGCCAGTCAGGATGAATTCTGTCATCCATGTGATCCAACCATGAAGGGCAAATCCAGGCTGAGGATATCCCTGATGACTTGTTTCTAGTGAAGCGAAAGCAGCATTCAGGCAGTTTTGTGGAAGGCAGTGCAGAGACCTTATCTGGAGTACTGTGCATGCTGGTGGCATCCCCATTCGTGAAGGATGGGGCAGCTGCAGAGGACAGCCTGTGGGATGGATGTGTGAGAGAAAAGCAAGGGCAACCCAGCTTTTCTGAAGCTGAAAAGAGTTGTAATTATTCCCTTGAAGCTAAATTCTGGAGAAAACAGAAGAAACAAAGAACATAATTCACACAGAAACAATTGAAAATACATTTAGGCAGAATTTTGTAAAATATTTTTCATTATCGGTGTACTGAAGATCTGGAACAGGATATTTGTGGTGCAAAAACCTGATCCTCATTAAAACAAAGCTGTCAGCTCATGAAATATTTTGACCAGTGTATTTGGAAAATGACTGGTGTTAAAGACTCAGGAGTTCCTTTCCGGACTCATATTCCTCCGACTGGTACTGCTTAAAGGTAGAAATAGATAGAGAGTCTCATATCCCAGGAGAGTCTATGCTGCTGGTCTATAACACCAGGTGCAGGCTTCTTGTTGCTTAAAACTCAGCCATCCTGGTCTTCTTCCTTAGAGCTGTGCTTGCTGTGGGAATTGGAGGAGAAGCAAAATTGGTTTAATCTCATTTATCCACAGCCCAGCTGCTGTTTATCACTCTAAGGCAAGTGCCCAACACCCCTCTGCCTGTGCTGCATTAGTCTGGTACCTCTGTCCTCTGCTGTGTTCCCGTGCAGCGAATAGCAAACATGCTTTCTGTGGAGCACGTGCTATGCAAAGCATCCTGACATAATAGACATCCCAGAACAAGCCAAATAAAATTATCCTGGAGCTAGGTGCAAGATTCAGATCTGAAATCCCCTTTCCCTCACTGCTGGACCTCTCCAACCCAGAGTCAGCTCCTTTGGCAACTGTAGAGCTTGGTTGGACCAATATTCAACTGCAGGAGAAGGGAGGAAGAGATCATAGGCCCCTGTGTGCTACATGTGCCTGGCCTGTTCTTCTGCAAGGCAGAATCACCTCAGACTGTCATAATTCACGTGTGGCTTCTTGCAGCTTGGGAGTACAGTTACAGACAGGTTTCATTGTACATCCTTTCTGCCTCACGAGGCCACGCTGGGAGACAGTCCTCCCTTCAGCCCAACCCGTGCCACTGTCAGTGGCTAACAAAACCTGCCCCACAGTTTAGTTGTCCTGGTTTTGGTGACATTAGTGAAACAGAGTTCAAATTATGGAGGGGTGTTTTTTAGCCTCTTCTGTGTGAATAACTGCACCACAGGATGCAGAAAGTGCAGCCATCAGGCTGGCAGAGATGCCACAGCCTTGCGCTTCTGAGCATCTTTTTAAAAAATACAGTCATTATTTAATTCTGGGGAGGTGGGGAAGGGAGAAGGGTTTAATAATTTTTTTGTCTTCTAAAAGAAGTGTGATTCGTTATCTGAAGGCAATAATTCTAACTGGTGTTATTGGTATGCGGCACGCAGGGATCTTAGTGCTAGCACATCTTTATTAATGTTGTTATAAAAGCTTCTACTGGGATCCTAGTTATCAAATGACTCTGACAGCAATTCATCCACAAAGCCCTGTGTTTTAATTTCTTGCTATCTGAAAAGAAATGGGCTGGGTGGGTGGAAAGAGTACTATTTTCAGCTGCTTTGTCCTTTGCTTTAAAGCCTGGCACGTTGCAAGCGTAAAGGAGGAACATGTAGGATTACAGCAGGAGGAATATATCTTTGAAAAATAAATATCCTGCCATAAAAAGCATGTTACAAAGTGACAGGTACCATCTATTGATATAATGGGGTCTTTGATTCCCATAGTACTGGCCATTATAAGAAGCTGTACACAAGGATGTGAGCCAGAGACTTGAAAACTCCTTTGAATAGCAGCAGAGCCACAAATAGCAGCAAGGGATTTAATGGTAAAACACTTTACAAAGATTTTGCTGTATGCACTGTGAAACAATAGAGAGCTAATGAATTACTGGAGCCAGCAAATGTCTCCTTTGATACGAATCAGAGACTGATCAGGGAAGCAGCTAATTTCTAGGACTTTTCTCTCTTCAGCCCACTCTTTAGTCATGGTTATAAATGACTGCACAGAAGGCCCAAACCTAGCAGAATTTCTGAGCAAAAAAAAAAACCAACAAGCATTTTTTTAATTATCATGGACAGATATTACAATAGAGTATCATGTGGATGCAGTAAAGTGAGTGCTGAGTGAATGATACGTGAGCTGAAAGTGGAAATGGGGAATGGTGGTGGTAGTTCTCAAAAAACCATAAGTACATGCATGTTTGAACTTTCCCTCCTCAGCTTATTCCTTAGCAGTTGTCCAGGAAAAACTGTCCTTGCACCTCTTTTATCAAACCCTGGAAGGACAATGGATTTTCTAGATTACAGCTTTGGGGGCCAAGTCTCTCCCATATGGATCTTCTATGTTGTTGGAAAACGCAGTTTCAGCAACACTGTGGTGTGATGGCCCTTGTTTCTGAAGAAGATGTATTATTGCTTGCCTGGAGAACCTGCATCCTGGGAGGGTAATTCCCTTTTATTAAAGATGCAGGACGCTGCAATCTTTCAAATGGCCCTTTGCCTATTAAGAGGTAGGAAGGTGTGAGCTGTGTGTGAGACTGCCTCTTCTTGCATGACCAGCACATATTTGCAAGGATGTTTTTTCCAGGCAATTTTTTTTCTCACACTGTCCTGTCCCACCCTTTTTCCTTTGCAAAATGGTATCAAATCCTTCAGGTTTTTTCTGCTGCAAATGTGAAGTCTTTTAAATTATGTTCTAATGAATGATGGCTTTTTTTGTGGCTTTGGCTTGATAAGAACAAGGTGTAAGTCTCAAGGCTGAGGCCAGGCTAGGTCTCTGTCACATTGTTTGTTGTTAATACATTTGTGTTTGTGCCAGCATTTTGCTACTTAGGTCAGGAAGTCTTCTGCTAGCCATTGCACTAGGAGGCAGGTTTTTAATCCCAGAACTTCTACGGCTTAACCCTGTAAACAGGCTTGCCAAAGCTGCCTCAGGATTCTACACAAACAAACCATTTTGCAGTCGCTGTTTGGTTGTCCGGTGTGTTCTCTGCTTTTACTTAGCTCAGCATGAAACCAAAGTTTTTTCCAGGGCGAGTAGGAAGCTGGAGAAGCCACAGAGTCCCTTGCCTGGGTACAGGGAGAGCAGTGCTGGATCCCTTCCAGCCCTCCTCTTCCTGCTGGCTGCTTGAATGACCTGCTCTGCTCCTAGATCCTTTCACAGAACCACAAAATGGGAAGGGTTGGAAGGGACCACAGTGGGTCATCCAGTCCAATGTCCTTGCTCAAGCAGGGTCATCATAGAGCACATGGCACTGGATTGCATCCAGATGGTTCTTGAGTATCTCCCATGAGGGAGACTCCACAACCTCTCTGGGCAATCTCTTCCAGTGCGTGGTCACCTGCACAGTAAAGAAGTTCTTCCTCATATTCAAGGAAAACTTCCTGTACATTGATTTCTACCTATTGCCTCTTGTCCTGTTGCTCCTCTCTGAGAAGAGCCTGACTCCATCCTCTTGATACCCTCCCTTCAGATACTTGTAGACATTGATGAGATCCCCTCTCAGCCATCTGTTCTTGAGGGCAAACAGACACAGCTCTCTCAGCCTATCCTCATGGAGATAATGGTCTAGTCCACTAATTTTCTGTTCTCTGTTGGACCTGCTCCAGGAACTCCATGTCTCTCTGAGAAGCCCAAAACTGGACACATCAATCCAGACGTGGGCCCACTAGGGCTGAGTAGAGGGGCAGGATCACCTCCCTTGATCTGCTGGCAATGTTCTTCCTAATGCACCCCAAGATATCCTTGGCCATCTTGGCCTCAAGGGCACACTGATGGACTATGGACAGCTTGCTGCACACCAGGATGCCCAGGTGTTTCTCCACAGAGGAAACAGAACTTCAGTAGAACTCCATAACGAGGATGGCTTCCCCTTCAGCCCAAGGCAGTTGCAGGGGACTGAGAAGCTGCAATGCCCCCCACCCAGAAGCTCCAGCCTTTACCGGGTGTTCACTGTAATTTCAGGCTTCAAGAGATTTTGCTCACACAAACTCTTGTAAAGCCATTGGTTCTTTGGTACTTTGAGTTCACGTCTGGAGAAAAACAACACATTTTCCTCTAAGAGAGTTCTTTTAATTTGTTGAGAAAATAGGCATTTTGGCAAAAAGGGTTTTACAGAAAGAATATGCAACTTCACAAAAGTATTCAAACAGATTACTGAGATGAGCAAGCATTGCTGTAGTAGGGAACCTTTGTTACACTCAGCAAACACAAACTCTATGCAGCTTAAGTGAGGTACCCACACCTTACAGAAAACAGGTGTTTGAGTTACCCACAAGAGGAAGAAAAGAATAAGGGAAGAGAGATTAGGAAAAGAAAAAGAGGAGGAACAACAGAGTTACCACTCAGAAAGTCCCACATGGACAGGCCAGGCCAGGCCAGCACCCAGAGGAGCCCTCGTGCTGCCCCTTTACAGACTCCGGCTGTCGTGCTCAGGTTGAGACCAGCCCTGCATGGCCTTGTGGTGCAGGGTCTGGAGAGTGGCAATCCTTGGAGGGGGATTTTGTCTTGGAGGACTCTGGCTCAGGTGTCCTGCATAGCATAAGCATAAGCATATTCCTGGTATTTAACAGCCTAAGATATAACTACAGCTGTCTGCAAATCACCAACAACTCTGAATGGCAGAGGAAGTAAATAAGGACCAAGGGTCAGTGACATTACAATAGAGTTTTGTCCAACAGCTCTCTGCAATTAAATCCCCCTGCACAAAGGGAAAACAAGACAACTGGAAATGAGATAGTGAACAAGGATCCCTGCAGTGAGTGGTGCTCTAGAAATCATAGCCAGTCAGTGACTATGGAAACCTTATACTATCCTAACAGGAATAAATAATTTAGGAAAGAGCCATATTAAAAGCTGAATTTCTCTCCTGGGCTCAGACAGATGGACTTCTTCCCTTGAGTAGATAATTTCTGTCTCATTTAACAAAGTGCAGCTCCATCCAGAGTTTCAGCAAAAGGTAACCAGATTCATAGAGCTTTTTGTCTTTACAGCAGCCAATGCTTCATCTACACAAAATAAAGATAATATTGAACTAACCTCATCTGTAGTAGAACATGTGTGAGCAAGCATGCTTTAGCTGCCTAGCTGGAGAAAAATGATGGCTTTTTTCAGGATAAAAATATGGCTAGTAAAACAAGTGTGCTGGCTTGTGCCTTGTTGTTAATGCTGTGGCAGCCCAGCTGAAATCCCTCCTGCTATCACTGCTGCCTCCAGTTTAACTTGAGACAGATGAGGATGGGCATGGAGGTGTTTCTGAGAATGTATGTGCCCGCACAGCTTCCCTGGCCTGGTCCCCTGCCTCTGCTCTGCTCCTGGCGCTGAAGGATAGTTGCAATGGGAAAGGGGAGGAAAGGCTGCTGCTCTCAGGGGGAGAACATTTCACCCCTTGTGGTGGAGCTGGTGTCCAAGGGCACAAGCTAATGCCTACCTCGCGCTGTCACTAAGGGATGACAGAGCACACACCAGCAGTGTGGTTTCTTTCCCAAAGTTTTGTGCCTCTCTATAACATAATAGACTTACAAGCTAATTTTCTTTAGCTGAATTGCTTTTCCTGACCTACAAACATTAGTAGCTGCAGCATGTCCTGCCAAATGAAGAGACTGGGGGGAAAAAAATCAGTGAGTGCCAAGCAATCCATCGTGTAAAGCCACCTGCATGTAGGAAAGAAAGGATCCAGGAGTGCATGAAAGCTAAATTTTACCAAAGGAGAAGGCAATGTAGAGTTTCATTGGGCTCTTCCCTCTGCCCTAGTTATTTTCTTTTCCTTTTTACTTCAATTGTATTTTATATCCCATTCCACCTGCCCTTTCCTATAATTTTCGTTCTTCCCTTCACATTAGCATTCCTAAAATAACAACCATAGTAAGAATAAAAGTGAGAACAAGAGGAAGAGAAGTAGTTCTGGAAGGGAAGTAGCATTTGCCTCATCCTGTAGCTCACTGGCACATTCAGCACTGGTCTGGGCTTCTGCAGCTGAATCCTTGCTGGGGCAGGACACTGGTAACACTGGCCAGCTGCACCGTGTGATCCAATTTTCTAGATTTTTAGGCACTGCTGTAGTGAGAGCAGATGTTGTTTTTATGTATTATCTCCTTCCCAGTTCCAACATACCCCATCCCAAAGGTTCTGCTTCTATTCCTCTGGGAAGTCAAATCTTGTGTTGTCTGCTGTCATCCACAATGATCATCACCTGATGATGGGAAGAAGCCGCAAGGTTACTCAGGCTCCTGGGAAAGCAAGGAAGGGAGCAGAGGCACAGTGGGTTAAGCAAATGATGATAGTATGAATGCAGTGGAAATGCATACAGTGAAAGGTCAGTTGGCCTTGGGAACTGGTTTCTGAGACCATTTTGAGGCACAGGTCTCAGGCCACTTAAATAGGAGCAGCTGTCAGACATCTCCTCATCACAGAGGTTTGCCTGCCATGTTGGACTGAACTTGATTAGAAAGTCCACTGCTGTGAAGGGACTATGTGGAGCTTACATCGTATTTTTATTACTTGCAAATAGCTGTTAAAACATTTCCTCCTGCAATTCCAATTTATTCAAAATTTTCAATATTCTCTCTTGAAGCAGATTAAACTGCATATAGAGTCCTTAAAAATCAAATGTTGGGTAGTTTCCAAAGAGCCATAAAGCTAAGGTTGCAGGATGATAACAGTCATTTGTAAAAGTAAATATGATAAAATGAGCAGCTGCTTTCATGAAGTAGCACCACAGACTTCCTAATTACTCAATAGGTTCATTTGGGGTTTCAAAATAATTTCAGTTCTGTTTGTCTGAGTGCTGTTAATAGATCAGAAAGTAAAGCTGATCACTGCTTGTTTTTCCCATGACATATATGCTTTAATAAATTATTGCTTGCAACTCTTGCAGTGTTACTCATTATTGACTTCAGATACATCAGCTGTCTGGATGGATAGGACTGTTTACCAGAACCATTAAGATCATACTGGGGTTTTCTGAGGTTCTCTGCAGCATCTCTGCTCTCTGACAAACTCCCATCAGCAACCCAGTGTTTTTCAGAAAACTGCCATAGTAGTTTTCCTAATAGCATGTTCGAGTGAGCACTTCCTACTAGGAGAATTTTCAGGTGCTAAACACATTTAGTTGGCCATAAGTAACCAATAAATAAATACCCTGATGATAAAGGTTCCTTACATTCTTTAGAATAAGGCACATTTGCATGCAGCATTGCTGAGCCTGAAAGCGTAAATTGGTGCTTCCTGGACTTCATTAGTAACTCTGCTCTTGTGTAGTGTCCAGAGAAAAGGTAGTTGTTCTGGGAAACCATCTCTCCTTTGAAAACAGTCTCAAAGAAGTTTGGAAAACGTGTTTGAAAACTTGCAGAAAACACATTTTTCTAAACTTGTATGGCACTCAAAATGCTAGATGGGAGACTGGGGGAGGATGGAATGAAAAAGGGGCAAGGAGAAAGGAAAAAAAGAAACAGGCAGTTAAAAAGAGAGCTAGGGGGGAAAACTGCTAAAAAGGAAATGAGATAAGAAAATATGAAAGGGAAGCAGAAGAAGATGAAAAAATAAGTAGCACATATGTTTATTTTATAGGAAGTTGGCTGACAGGCTGAATTTCTGCTCTGGTCAGGGAATCAAAATTATGGTGGGCTCTGCATGAAAAGTGAATAGCAAATACCCTAAATTAAAAACTCAAGAGACTGAAATCTGTTTGTAGAACTGTTTTGGAAAAACAAAACACCATATTTTAAGACTGAAGTTTGTTGATGAATAGTTTGCAAGCAGAAAAAAGGCTAATTGTCTGGCATAAGAAAGCACTAGAAATACTTGCTCAAAAACACTGATGAAATGAAAGACCATGTTCTGTTATCAACTTTCCTTATTTTGAATTTCATTTGAAATAATGAGATAGATAACTTTTTGCCATTAACAATAATATTAGATTTTCCTGTCCTGCAAGCAACTGTCCAGGTCTCTCTGTGGCTGATTTACTTAATCCTTGTAAGCTTCTTGCATGACAAACAGTAAATTCATTTTTCAGGGGTGAATTCATCTCCACTTATGATGGGAATGTGAGGATGGGGAAATAAGAGGAAGGACTGTGTGGAAATGAGAGCTGGTATCTGGGGGTCTTGGGCAGTACAGCTGGGAGGCTCACTGACCTTATCCTCCCTGGAAACATCTTGGAGGCACTGTACAACTACTGCAATATTTATTCAAGAGATATGGTCTCCACAAAATGCATCAGCGTAGCAAAACTATTGTGATTCTCCAATAAGAAGGCATGCTTGAAGAGAGGATGAACAGTTTATTAGTTATTTGATACCAACACTGATCCCAAAACAAGTAACTGACTCTGCTATAATCATCCTGGCAAAGATTACTCTGTGCATGAAAAGCAGCAATCTTTCAGAATCTTGACAAATAAAAACAAAGCTGGTTGTAAAATTGGCTATTTTTGTTATTCAGAACTTAACAGAGGTGGAGCTAAAGATCCTAAAAATGGGAGAATAATGAATGCACCCATTAATGTGTTTGTGATGGGGTGGGTGGCGCTACAGGGAGCTGGGGTTGGGGAGTTGGTGATGTTTCGACCAAGCCACCAGTGGGGACTGAGCCATGAGACCAGACAGTTCTGTGCCTGGGTGCAGCCCTGTCACAGTCCTGTAGGGCAGTTAAGCCCATTAGTGTATGACAGTATCTGAGTTTGGGAGGGATAAAAACTACCCCATGGATCTCATCCAAAAAGATATCATAACCTTAATACTTCAGAAAATCTTATCTATTGTTTATCTATTACCTCTTACCTGTACCTGCTATTGAAGATCTGTAATGGTAAGAAAGTGCTAGATTTTCTGCACTAGTTATAAGATTCAGTGCAACAGGGTAGAATTTTCACCCTAAAATTAATCTGGGGTAATTCCTGGACTTCTTTAATTGAAAGCCTCTTTCACAGATTTTAGCCATTTTTATTCTCTCAGCTTCACAGGAGATGTGCAGTCCTGATTGGCATCACTGGCGCTAGAGCAGAAATGCACCTCTCATTTCTAACAGAATGGTCTCCGTATTTCATCATAAAGTCTTCATCTGGGAAACTGATCACTTGCATGATACACTCTGAATTATAAAATCTGTGAGAAGGGATATCTGTCAGAATATATCTGTGCTTCTTTTCCTAATCTATAAATCAAGAAAAGCAGTGAAGAGGTGACGAAAAGCTTTAATTCAGTATTGTATTTCCATGGAAATAGAAAAAAATCAGCACTGAAAACACAAACTGATCTAGTGTGTGCAGTTTGCCAGGCTTTGCTACACTATGGATTAGATCTCTTACATATCTCTGGATCAAGCTGGAGGCACGTAACCACTTTGCCACACTTCAGAGAAGTTTGACATGTCAACGCGGAGAAGGTAGGTAAAATAATGGCAACCTCATCTTTAAAGACAGATTTGTGCTGCCATCAAAATCAAAGGTGTATGCAGAACAAATGTTAGTGGAGGTGTTTAACTGGGTACATTTTGTGAAGGTCTTCACGTCTTTGAGAGAAGCTGTAGAAAAAGCAGAAGCACTCTGAGAGAAGGCAGCAGTATTGGCCCAGCAAGGGAAGCTCTGACACAAAAAACTGAGGAAAAATAAGTGACAAAATATCAAGGGATGATCACTGGTTGCCAGGGCATTTCTTGCATTACTTTAAAGCCACTGAAACAGAATTTAGCGAGTCTTTGTGAGGAAACAAAGTAGCATGAAAGCCATCTGACACTGTCACAATATTTTCTTTGATGAGGTTAAACTGCAGTCAGGAGTATGGTCAACAGGTTGTTTGCAGAAGTGGTAAGAGCTCTAAAGGCCAAAAGCATAAACAGAGTGCAAAGTCAAGAAGTAATGAGAATCAGATATCTTGGATTCTTGCCATAAGCAGAATATTGCAGTTCATGGATTGTTTAAAACTTTGCTGGATTCACAGAAACACAGAATGGTTGAATTTGGAAGGGACTTCTCATGGTCATCTGGTCCAACCCCCTGCTCATGCAGGACCACCAGTTTACCAGGAGTTTATTCCCAGTTATCAGGAGTGTGTCACACAGCTTTTGAGTGCCTTCAAGGATGGAGACTCCTCAACATCTCTGGTCAACCTGTGCCATTGCTTGATCACCCTCATAGTGAAAAAGTGTTCCCCAACATATAGGTGGAATTTCTCATGTTTCAGTTTGTGCCCTTTGTCTCACTGAACACCACTGAAAAGAACCTGCCACCAACCTCTTCACACTCTCCCTTCAGGTATTCATACACATTGGTGAGATCCTCCTGAACTCTCATCTCCAGGCTGAACGGCCCCAGCTGCGCAACCCTTTCTCATAACAGTGATACTTCAGTCCCTGAATGATCTTAGTGACCCTTTGTTGGCCTTTCTCCAGTATTTCCATGTCTCTTATGTACTGGGCAGCCCAGAACAGGACACAGCACTCCAGGAGACCCCACCAGTGCTGAGCAGAGCGGAAGGCTCATCTCCCTTGACCTCCTAATGCAGCCCAGGAGAACCCTCTTTGCAGCAAGGGCATGCTGCTGTCCAGCTGTTGTCCACCATGTGCCCTAGGTCCCTTTTTTCCTACAAAGCTGACTTTATCCTAATACACGGCAAAGACAATGCTGAGTGGCTAAGACTGTGATAGTGGTGGTCATGTACTGTCTGCAGAAACAGAGGTGCTGCAGGATGGGCTAACATGGACAGGCTGCCATCTACTATACTGCAAGATAGGGACCTAAATTTAATGTGTCTGAAAAATGAATTGTAGTTCAAGAATTGCATGTCACGTTAGTCTAACAGTGTGCACCAGTAAGAATTTCCTTTGTGCCTCTTACAGTCATTAGTTTCATATATGGAAATTGTGTCCTAGCCAGAACTGGAGAAGAGTTGGAATTATGATTCTGGGAAAGCTTGTGTTCTGTCATTATCGTATGCTCCATGATTACCTAAATACAGAGCCTGCTCTTGAATCAAAATTGTTTCTGTGCATCTGGATGAAGAAAAATAATCAAGGGAGAAAGAGAAGCTATATAGCTATTTTTTAAATTCTCTGAATGCTTTTTTTTCTCAGAAAGAATTCTTAAACCAGTAACATCGTATATTCATGAAAAGATTACAACCGGCATGTAAATGAGACCATAAAATCTTAATCATTCTATCATTTACAAATACAATTTGAGATTTTCATGTAATTACATTACTAGAAATTCCATAAAATAAAGGTGAATAATTTATCATTTACATGAGGCAGCCAGAAATGAAGACTTCAAAGTGGATAGTAAAATCTAGTGTTATTTGGACTTTTTAAACAACAAGAAATAAAATTTTAACATATACCCTGCTAAGTTTTTCCTGATATTCCAAAGCATAAACAGAGTAGGAGTACTTGGACTGTGACATATTAAAGCTGAGAGAGGAAAGGGGAAATACTAATACTGGCCACAAATTAGTGTGAAAACCAACCAAACAAAAAAACCTCAAAACCCCACAATTTCCATCCTTTTTTATTTGCTGAGGGGTGCATTGCCACTGAGGATGAGGAAGAGGTTGAGTTACTTAATGCCTTTTTTCCCCACAGTGTATCACAGAAAAACCAGTTATACTTGGGGTACCCAGCCCCCTGAGCTGGAAAACAGGGACAGGGGAGCAGAATAAATCCCGCATAATCCAAGAGGAAATAGTTAGTGACCTGCTGTGCCACTTAGACAATCAAAACTCTGTGGGCCTGGATAATATTCACCTGAGAGTATTGAGAAAGTTGGCAGAAGAGCTTACCAATTGCTCTCCATGGTTTACTATTAGTCCTGGTTGACTGGTGAGATCCCAAACAGGTAGCAAATGTGATGCCCATGTACAAGCAGGGTTGGAAGGAGGATCCTGGGAACTACAGGCCTGTCAGCCTGACCTTTGTGCTTTGGAATGT